>CAOKZL010000110.1:580000-1031606 GCA_948472985.1 Iguana delicatissima
GTGCAGTTCTTGATTTGGTGCCAGACATCTTGGAGAGATTGTGCCCTACATGAATTGTTTAGAATGGCTATTGGAAAGATGCTAGATTCTGTTTTTGAGTTTCACCGGTCTTTCTCCAAACTGCTTGAAAAAGTACACACTACAGTGTGTCGCATGAGTTTTTCTCTTTAAACAAGACATAATTTGAAATTCTTTCTCCTCATCTTCTCCCCCCACCTTTGACAAGTCAATTACTTGTTTAAATTCAGTTTGAACTCTCTGAACTGAGAGCAGACAGCGGAAGCAGGTCTTCCTTGGGAATAAACAAAAGGAAAAAATGCAGAATCACTCCAGATCCCTCTGTATTTATGTTAGGATGGGAAGGAGGGAATGTTGGGCAGTAAAGCCTCCCATTCTAACTCCTTAATTTTTTCTTTTAAAAAGTGAAATCCATCTGACCAATGAGTACTGTTACATTGTTCTTTTTCTATTAAAGGTATTACAGTATTTGAGGAAACCATACATTTCATTTCCCTTTCTCCATTCACCTGTTGTTCATATCATCCATCTTTTCCACAGCAACATATTTCCCTTTCCAGTGATAAGGAAATATTTCTATAAATCTGAAATTCTCATTTAAAAATATTTTCATAGGAATACAAAATTATATATATATATATGCATACTTTATATACCTGTCACTGCATTCTTTTTTAGCTAATAATATTCGAGACTTAGTTTTTCATGCTTTCTATTTATTTTAAAAATGCATGCTTTGAGTTGTCTAAAAAATGCTGTAAAACATATCTATTACTAAAGCCCCTTCTGTTTTAAAGCTTCTTAAAACTCCAAGATGCTAAGATATTTCTGATGTCTGAAATCATTTTCTAAATCTGATGTTTTACATTGCAAACTTCAGACAAAAAAAATAGCAATCCGGTGTTTCATCAAATACAATACTTGAAAGACAGCAAAGATGATATTATTGTTAATGGGGTTGAAAACAAAAGTGGCAAAACTTTCACTTAATAGTATTTTAAGTTCTCATCATTGGCTCTTGCCCTCATGCGCATGTGTTAAATCATATAGAGAACCCTATAATTATCATAATTGCTCTTTTTTTGTGCACTATACCAACAAGCGTCAAACCATCACACCAACTAGTTGTTTGGAAATAGTTACTTGTCAAATCATCAAATCACAAAAAGGGAATGATAATGAGTTTCTGTGTTTGTACTTTGTCTGCTTTTCTTATTATGGACCTTTTTAACTACATAAAGTTTGTAGATGGTGATAAATAGTCCATAGTATTGTTTCTGCTAATAGCCTAGGCCAAATAGTATTATAATTCCCTCTACCAACTCTAATAAATGAAGAAAAACAAATGCATGAAAGAGAATCATAACAGTCCCATCACTTTTTCTGTAAAATTTTCAAAACAAAACCAAACCTATAAGATTTCTTTCTTTTTAATTCAGTTTTTTAATTAAAAAAATCACTGTAACCCATATTTCAAAATGTATAATAAGGATATAAAATAGCAGTATCTACATTTTGGAAATACTGAAATTCTCACATAAAGGCGCATATTGAAACTATGTCAAGTAGTAACTTGGCAGAGGAAATCTCTTAGTGAAAGAAAATCCCATTGAAATCAGTGAGGCTTAAACCCGCATGGAACATAGATACTACCAGTCTCCATGTTATTGTAGTTATCTCACTGTGACGAAAATGCTGCAGTTTCATTTTTTAAAAAACAATGTTAAAGATGGGCCTTTCAACTTTTCTTTCAATATTTTCAAGCATTTTTACATTTTCTACTTGATACTTAACAGTCTGAGACAGACTTTTTTCTTCACTATCATTCTGCATTGTTGAAACATTTTAATTATTTGCTAAATTTATATGTATAATATATAGTTCTAAGAAATACTCGCTAATAATCACAAAAAGGAAGAGGTAGAAAAAAGATGAATATGCAATTAAATGTTAAAATGGTTGTATTTGTTAAAATAGTTGTATTTGTCTGCTTTTTGCCCTAAGTATGTGTATGATTATCCGTCGTGTCTTCTGTGTTTGTGCATGTTCTATGTGTGAAAAATATTTTTATTTCCACAAAAATATATATTTAAATATTTGTGGAAATAAAAATTGTAATGATTCCTTTTCAAATTAAATCACTGTGTCTAAACACTGATGTAAATATTGCTCCTTTATGGCACAGAATTAAATTATAATTCTTATATTTAGTGGCTGAGTTAGCGGATGGATGGATAGTTTTATATATATATATATATTTCAGGAAGTCAACCTGTTTATCTGATCATTTTAAATGTATTTTTTAAAATTGGCTTAGAATGTACGCATACATTGTAGTGTATCTTACTCTGGCCAGCTCATCATATGTATTATGTATATATTATAGATACATAATGCATAAATTATATATCCATAATATCTGTATAAAATACACTTGCATATAAGTGTATATAAAATGTTATATGTATTATAGGACCATGTATATATATCAGGGCTGTTTACCAAATCATTTTTTAACGCAGCGTTATATTGGCTCAGAGCCCATACATTCATTGTGGTGTATTTCGTGTTGACAAATTCATTGTAAGTATAAACTAGAATATGGTTGCAGAAATCCAATATATCCTGCAGTTTCTTCACAGCTAAAATGATAAATAGTGGTTGTTTTGCTTAATGATAAATTCAGGTAGTAGATGCAGGAAATAAATATATCTTGTATGTTTTTTTTAAATTATTCTTACAATCTGTGTACATGTTTTGTTCTTGGGGCGTGGAGTACAATTAATCTGAAATACTCATAGCCAGTACAGTCTTTAAATACCTTTGCAAGTGATCTACAGGAAATTGTGCAGAAGAGCTGTTTGTTTCCTGTTTGAGAATATGTCTGGTTCACGTTATACTCAGTTTACTGTAAAATTGCCATAGTATGTCAAGGATCTAGAATTTAGAAATATTGTACCAGGCTGTGTTTAGAAAGAGTGAAAGATTTACAAGAGCTGTCTAGATTCATAGGGATAAAACTGTCTTCATTTACAAAACAGGAAACTTTTCTAGTAAGGGAAGCCTTAGGAAAAGACCACTCCTGTCTGATTTGTACAGCTACCGCATTGTCTCTAAGAATCCATCACGTATAGCAGAACAGTGTGGGGTATGGCCAGCCTGATCCATAACACAGGGAAGTTGTTTTAAAATAATTTAAAACAGCTGCAGTCAGTAGGGACGAATTGGCTTAAATTCTGGTAATTCAGCTTAACTAGATTGTGGATCGGCTGCAGTTTTGTTTTGTCTGGACAGTTGTCTATCAGTCCAGCTTTGCTTCTGACAAGTTTCCTATACACTTCATGAGCGTCTGTCTTAAAACACATGTTGGGTAAAAACATGTTTGAAAGAACCCAGACAAAGGAGATTGATATTGCTGTAGACCTACTGAAAACTTAGTTTCATGCTATAGTTTCCATCAATTACACATTCTCTTAATTAACATATTTTAATATTTTAGTTCCAGCAATCCAGGCTTTTGAATCTCAGTTGTATTTTCAAGAATCAGCCTTTTACAATGCATATGTTCATATTTATGTTTTAGATCCTTGCATGAATATACCATATTTTGACTAAACACGTGTCAGAAATTTCTCAGAAATTTTTCTTGTGTTTTAAGGATAATACTGGAAATACTTAAAAATTCCCATGTACATGGATGAAGTGAAATACGGAAAGGATTTATGTCTCGTCGTGTAAGCAGTTACAAGAAACGCGTTAGAAGTACGCTGTACAAAGCAACTCTATTGTCCTCCATTTACCAAAACATGTATCTCCCATGTATAGGAAAAGAAAAATGGCATGTATCTGGAGGTTTAAATATGTCCTAACTTAAAAGTTGTATGATTTGTTTCTGCTGTTGCTGCTCTTGCTAACATGAGTAGCATCTTTGTGCCACTAGTTCCTGTAAATTCTTTGCTATTTAAGGTCTGGTCAGCTACAATATCATCATTCCAGCCTTTTCATAGTAATGATTCCACTGGGATATGATAGCATACTGTACAGATAATGATAGCATGGCTATGTGCCTGCCTGTTTTGTGTGTTTTTTTTAAAAAAAATGTTTTATTGTACAGAAATCATATTGGAATGGTTTGTGTATGTACAAAAGCAACACTCCCATGTATATGCATATGTGGTATATCCCCATTTTTATTTTATTAGTGTGATGACCCAAAAGATTAATAAAAATTGAAACAGAGAAAGTGCTCTACACCTGCATCATTTTAATAGGTGCCTAAACAGAAGTGAAGCTACTATAAATAACCTAGTGTATAAAATCTAATTGTACTGGGAGAGGTGTGTTTCGGCATTTAACCAAACACAAGCCAAACAAGAATGGTCTAAAGCTGAGAGATAACAGATGAAAAGCAGTGTTGTGATATGCCTCTGCTCAAACACCCCTGAAATATGTAGTCTTTAGCTGTCATTCTCAAGGGACCAAAAGCTGTGCTTTCATAGAGACCAAATTACACTTGTCCTGAGAGAAGGCAGTGTTGAAGTAATTGGTGGGGCAGTGTGGAGAATGTTAGATTCCAGCTGCTTCCATTGTAACTGACCTGCAAATGCAAAGAGGATGTTAACAATCCAAGCTAACATTTGACTTGGCTTTTTCACCTCTGTAGACATTTTACTGAATATTATAGACTAGAGAACCCTGAGTACTAGTAGTCATGGTGATATATTGCGATAGGGGATAATATTTTTCTTTTCTTTTTAGTTTTTAATCATATGTTTTCACTTGCCTGTAGTCATGCTGAGATTTTTTTATTTTTATTTTTTTTGGTCTGGGGGAGTAGGTTTTTTTTTCTTTAAACAGATAATCACTGTTATTACCAAGTTATTTTATTTGACTGCTGTGTTTACATTCTCATTCCTTTATGGTCAATTATAGTACCTTTCCTTGTTAATAACAGATAGAGTTCATGTGTTACCTTGCTCCAAATAAGAATATGTTGATTTTCTCCAACTAATCCCTACCTTAAAGTGTGTATGACAGAAATGCTCAATGGCTTTTCTAATGAAGGAGGGAAAAAATTCATGATGATGTAGCCTGCATATTTAAACCCACCTAGTTAAGGGATGACATGATTAAAATAATCAAATGTATTACTTAAAAAATTAAAAAGGATAAGTAGTGCACCCCATTATTTTATTGACTTTTAAATATAAATTGCAGAAATGTTTACATTCTTAATGGCATTATTAAGCTAAACTGACAGATCAGTGGGAAAAAGTTGATTGCCCAGCATATTATTACCACTGCACCTGTTACAACAATTCCAGTAGATGAGGAATAACATACAGTGTTACTATGATTCTTTAGGTTGTTTTTCGTAGCATGTGGGGGGAGTGCGATGAAAACAGCTACAGAATATAAAAAGTGGAAATCCTGGAAACATTTACTTTGCAGTAAGTCCCACTATTTTGGGAAGAGCTTACATCCGAGCAGATATGCATAGGTCTGAGCTGTTGGTGTAATTTTCTTTGTGATCAGCATTGAAGCTTTTAGTAAGCTTGACATAGCAGGAAAACTTGATACTTGCAATGAAAATGTATATGTTACATGATATCTGCTATTTACATCTTTCTTGTATTTTAGCTTTTTGTTAACAGTCCCCACTTAGGTCCCTAAGTACCCAGACCCATACATCTAGATACACAGAAACAGGTAGATGCATACACAGACACACGTAAACAGACTTACATAGATTCAGTTTCCCATGCTCTGGCTGAAGTCAAATGTAATTTAAATTGAGAACATTGGAATATCTTTCCAAGAAAACATTTAGAATTGCGATCTCACAGACCTTAACCCCCCCTCCCCCTGTATACATGCACTGACAGAGGCACAATTCCATGGGCAGCCATGCAGCCTTAAATGCCACTGAAATCACCACAGACTGTAGTCCTTAGTGGGACCTTTCTGTATGAGTATAGCTATTTCCAGATAGCTTTACATGTTTTGATGGCTTTTTCCGATAATGCCCCAATCAGTGACATATTCATATTCTAATTCATTTTTATTGTGCTGTTGATAAATAATGTTAGTAGAAATTATTTCAATTCAGGGCTCATGTTTTATTATCTTAACGACAAGAAGAACTTCACTGGCCTCTATTGTGATTCTTGCAGACATTTCACTCTGCTTTTTTGGAAATATAGATGTCCCAGCAGCGTTTGATGTGCCCCACTGTCATCAGATAAGCTTGCATGAAAATATAAGCATGGGAACTTGTTTGCTATCCACATCTTTCATATTCTTCTGTATCTGTTCATGACTTAACTATTACACAGATACGTATTCGTGTCAGTCACTAGCCATTACTAATAATACATTAATAAAGCACTTCATATATATTATCTGATAAATCATTGCAACACTCTTCTTAGACAGGCCAGTATTCTTCTCCCCCGTGCTGTAGATCTGAAAAAAAGAAAATCAAATGATGAATCACTTGCCTCATAATGTTTATTGAATTTTGTGGCCAGGATAAAATTTGAGCCCTGGACTTTTCAGATTACATTGTGGCTGTTACACCGTGAGAGCTTTCAGAGGTGAGACTGGAGTCTTGTTTCCATTGCCAGAGCACTGGAACATTGTGAGTTAACAGCAAAGTCCATGCAGATTATTATCAGTGTAGTGTGTAGCACATCCATACCATAGCAATAAGATTTTTAAGGTAGACAGAATGATTTCCAGAATGATTTCCAGTCCCTTAAGTCTTATCTAAGAAATTAAAAACTTTACTCATTGTTGCTTGTTACTATTTCAAAATTAAATACTCTACCATGCTTCTTTAATCATTATTTTTATGCTCTTGAAGAAGGTGAAAATTGGTCATATTACAGATTTAGCTTGAACTGATTTATAGTTTTCCTGAGTAGTGGTTGACAATCGCAAAAGAAATGGCTAATTTTTTTCCCGGTTCTGGACATGATTGTATGGTCTATATATGCACATCTAGAGTTTAGTCTGAACACAGACTTCTCAGTTTCTAACATTAAATAATCCTTATGTTTATAATGTCTGTTGCTTAATCAGTGGACTAACCTGGCTTCACAATACTTACATAAACAAATTGCTTCTTTTTTAAATCAGCTTTCTGAATTGATACTATTTCTGTCATTAAAATTTTAAAGTATACATGGAATAGATAATGTTCACAGTGAACATTTTCATTGCCTCATATGGGAAATAAATTCCATGCATTCAGCATTGTCATAGCATGACTAAAAGCTGAAACCTGTTATTAGATATCTGTGCAGTAGTGTTGCCAACCATACCGGAAGTTTGGCTGGCAGAGGGGATAGTATGTACAGATCAGTTGTGTTTTCATTTTACTACATTTTCAACAGAGCAGCCATGTTCAAATTAGTTATTATCAAATTCTGACAGCTGTGATATTTAAAACGATCCCAGCTGTTGTGATGTAAAATTGATTTTTCTATTAGCACCTGGAAAAAGACCTTGTATAGCATTAAGTATGGGAATGCTAGGACAGCAAGATGATACGTTCTGATTTTCCTTTGGTAATCCCATTTCTCAGCATGTGCAAATAAAGCAAGCCTGTTTCTTGACTGGAACTGTCAGAAATATATACGCAGTTTTGAAATCACAACAGGAAGGAACTGTTATAATAAATCAAGCCCTTTTTAACTTTCAGTGTTATCCTGTGCACATTTACCAAGAAGTAAGTTCCATTCATTTTAGTGACTTCTGAGCAAGTGTGCTTAGGATTCACTAGAAGAAATATTAACGCAATAATATGGTTGCTGGAGGTATTTTATTGGACAGTGAGATCCACTAAAGTAGGCCTGGTGTAAAGGGCATACATTTTGAATTACAGAATTCTGAATCCTGGAAATTGTTTTGAGTACCAGAACTGAGTGGATCTCATAGTCTTACCACACAAAATTCCTGGTTATCCAAATAATTCTTCATTTCAGCAATATAATTCAGGGTGGAGGAGAGTTTCTTTGGTGCTGTAGTTGTTAAGCAATTGGGTGTCAGAAATCCCTATCAGTCTACTACAAATCTTACAGATATCTATAAGCAAATCTAGATTACCTTCTACCCAGTGCCACTGCAGGTATCAAAAATGCTTATTTAGTACCTTGTTATTATATTTTAATGGCTTATTTAGTGCCATTCTGCATACATGGAGTTTCATGGAGTGATATAAGAAAAGATAACCATGCCACCTTAACATTTATTACATTTATTATAAAAGCACAAAATATTAAGAAATGAATATTTTCAGCATCAAATGAGTAGGGGGTTACATGTACAACATATTTACTTAATGTTCACCCAAAAGGTTATTCTTTCTGTGCCAGTTGTTGCTCTTTCCCACCTCAGTTGGCTGTTGTTTCAGTGCCATTCCATCCCCTTCCCCAAAAGAATATGATCCCACAGCCAGTCAAATTTGGCTACATGACAGTGTCACTGAGGGCAAACAAGACTAATTTCCTGTGAGGGGCCCTGAGTGATTGTTGAGTGAAAAAAAAAAGTAAATAAAATCTTTCCCTGATTGGGACTGTAAAGAGACTTCTTCTGGAGCACCTCTAGTACCAGGAATCACTAAGGCAAGGATGAGTAACCTTCCCTCTGGCAAGGGTTATCATCTCTCACAGGAAATCTGTAGAGAATCACATATTAGCATTTGGCAGGGCTGAACCCAGTGATGGTTGCAAGCAGAACCCAAAGAGAGGGCAGAATCTTGCCTTTTCTTTGTTTTTTTGAGCCACTTCTACCCCCCTACTACCACCTATTTCTCACTTTCTGTACATATGTTTCCTTTCCTGCCCACTGGACTGCCAAGGGAAGAACAGGTTCCTTTTGCTGGGCATGTGAACTGAGCACCAGCGATAGGGTTGGGAAAGTAAGCCGAGGACTTCATGACACAGGTTGCCCAGCCCTTGAGTTAGGGGGGTCAAGTGGGACATCTGTTTAACAAATACTTTCACCCCTTTTTTGAAAAGGAAATAAATTTTTGAGCAAAGCCGCTCCCAAGCTTTTGGTTTAATCCTGAAATGTTGTTTTGTTTTGTCTTGAGAAGGACATAACTGGAAATGGACTGGATCAGATCGGGGTCTGCCTAGACCTACATTCTGTTAAACACAGCAGCCAGTCACTTGCTTAGGAAAGATATAAAGCAGGGCATGAACACAATAGCACCCTTTCAGTTCTGTTCCCCAGCAACTGATAATGGAAGTGATGTATAGTCATCCTGAGCTATTAGTGGTCTCATACTACCTTCACCGTGTGTGTGTGTGTGTGGGGGGGGTACTGAATATCTAGTAACAACTTATTTTCTATCATGAATAGGTTGCAAGTCCAGTCACCTATTTAAATTTATGTGTGTTTTTTACAGTACTGTACTTCCACAGGTATTGTGGATCGGTCTAATTTTGACCCTGTAAAAGTCTGTACTTTTTTGCTCACTACAAAAGTCACCTGGCAGAAGAGGATTCTTTTATTAGTCACAGTGCAACATTGTCATCTGCCTATAAAAATTCAGCTTCTGAAACTGTAGTTTTTGTTTTGTTTTTTTCATTTCTTCAGGTCAACAAATCTAAACCAATGCATGCAATTTACCGTGTTCCTGCAGCTCAGTGCATTTCAGATACTGCTGCTTGTAAAAAAGCTTTGTAGTAGTGACCCTGACTATAAATAAAAATGCTGTTATTAACTAGAGATCCAGTAATCATTTGAAGGAATGAACAAAGTTTAAAGAATGTTCGTAGAAATTGTGAGAGGATTCTCAAAACCATCAGCTCTTTGAGTACTGATTCAAAACACTGCTGAAAGATGCTCTGAGTCCTTCTAACACTGTGGTAGCCACCTGGCAGGTGGCTGGCAACATTTATCTGGTTCTATCTGATTATTTGTGTTTCCATTTGTATCTAGCTTTTTGTTTATTTCCTTCTAAACTGCTCAGGGTAAGTATTCTTTAAGGGTTTTTTATCTTTAGGATATGCCTCAAGTGTCTTACATTGATCTTTCACTTGTTCTGAAAATGGATATTGATCATGATATTTGATGCACAGAGTCCTTAGTTATATTATTTTTATTAATTTATATATATACACATATATAAAAATTAGGAGTACAGAGCAACTGTGCAGAATATTTTAAAAGATAGAAGATTACCTTCAGGCAAATTATGTTTAAAACAAAATCAAAGTAGTACAACTAAAAAATTTGTCTACAATAAAACTGCACGAAGGAATAAATAAAATTTATTTATTTCTAAATAAATAAATAAATCAGTCTTATTCCACATGGAACTATATACATTTCTACTATATTTCATGATATTTTACCTGCACTGGTTATTGTAAGCAGTGAAATCTACTCTTCAGGGTGTAGTATGGGCCAGTTCACAGAAGCCTGGGAAGAGGGGTTAATGTAAGGCGTCTGTTTTTCAATGTCAGGGTTTATAGTAAACCTGGGATCCACATGCATGGTCAAGTACACAGATGACCATTCACTTTCTAGGCTGGCTTTTGAAAAGTAGGAGCGTTTGCATGTAATCTTTTCTTTAAAAATATTCTATAATGCCTGGTAATGTTGATAGTAATTTCAGGTACCTCACAACTATTAACTAATCATACATTTTTGTCAACCCTATAATAGGCTGTAATTAACCAAGAATTAGGAAGAAGAAAAGAAAATGAAGGAAATATATTGATTAACTCATAAATAAATATGTTTAAAGGGCAAATGGTTTATACGGTATGTTTCAAGAACTGAGTGATAGGATTTATTCACTGGTTTAAGGAAAGAAAATCCAATGGACATGTCACTGTATGATAATTGATTTTGATCAGGGATAAGAAGCCTTCAGGGTCACAATATCCATTTTGTTTTAACTGGTATATCAAGATACCCTGTTAGAAAAGTCAGTGCAAAAAACATACGTTTTGCATTGCAAAGTTCTCCAAAATAGAAGAGCTCACCTTCCACATAGAAATCTACTCCCTATGCTTTATTCATTTCAGCAGTATAATTTGGAATTTTTGCTTTTGTTGTTAAGTATTTGTGAGTCATTGCTGGTTTAATGTATCTTACCCAGAAATCTAGTTTCTTCATCATGTGTAGTATAGATCAAGCTACCACATGTCCCTCAGCCAGTATCCAAAAGAAGCCAACATGCATGTGAACTTTCTAACTTATTGACTGTTAACTGAAATCCTACATATAAGTCTCCTTGAACACTCACTGTAAGGTGGTTCTAAGCTAGGTGGACAGAATGGTAGTTCTTTGTGCAAGAGGGAGCTAACTCAAACTGTTGAGATTATGTGTTTGATTGAGCTAAAAGATTATGGAATCAGTGTTTATTTGTGATGAAGGAATTGCTATTTGATTGAATGTAAACATTGCTATGGTTATCTGAAAAATAGACTTTCAACCCAATGGCACTATCTGCAGCTAGGCATTAAGGCTTATGCATTGTATTTTGTGTTACTCATTTTTTGGTCTTTGTTGTTGAGCTTTACAACCCACTCCAGTATTGCTTTGAGCTGGTTAGAAGCCACTATCATGGTAGATTAGTCTTAAATACGGGTTAACTAAGACCCTCAAATGTTGGATTTGCAAGTTAACATGTTAAGACACAGTGCATCCTATTCTAGCATCTATAGAAGATAAATGGTATAAGCAAAGAGAAAATACAAGAATATATTACTTCTAACATCACAGATATGGAAAGGAACATCGGTGAGCACCTAGTTTCCAAATACTTGTGACTGAGCTGTGTTGGATGTTGTCAGAGGTAATCAGAGGCACCCCTGCTTTGTAGATCTTGCTCCAGAGACCTACGAGTAGTTAACCTTCACACAGTAAGAATAAACTGCACTGACGACAGATTTGCAATGACAATTTGATGTGCATATTTTGATGCCTAGGTTCTCCAGGAGAGGCAAGGTAGAAGGACCATTCTGGATGCCTTTAAACCTACAACATGCACAGAGTCCTTGTCCATCTAAGTCTCAAACAGATCTGGGGAGAGAACCGAACTAGAATTCTTCTGAAATTACAGAGAGCCAAACTTTAAAAAGGCAGATGTGTGTTAAAACCTCCTATATTCAATACAGCAGAGCTTTTTAAACTGAGTCAAGGCAACAGTGCTGAGGGAGATAATGGTACCTAACCTCAGTTCTAAGGTCTCCTCTTGATGTTTTCTCCACTAAAACAAACATCAAATGCCTGTATGTTTCAGCTGTGGGGCAGGCTGTTTATTTAGGGATTTGTTTTCCACTGTTCTTTTCAAAAACTGCCTGTGGTAGCTAACATAACATAACAACACAACATTAAAGATGTCATGAAAAAGTAAGTTCATCCAGTTTCCAGTTGCAATAGGAAATAATCTTTCTCACTCTTACAGTGCCGGCAATCAGAAGTGACAGAATTTTCAGGGTCTTCCCACTACCTGGCACGGTTTATTATACCCTGCAAAAGTAAAGTATAGCTTTGAACAAAATTGTGGATTTACTTGATGAAAGTAGAAGAATCTACATATTTTTGATTTTCTGTTCCCAATAGTTTTCTCATTACTTAATGCCTGCTTGGTATATTTAATTTAGAATATCCACAGTGTCTGCACCACTTATATGATAGGTATTTGGGTGTATGTTTCAGGACACCATGGCCCTTTACAGATGCAACAATAAAGTGTAGTTTGTACTGTGTGAACTAATAGAAGCAGTCCTCAGAACTGTACATCTCTCTCTTCTTCCTCCAGTCCAATGGCAAGGAGGATATCAGAAGCATCTGTTTCCCATTTTTTGCTGAGTAGATTGTATCACTATATTGAAAATGCAGGGAGGATCTGTTAATTTAAACTAGAGTTTAACAAGCCAGGATCACATACTAAAGTTTTATTATTATTTTTTAATTAAACTAATTAGAGGCCTCCTACAATGTGGATGTTACATTGTGGTTAGTTTAAAACTGAAGGAGATGCGGCTTATCTTTTTACAGCTATGCTAGCAGAATAGAGGCAAGGGAGAGCATCTGATCTGATCGACGAATCTCCATTCCATTGCTACCAGGAGTACCTCTCTGCTATATTGATCCTGTTTTAGTGAACTTAGCTGCACAGAGTAAATTGTGTCTCTGTGAGAAAGAACAGTTGAGAGAGCATCTGATATACAACTCCAGGGGAGCTGTAATTGTCTTCAGAGAAAGCACATCTTAACTGGCAAGGCTCTCCCCTTCCACTGCTTTTTTCAAAGTGTGTTTATTCTCTTTGATCATCTCAATAATCAGTATGGAGTCACACAGCACAGGAGGTTCAGTTCCAAAACTAGGTGCAACTGTAGCAGTTTGCTTGTGGCTAAGCTTACTGAGAATGGATTAGGCCCTGCCTTCTCTTCTCCTTCTTGCCGAGTTAGTTGAATAATACTTATACGCTTTGACTCAAATTTGCTATATTTTCTTCATGACTACATTGGACAAGTTATACATAAGTCTCACTCTTTTATCGAATACATGGATCTTTGTTAAGAAATTGAAATCACAGGCTTAGCTTGCAGTCTGCCTCAAGTGAGACACCTTGCCATGCTACCCAGCTTGTAGTGTGTAGAAGCTTTTGCAAGCAACTTGACTGTATAAAAGAGCAGCTGCATTGGTTGCTGCTGCTTTTCTGGGCCCAATCTAAAATGCTAATTGTAATATTTAAAATCCTAAACAGTTTGAGGCTCTGCCATTTGAAGGACCGCCAGTGCTACTGTAAACTTGCCTGAGTTCCAGTGTTGGATGCTAAAGATGGAAGTTTGCCCACATTTAAGATTGTTCAGAATGATGGGCACAAAGCCAGGACCTTCTCTGTAATGGCTTCTCCAACATAGAATTCCTTCCCATGGAATATGTGATTGGCCTCCTCACTTACGACATTTAAAATGTTCTTGAAAATCCTCCTGTTTTGGATAACTTCTAATTGATGTGTTTTATTATCCAAGTTTCCGTTTTATTAATGCTGTAGCTCTAGAGGTATTTTCCCCCCAGACATGTTCTGCTTTGATTTATTTATCTTTTCTATTTTTTAAGTTAAAATATTGTTATAATATTTTATTTTTGTACTTCCATTTTTGACTGCCTAGTGTGGAATCTGTCCATAAAGTTAAATAATAATAATTGAAATAAAAGAGGAAATAAACATATTAATGTTCAATCTCATATAACTATTAAGATGGTATTCAAAGACACAACCTTGTTAGTCTCTATCAGCATAAACAGATACAAGGGAATCCTTATATCATTTCAGACTAACTAAGAGAACAACATTTCTAGCATGAACTTTCATGGACTCCATTCCATAGGGCATCTCATGAAGTTGACTGGGTTAATGAAGGACAATGTTAAACATTTTCTTTCTCTCGATTATGTACCCTTCAGCTGTCCTGCTTTGGTTTAAAATGTCCCAGTTTCTCTCTGTTCTTCCCACTTTCCCCTTTGTCCACTGCTTACTTCAGTTATTGCAGACTGAGTTTAAAGGGCAAAGCTCAGCAAGGAGAAATGAAGCAGAGGGATAGAATCTTGCCATTTCCCATAGATTCAGGCAAAAGAAATGGTTGCAGTCTCTCTTCGCTTGTCTGTTCTTCCACATTAATAACTTTCCCTGAGCCCTGGTGGCGCAGTGGTTAAATGTCAGTACTGCAACCACAAGGTTGTGAGTTCGATCCTGCCAGGCTCCAAGGTTGACTCAGCCTTCCATCCTTTCGCAGGTCGGTAAAATGAGTACCCAGCTTGTTGGGGGCAATTAGCTAAAATACATTGTAAACCGCTTAGATAACACTAGTTGATAGGCGGTATAGAAATAAATGCTGTTGCTATTGCTATTTCCCCATCCTTACTGCACTCTAACCCCAGAGAATGTTGAGGAACAACTGTGTGATCTTTTCCTTCTGCATAGAGTTACACATTTGTTTTATATTCAGTGTCCTATAATAATTTTAGAACAAAATGTATCACCTTCATGTGGCAGCAGGCAGTTAGTTATGTAGCTTCCTCTCTTTCTGTGCCAGCCTGGGAAAAGGCATTCCATGTCATGTGCAAATCTAAGGTGGCTAGCGGCCTCAGTGCTTACCCAAGATGGTTTCATCGTAAAGCTCAAGTAGTTTAAAAGAAGCTGAGAAAGTGTGCAGAATTCGTATGGATCTAGCAACGAGTGTGTGACTGCTACATCTAGAACACAGAGTGGTTGCTTTCCCATGACTCCCTCAGCTTCTTCCATGTTCTTGTGACATAGGGATAAGACTATGAACTTATCTGTCTCCTGTCAGTATGTGATCCATCTCTGGGAGAAGTTGAAGCCAGCAAGAGTTTACATGCCTTCCTAAATGTAGTTTGACTATACAGATGGCAGTGCTACAACTATATGCATTTCATCTAGATACCTGCTACTTAGGATATATCTAGCACTGCCACATGGCATTAACGGAAGACCCATGGGTGGGCTGAGATGCCTGAAACATTACTCCAAGCCAGATCCAGGATTCTTCTCATCATGAGCCCCCAGCTTTCAACATACAAAGGCCAATTCATGGACTATATCACAAAGTAGTGTAAAATAGGTTCTTGAAAGCCACATTTATGCTGCTGTTCTGAATATATTTATAATGGTTTGAGTCATGTTGAACACAGGGGGACTTACCCTAGAATAAACATACACTGTTAAAATATATTGCTGCATATGTAGTAATATATACATACAAATTTACTCATTAGTGCACCTACATAATTGAAGTAGTAATAACCTTAGTTTGGCCTGAGGGTCATTGCTTACACATTAACGTTTCAGTGTGGGTTTCAGAGCATTCTAATGAGCCTTACAACTTTGTGATAGGGTCAGTATTATTTGCAGAAGCTCATCCGTTTTGAAGCTACCATTTCATAGTCTCCCTACCACCACCATTTAATTGGTTGTCTGAATATTTTTCAGGCAACTTCTTTATAATATGATACGAACACTTGAGTATCAGGAGATAACAATGTCACATACTGGCAGATGCTTTATCCTGGGTTTCGTGATGCCATACACAACCATCATTTCTCCTTGTAATATTTATGGTGTTAAGAGTCATTTGTGTTGTGTGCACTCTTTCTGTTTTTCTGATGTTTGGTTCCTGTTATGCAAAATACCACTTTAAACTTTGAAATGCCAATTTGCATTAATATTTTGGTTTCGTATAGCTAGTTATTGCATCACAAAATTCTAAAAACTGTATTATAATGAACCGTGGCAGGAAACTAAAAAATATGGTCTTCATTAAACACAATTGTATGAAATGCAGTAGTTCGTTGCCAAAAACCATTAGGATAAAATGTAGTGCATTTTGAGGCCACTAGTATAGTCCTTATCAATGAGAACAATGAACTTATAGAACTATAATGTTTTAGTGTTCTTGTTACATAGTTTGGCAATATTTTTTAAACTGAAATACATTTTTCTGTCTTGACACAAATACAGAGCTTTCTTTAATAACTTAGTATTCTTCTAGTCAGGTGGATATCTAGCATTTTAGACATTGTTGTGCCTTCAAGTCACTTCTGACTTATGGCAACCTGTGGGGTTTTCTTGGCAAAATCTGTTCAGAGGGGTTTGCCATTGCTTCCCTCTGAGGCTGAGAGAGTGCAACTTGCCAAAAGTCACCCCAAGGGCTTCGATGACTAAGTTGGGATTTGAACCCTGGCCTCCAGAATTGTAGTCCAATGCTCAAACCACTACACAACACTGTCTCTATTTTAGACATACAAACAAATACAGTGCAAACATGTAAATACAAAAATTGTTCTGAACTTTCTTTTTATCGTATCTAGATAAGTCTCCATGAGCCTGATTCTCACCAGATGTTTTAGAGTACAACTCCCATCATTTCTGGTCTTATTCTCTGAGGCTGATAGGAGCTGAAATCTCCTAGATCTGTTATTTATATTAGTTGTCATTTGGCACAGTGTATAGCTTTTTATCTTAGCTCTAGTCCATGGGTCAGCTTTAGTTCACCAGCTGTAAAACAGACATGAGAATAACCTTTTTGACAAGATTGTTGTAAAGGAGAAGGTTGTAAATAGCTCATTCTTGTTTGTGCAGAACTCTATGTCCCCCCCCCCAAAAAGAGTTGGCAGACTGCAGCCCTGCAGTCCAAGGATCTTTTGAGTGCCAGCTATCACCTACAGCTCATCCTTCTTGTGGGGTGAGAAGAAGCAGCTAGTCACCATTTAAACTATCCAAGTTCAGGTTTTCTTGTAGATTCTCAATTCATTAAGTTAACATTATCCCTGAACATTGTTCAGGTTTTATGGCTTCATACCTTTTGAAGAAAATTAAATTTTGCACTGTAAGAAACTATTCTTTGCAAGATTATGTAACAAGCCAAGTTTTGGTGGTTTCATCTTTCAGCTTCATTTCAAACATTGCTTTAGGTCTTTTGTCTTAAGACTGATCTAATATACCTAATAATTACTACAGTATTACGAAAGCATTTGAAAATGGCTTCCTATGACTTTGATAAATGTAAAGTAGCACGAATAATACTTCATTACTCCAAAAGGATATAGACCTACTAAAGAGTGAATATTCTTTCATTAGTGGTCAACTAAAACTGAATGTGGCTGAATGTAAGTTCTTAGATTTTAAAAAAAATGCCTACTACGGACTTTTAAAAAACTAGTTACCATCTTGAATTAATTTGGATTCAATAATGTGAACAGGTTTAAAGTTGTCACCTTTATAAATTAGCAGACTTCTGTAGCTATAATCCCTCCCTCTCTCTCTCTGTAATGGAAATTCAAAACTAAGCTAAACAAAAGCAGTGCTATACCCTGAAAACATTATTTTAAAAATGTTGGATTAATTAATCAGAATACAGTTTCTATCTTTGCCCCATTTATGGAAGAAAACACCTATAGTCCCACTGTGATTAAGAGGAGTTTAAGCTTAAATTTCTAAAGTATTATGTATGATTTTATCTGGTGGATAAATCGTGATAGAAAGAAACATAAGATTATCATAGAAGTATTACCATCAATTGTGGCAGGGGAAGGGGAATCCCAGTTGCTGTGTTTTAAATTGATACCTTTTATTCTTAATAGGAATTAATCTGTCACTGCAGATTCAAACTGTTAGTTCAGCAGTACAAATAACAGTAACAGAGGAACAAACAAACGAATTGATGTGAGTTCTGCTAGCATTTTCACTTGGAGGCCCTGGTGCCTGCTTATTCAAATTATAAAACAATTGACTATTTAAAATATGAGACTGCTTGCATCCTCATTCTTGGAGAGGCATCATGCTGCTGGAGGTCTGTTCCAGAAGGCTAGTATATACATTAAGGTCACACCTGTATGTCAGCCGTTCAGAGAATATAACATTAGATCATGATCTGCATGTCTGAAGTTGTAACCAGAAAGAGAGGGCTTACTCTCAGTAGCAGATTTAGTTGTACCCACTTAGTATCTTGTGGTTTAAGAGCTCAAGATCTATTGTGACAGCAAGCCTCTGGATTTGTAGCTGTATTTTTTCAGTTTATGAAGATTCACAGCGAGCCACTGTGGAGGCCAGGCCTGCATTCCTGGCAGGCTGCTAAACACCTTGCCCTCTTATACAGCCCTATTTTCTTCTTTAAAACCACTACCTTAGTGTATAAGGGATAAAGCTTCTCAGTTGTTATTCAGAATGATTTCCTGATCTGTGGTAATGTCTACAGAAGAGAAAGTTAAGAGGGGACATGATAGCCATGTTTAAATATTTGAAGGGATGCCATGTAGAGGAGAGGGATTGTTTTCTGCTGCTCCAGAGACCAGGACAAGGAGCAATGGATTCAAGATGAAGGAAAGGAGATTCCACTTGAACCTCAGGAAGAACTTCCTGATGGGCACAGCTGTCTGGCAGTGGAATATGCTGCCTCGGAGTGTGGTAGAGTCTCCTTCTTTGGAGGTTTTTAAGCAGAGGCTGGGTGGTCATCTGTTGGGAATGCTTTGATGGGTGTTCCTGCATAGCAGGGGATTGGACTTGATGTCCCCTGGGGTCTCTTCCAACTCTATGATTCTATGATTCTCTGTTTTACTAATTGATTATAAGTAGTGAAAAATACTCTACTGAGTCAGAATTTAGAAAAGTATAATGTAGTCTTTATTACAATAATAAACAGGGAAAGATATTGGGTGTCATAAGTATATCCAAGCAGTATAGAACTTCAAAAGCTGTTTATCCAGTTTCTTATAGCTGAACTCAGTATACAGATACAGAACATCCATAAACATGCAGGCCTTTGGCTTCCCTTTTGTTCAAAGGCTTAATTCCCAAATCAGAGTCACATCTTCTGTTCCAACTCAAAAATGGGTGGGTTTCTCCTCTGTCTTTCTCTCTAGACCTCTGAGAAGACAACCACTCTTATTTAGATGACCCCCCGGCTGACTGAAAGGCTCTATCCTAGAGTTCTCACTGAAGGAATCTCAAAAATCCAAGTCATTGTGTCATATATAGACCTTCTACTCTCAAACCTCAGCCCCTTCCTCTCACCAGTGGCCTGTGTTTCTCTCATACACAATCACTTTGGTTACATGGCAACCAGTTGCTAGGGCTGCCCTGCCACTCAGGCTAGCCACGCTCCCTGGGCTTCGTCACAGCAACATTTATAAAATCCATGCTTTTCTTTTGTATAGGCTTTGCTTTTCCTTTGCTTTCCACTTCCTTTTTTCCTGTCCTCTCATGGCATTCTTTGTAACTGTAAATTTCGTCCTGTCATATGGAGACTTACAAAGGTCATTAGGGATCAGTGTTCAACAGGTCTTCCAAGCCTGGTATTATTAGAATTTGAGGTGTGCACTCTGTTGGAATGTTGCACTAATGGCAGATTTAGTTGTTGATTAAGTTATATCACTGAACATCTGATCTTATTGGAAATTCAACAGGTGGCTCTGAGGAAGCCAATACTGAAGCATTTGCAATTCACAAGGCTAATAATAGTTCTGAAGTACTTTATACTTGCAGTGATAATATGAATGATACATATAGTTTTTGCTGCTTCTTCAGAGCACAGCAGTTATTTATTATACCTTTGTATTTTATGTGTATGCTAAAATCCAAAATCCACAAAAGAGCAACCAAAATGCAGAAAACACATCAATAGCAATAGCATGTATATTTCTATACCACTTACCAGCTAAGTGCTCTCTGAGCGGTTTACAATGTGTTAGCTAATTGACCCCAAAAACTTGGGTACTCATTTTATCGATCTGCAGAAGGATGAGTCAACCTTGGAGCCCAGCAGGATTGAACTTACAACCTTGTGGTTGCAGTATCAGCATTTAACCGCTGTGCCACCAGGGCTCATTGTGCAAGCTTTTGAAGCTTCACTGACTTCTTCTTCAGGCAAAGATGTTAAAAATCATACAGAAGACAAAAAGCGATAATGTCAGAGTTAGAGGCCTGCATTTTGTCTCATATGTTCTTTTATGTTGTCAGCTAAGATGGTATAGAAAGGTATTAGTGCAAGCAGAGGCCGCTCTCCTTCTTAGCTATCTGGGGACCAGGGACAAAGGGCAAAAAAAGACAAGTCATAAAATTTCAATTTGATTAGCAAAGAAAAGCAACTTTCTTTGAAATCCAGACTGCCTCTGTCCTGAGCAAAGCTACCCCTGAATATGTTTCATATGTATGTTGCTTTTCTAATGTAGGCAACTTACAGTTTGAAATTATGGTATACAATATACATGCCACAAATGACCAAAGTTATGGGAAGAATGGAGGAAAAGAAGGAAATTCAGATGCCAGTTTGTACATAATTTTTATAAAACCAAGTGGAATGGCTGATGAAAGCAGTTTTAGATGTGGAGGGGCAAAGTAACAGTATTTCTCAGCCAAATAAATGAGTGACTCACTTTTTCTTCTGATGCAGCCAGGTAGAATGTAAATCCTCCCCAATTCAAAGTGACTTCCTTCATAAGGTTTTTAAGGAGGTTTTTAAGCAGAGGCTGGATGACCATCTGTCGGGAGAGCTTTGAGGGTGTTCCTGCATGGCAGGGGGTTGGACTGGATGGCCCGTGTGGTCTCTTCCAACTCTACATTTCTATGATTCTATGATTCTATAGAAGACTGATCAGCATTACGGTAAGCCATGGTTTGTTTTTAATGACAAGTTAGAAATAAAACCATATTTTGAGCTTTCAAGAGCACAGACATAAAGTTGTAGAGCTGATGCCTACTTTCATTTCCCATTTGTTCAACAAACCATGAATTAAAGCCTCGGAAGCTGCACTTACACATTAATCCCATTGAAACATGCCACTAAAGGGAAGCAGGACTAAACCACTGGCCCTGCCCCTGATTTTGTACTTGTTCTCCTGGAATATCTGTACCCGCCCCCACTGTATGTGTTGAACAAAAGTCTGATAGGGGAAATCACAGAATTTTGGGAGGCTTTAATATGAGACCAAGATTCCAGATTGTGAAGGCCTTCCTATCTATCACAGAGAGTATAGCTATCTCTGCCCTCTGGGTTTGCTCAAGTCATGATTGTGATAAACCCTAGAGGATTTCTGTGGCAGTGATAGTGGGCCAGCAATGTCATTCAGTTTCTCTTTTATTCGTGGGCTTATGCCTGCCAACATTATAACTCTGGTTTGTTCGTTCAGGAATGAGAGCAAACCACAGTTAGCACATGCAGTGGTTTGCAAACTCACTTCACATGTTGTTTCTGACTCTGGTTAACCAGCCAGTGACCAGTCAGTGGAGGCCAATGTTCAATTTAATGATTGTGTAAATAAGGCTACTTGCAGGAAAGGAATTTCAAGACTGAGATTGTTGAATTCTCATTAAAATTCAGGGAAAAACGTATGATGTGCCAATAGCTGGTTTATTTAATTCAGACTTAGGAAGTCTTATCAGATGACATCTGATACTTTGTGAGTTTAAATTAATGCAGTTAATCATTGTTGCATCTTCAAGTTGAGTATAAGGACAAAAGTACTGTGGAGCTATGTAATTTGGGCAGATACTTGATTTCCGTACACCTCAAGGCGGTGTACAATTATATTTTGGGAATCAAGCCTACCACTTAAAAATTTTGAGAGGGGTGTGAAACGTCTTAAAAGACAAGGACAAGGAGAAGTCATTCACCTTCATCTTTATTTTGCCAGAAATAGGGTGATCTGGCAAGGACAGATTAAGGGCTGCAAAAATAGCATTGGAGACCACATGAAGCCCCATGGCTGGAGTTTGCCCAACCCTGGTCTAAATAATGAAATGATAACTTTCCTGTACTGAAGATCAGATACCAAGAAGTGAATTCTTATAACTTCAACTGTGTAGAACAAAATCTGCAACTTTTGGTAATGATGAGGAACTTCCAGCTGCATCCTTTATACCTCTTGGTTATATTCTCTAATTTTATTTTGAATACCGTCTTTAAAGAATTCATATATTAAACAGCAGAAACGTTTAGTTTTCTGTGGTTTTGTCTAAAAAAGAGATAGTAAACCAAATATGAAAATGAACTGTTTTATTTACATAATTTTTTAAAACTCTATTGTGGCTTTATGTAAAGCTATCATTAACTTTAGTTCCATGTCAAGCTTCAGTTTCCTTCTCTGCAAAGCGGATACAGATACACTCCTTATAGTGATTCCAGGACATGAAATTGGGCTACACATCACAAAGGGAGAAGAATGCATCTTAATGTAAAGCTTCTTTTCTGGCAGCACCCCATTTCTTTATTTCCATTTTTGTCACCATAGACTATATACTTCACCTGTTTGTTTGTCTGTCTGTCTGTCTGTATGCACTTGTCCCTCTATTCTGTATAATGCCTGCTCTATCTTATTGGGTCAGGCTGTCTTCCAGTAAGTTCATACTTACAACACAAAGTTTTCTTTGTTTTGTTTCGTTCTTGTGTAGTATGAGGAAATCATGAAGAGCATGATGAACCATGTGTGAAAGAATATAAAGCAGGGATATGACTGTGCATTTTAACTTTAATGGTTCACCTTAAATGTAAAGATAAACTGTTTATATTAACTAGTGAGTGTAATATTAGAAGCAGTGGGCTTGCGAAGAAGCAAAACACAAAAAAAGAAAAGAAAGAAAATGATGTTGAATGTCAGGAAATGCTCCCTAGCTGTCAGAACAGTTGGACAATGGAACAGGTTGCCCAAAGGCATTGTGGAATTTCCTTTTCTGGAAGTTTTTCATCATGCATTAGATGAGTATCACACATGGCTTTCAGTTTAGGGAATCTGTCTTTTGCAGTGGGTTGGGGGAGATGAACTCTTAAGTCTGCACAGATATATGCTTTGTTGCAAGGAATGTGTCTCTTCAAGCCACTTTAAATACTATCCCAGTTTAGCATAAATCTTAAATAGATGCGGTTGCTTAGCCTCATTTGCATTATTAAGTGAGCTACATTACTAACCACCTTCCTATATTCTGGTCAAAGGATCACATCCACTGGTACGCTAGTTTCCCTTACAGGTCAAAATCAAAAATCCTTCAGTTTCCATTTAAATGGCTTGTAGGTTTCCTCGGTGCGTCTGCCTTGCATTGGTTTTTAATTTTACGAATGGCCTGAGAGGAACTTCTGCTTAGATGATGACACAGAGAGATTTGCTTTGTCAATTTGAATGATGTTCTTTAAAATTTTTGATCCCATTTACAAGGCAGTGGGTGTAACTCCTAATTCCACACAATTAAAACAAAAATTCCACTTCTCAGTGGGGAGAAAAATTGTTTATAATGTGTCTCTCAGCCTTCTCTCATGCCTTTTCCCAGAAGGACTGATTAGGATGTAATAATTGGGGATGATATTGAGAAGAAAATGACAATTCCATTTAATTAAGGATAATTTATTTTATTTTAACTTGGTGGTGTCCCTCGTGGATAAGAGTAGATTTGTCAGATAGATTTATTAATGGGAACGGGCATTTCTAACATAAAAAGCAAACATTTTCTTCTTGTTTTATTTTGTCTTGGCACCTGAAACTACTGTCACTCTATTTCCCTTCTGCATCAAACATGAATTACCTGAGATGATAGAATCGTATATTTGGAAGGGACACCAAAATCCACTGAACTGCTTCAGCACCCCTTATACTTTGGACATGAATTATCTCCTTTAAAAAGTACAATAGAAGAGAGTTTCTTTCTGTGTTAATCTCTTTCACTGTCAGGAAATCCTTCTAAAAGTTTAGATGAAATCTTCTTTCTTGTAATTTGGATCTTAATTTACGTCCTATCATCTGTGTGACAGCCTGTTGAATATGTGAAGAAGGCTAAGGCATAGCTTGTTCTATGACTGTCATGTAGCTTGTTCTAAACATACCCAATTCATGTAGCTTTTCCACATAGAACTTGGTCTCCAGGCCCCTTGTCTTCTTTGTCACCCTCCTGTGAACATACTAAAATTTGTCAATTACATGGCACTCCACATAGTACTGCAGGTGCTGACTGACCAATGGAGATCACATGCACTATCTCTTGTGCTCCGTGGTCCTGATATTGGAGACATGTAGTCAGTCAGCAATAGTCAATTCCCATGAGAAACACCATTGTGGCTGTTGCATTCTGCTGTCAGTAGCATTCTCTGGGCAGAGTTCTTTCAGGACACTTGTGACAGAAGGAAGTGGGATATAAATGATTTCTGCCAATTTCTCTTTGCATTTGCTGTCTCTAGCACCACCTTTCTGCTATTCTGATCTATCTCAAAAATTTCTAGAGCAGTGCTACCCAAACAGGTGGTCCATAAACCAGTGCCATGAGTCATTGCTTCCGTGTGCATGGCAATCTTTTAGTAAAAAACAAACAAACTGGTAATCAAGTGCCATGAGACATTGGCTCCATGTTCATGGCAATTTTTTTTAGTAAAAAACAAACCAACTGGTAATCAATGGGGAAAAATATGGTACTGATCCTTGCACATTAGGGAAAAATGCCCCCCCTTTCAGAAAAGCACAGTTCCACAGCATATTTTGAGGAGCTCAACAGTGGACTTTAGAGGGAGACAGAATCAACAAAAGTAGTATCATCTAGTAGAATTGCTGGATTTAGCTAGCAGAATTCCTTTGTTGAATCAGAAGCTTTACCTAGGCGGAAGAAGCCCTCCTGTTCATGGGAAACAAGTGCTGAATCCGCCAATATTTCCCTGAATTGTGCCTGAAATATCAGCTGTCATATTCCCCAAACACATCCCATTTCCCCTATTTATGCTCCCATTGTTCACACGGTGATGGGGATATGATGTGCAGCCATACCTAATTTGATACTGGTAATGCATGTTCCCTGGAATATTTACTGGTCATCTACAAGTTTCCTTCTTCACAGGGTGATTTTTCTTTAGTCATCTAAGATGACATCACAAAAGGGTTGATTAAATGTATGTTTAACTTTTGCAAAGATATCAGGCCAGAAATGTAGGAAGAAGCTAGAATTTGAGGAAAAAATAAGTCAGACCATGCCAAGTTTTCCAGGGGTCCAAACATATGCAAACCTTCCAAGTGTCTACGATCAGCAAGGGGTGATGAATGAGAAGGAGGCCTTTACAAATTACTTGAGCCCAGTGGTTCAGAAGGGGTCCTGGGTCTTCCATGGCATTTGCCATTTATTTTTGACATCCATGGTAAAATTATTCAAGAAAATAATAATGTATACAAAATTTGAAATCCCATGTAAGAATTTTAGGCAGTTCACCAGGAGCTCAAAACTGTACTGAGGAGAAAAGGAGAGAAGCCATATTCCTTGAGAGTCACTCCTGCAGCTGTCAAGCAAATGGCCTTGCCATGAGATCAAAAAAAAGGAAAGTCCTCCTTCCTCCAGCCAAGCCAGAGTACCCGCTGCCCCAAGTGGTGGAGGCTCTCTCCTATTCCCTATCCACATGCTACGTCCCCCTGCCTGCTTGTTTGTTTGCTTGCCTGCCTGCCTGCCTGCCTCAGCACCAGGAACAGTCCAGGTCTCTAGAAACTCTTCCTGTCCAGCAGAAAGCCAAGGGTAGGGGGAGAACAAGAGGGGAAGAGCAGGAGATCCACCTTCTCAGATCCCTCCACTTCACGCACAGCCAAGAGTCTGTTTTCCTCTTGACTCAAAGCCACAAAGCCACCCAAAGGGACTTAACTGATCAACTCAACGTCACCCATGAGCAGCCATTGCCTGTTGCACAGATCTCCTTCTAGCAAACAGCTGGAGGGCCCACTCAGAAAGAATTCACTGGGGCTCATGCCCAACCTCGGCAGCCCTAATAATCTGCATTAATATTATTGTGAGATATTGATAAAAAATGATCAGGTGACTCAACCTGTCAGAAAGTATCCAGACTTAAATTTTCTAAAAATACTGAGATTGTTACATGGTTTTCACACATATGTTTGTGTCTGTACAGGCAGGAGAGATATTAGAACAAAAAATGAAGAAACCTTCGTATACATACTGTTCCACAGACTTCCTTCAGTAGTAGAAGTAATTAGTGTTGTGGTGGTGGTGGTGGTTGTTGTTTTTGTTAGCTGTCAAGTCATTTCTGAATTATCTCTATCAAGGGATTTTCTTGGTAAGATTTGTTCAGAGGGAGTTTGCCTTTGCTGAAGAGAGATAAAATTTATTATCTGCATGGATGCCATTGAAAGTCTAAGGCATGAAGCATTTGGAACAGTTCACCACAGTGTATAAGATGGACCTAACAATGTGTTGATATGGTGATATTTTTAACCAGGAAAATGGTTGAACTGTATGTTGTTGTTATATTGCAAGCTTAAGAGCCAGCATGGTGTAGTGGTTTGAATTTTGGAATAGAACACAGGGGCTGTTTCCGCATGAAACTGTTATAGCACTATTAGGCTCCTCCCTAAACTGCAAACCCCAGGATTCCGTAGGATGTTGAAAGTGGAATAGTAGCGCTGTAACAGTCTCATGCAGAGATGACATCGGAAACCAGGGTTCAAATCCTCACTCTGCCATAGAAACCCATTGGGTGACATTGGGCTACTCTCACTCTTTCAGCCTTAGTGGAAAGCAAATTTTGTGCAAATTCTGACAAGAAAACCCCATAATAGGTTCGCCTTAGAGTTGAAATTATTTGCAGGCATACAACAAGAAAAGTGTGAAAGTTTAATAACTTTGATAATTTCAATGACATTCATAGAAAGAGGGATACTTTCATGACAATGTTAGTAACAAAATATCTTCATAAAAAGACAGATTAATCTTAGGTTCTCTATTATTTCACAATTTCTTTGTCTTTCTGTGTCCATGTTCAGTGTATCTATATATCTGGATTTCTAATCACCAAACAAACTCCATTTTTACACAGTAAATGTGCAACCCAAATAAATAATGAAAACAAATATTGAACAAATGAACAGTAGTTTATCCCATCCTGTAAGGATACAGAGTGTTTTGTTTTTGTGAGAAGAGTATAGTTATGATGTAGTAGTTAGCACATGAATTGCGCTGTTCTAGTCGCACTGTATTCTAGCTGGGCCAAGGAATACATGTCTGCTGATTTTAGAAGCATGATGCAGCTTATAGCCATTTCCGCACTAGACTGTTATAGCGTTATGATTGCACTTTCAACATCTTCTGGAATCCTGGGGCAAACCGCAGGGTTCCGTAGGATGTTGAAAGTGGAATCATAGCGCTTATAACAGTCTAGTGCAGAATGGCCTATATCTCAAATTGGAGGTCATGAATGACAATTGTTGTGTACAGAACAAAATTGGCAGGAAGATGCTAGGAAGAATTCAAAGAAATAGGGAAAATCTTATTAATGTCTATTCTCTAAGGGCCTTGCCACATTGCACTGCTATATTGCTATTATTCCACTTTCAACATCCTGTGGAATTCTGGGGTTTGTAGTTTACTGAGGCCAAATTGTTCCCTGGCTGAGAATTCTAAATGCCCCTCCCTAAACTGCAAACCCCAGGATTCCATGGGATGTTAAAAATGGAATAATAGCACTGTAACAATGTAATATAGAAAAGCCTTAAGACTCACATGATCACACTGTATTGGGTAGGTAACATGCAACTTCCCAGGTAAAAAATTGAAATTAAAATTAATTTCTGTGCAAGAAATGTAGGAAAATTTGGAGGAGAAGAACAGAGGAAGATTTGGGCAGATGTGTGTTGCCTTCTATGTACTTATGTGTATTTGTAAACACTGTGGAAATTGAAAAACACAAAATGGTTCTCAGGAAATCTGGCTAGGAGAAATTCTGTATAGCTGATAGGAAATGAAAGGGAAACACATGAATTGCTTCTCTTTCTTTTCTCTCTGTCTACTGGGAGCCCTTTTTAAAAAATGCTTGGGGACATACTAGCTTAAATTAAATGTGATTTAGAATTTACATATGGCAGCCACCCCTGAATTTCTGCCAAATGGCACCTTTGTTCTTTTTGTCGTCACTTTTATTTCTGCCTCACATCGTTTCTCCTTTGCACTCTTTTTTTTACTCCCTTATGCAAATTCTGGTGCCGTTTCCGAGCCCCTCCCAATCTTTACTGAAATTATGGGATTGCAGGGTTATCACCTTTGAGGATCAACCCTCACTGTTACTTGCTTGTCTCTTTGCTGTTCCTTCCGTTGTTGTATATCATTTTCATGTAACATTTTCTTGTTACATGGCTAAGGTAATCCTTATCTTTGTTAATGTAGCTCGATTACACCTTTGTCACTATCAAAAGCAGATTTGTTTGAGAATCAGTGCCTTATTGTTTCTGTGTAGACCTCATTTGGATCTCCCACACACAGTTTTTTTCTTCCATTTTTTTTTGCTATCTTTTATTTCTACTACTTGGGTTAAAGACACATCTAAACCTACTTCTATAGTGTGGGTGGATCATAACTGTGATCTCATAGCATATCCTCCAACATTACACAGATGAAAATGAGGACGCATGTTGCCAGGCAATATCAGAATGTGGTTAAGATGGCAGAAGTTATTGATGAGAAAGAACTCACATGATAGGAAAGACTGCAGCAGGTTGCTTTTGCCTGAGTCTACTGGGAAGGACAAAATTGCACCCCTTTTGCTATTTCCTCCTGCCGAGTTAATTGTGTGCAAACTACTTTTGTACCTTGAACACATTTTGCAGCAATTGAAGTGAGCTGAGGCCAAAGAGGGAAAGCGGGAGGAGAAGAGAGGAGCTGGCTCATTTTAAAAGCAGCTGAAAAAGTAAAATGACAGAGGATTAATCAAGACTGTCCCTGCCAAAGCAGGACAGTTGAAGCGTACGCGATAGCTGATGCTTCTATGGAACTTACTAGGTTGAAAATATGGCACCCATCATTTCCCACAACTTCTGTTTTGGTCTAGGGCCAGCTAAAGATTTACAGAATAATAATAAGAATTGGACATTCTATCTTTTATATGTAAGTGCAAGTAATTTTCATTCTTCGAGTTGTAAGACCTTAGCCTGATCCTTTCTGGAATGAGGAGAAAGGAGCTTGTCTTTTGTTTTGTTTTTTAATGGAGAAAAACTCTCACATTCCAAGTGCACATTGCAATGCATCTGTTTCCTTTTCTTTTTTGCATTGGAAACTTGATTCTCCCCGAAGATTGTGACAACCAAGTCAAGTCACAGGTGGACGCTGCTAACCATCCTTCTTTTCTCTCATCTTCAAGAACTGATATAATTACTCCATATTGCTCTAGTTCTACCCATTTTTCATGAAAAATCTTCTATTTGCTTGTGAATTCTTGCCTTAATTTGTCCCTCTTCCAGCTTTTAAGGGAGATCTTAAGAGCAATTTTACAATGTTTGAATTTTTTTATTTTTTTGAGATTGTGAACTGATTACTATAAGGCTTATTATTCTCTTTTGGGACCGCATAGAAATGAAATCTCTAAATCTCTAAATAGGATAAGGAAACATCTTGATTATAATGCATGTTCATTGGCATTAGACCTATGATTTCCAAGGGCAGAAGTAAATAAAAAAAAACCAATGTGTACAAATATGACCATAGCTATCAGTATTGTACAAGCTTGTTAGTAACACAGGCTAATGCACTCTTTTCCTGGTCTCAGTCTGCCAAACTAGTGGAAAAAAAGTATCAAAGAAATTAACTAATACAAATTAAGGTTATCAATACCAGTGGACTACTGTTAATGCTTGGCCATGATGCTAATGAAAACTCTACGACCTATCAGCCTCGTGGCTGTATAAATCACTATACAAATCTAAATTACTGAAATGCTCTCTTCTTGAAATAGTTTAAAGATGATTTTTTAAAACTAGAGTTGCTTTTAAATCATGTGACTAGATCTATCCTGCGTCTAAGTTATATCTTACTTTTCTAAACACAAAATTCCCATCATTGCTACTGCCTACGTATTCTACATAGTTCCCCATCAACACACTAAATGAAGTGTTTTGTTACACCTTGGTCATACAAGCAGTACTTCTGTTGCTGCTACTATATGTTCCAGGTACAGTGGTTAAGTATGAATTAAATATTGCATTAGACATTATGTTTTCAGTAAAGAAAGTGTCATAATCAGTTCATAAGGCGTTTCAGAAGCTAATGTATTACAGCCTATTGCAGATTACATGAATAAAGAATACAGCAGACAGAAGAGGGTTTTCTCAACTAGTGGCGTGGATTATGTGATTCAGTGGCCCATTTTACACTAAGCTAAGTCACTATTTAGTCCCACCAAAAACTAACATGCCCTAGTCTTTAGGCTCTTTCCACAGGCTTCATTATTAAGAGAGAGAGAGAGAGAGAAAGAAAGAAAGAAAGAAAGAAAGAAAGAAAGAAAGAAAGAAAGAAAGAAAGATGAAGTGGAAGCATTTACTCCCCCTTTTAAACAAACCGTATTTCCTCATTATATCTGAGCTTGAGGTTTAAACTACAGTTAACTTTAAAAAGTGAGGATTGTAAAACATAGTTTAATTTGGCTTTTTTTAAAACAAACAAACAAACCATCGTTTAAACCAGCCTCCCTCAACCTCAAGCCTGCTAACTCCTTATCAATCTCAGCCAGTCTGGCTAGTGGTCAGCAGTGATGGGATATTTGGGACAAAACATTTTAGAAGCTATTGTAAATTTCTTCAGTAATTTATTTCAGTTATATTTCATATTGGTACAAAATATGCTCCGAGTTCAAGAAGATATTCCTCTATTAGCCTCATATTTGACAGTGCCTCCAGCACACGCACCTAAAAGTCTTATAGGTAGTCAAAATAATTCCTTATTTCTTCTGTTTCCTAATAATATCTTCTCTGTCTTTTCATCATGTCCTTTATCCAAAATCACAAACAGCTCACCACTGAATCTGGCAGGGAATCTAGCTGAGAAAAGGAAAATATTATTTGCAAGCGATTGTTCTGGTAGGAGTCTGGAAACCTAGTGTTATCATTAATGTCCTTTTGTGAAAGCTTCTTGTTACTTCTTAGTGCCCTAAATATGCTCCAATTAACTCTGATCACAGGGCATAAGCCAAATTGATTAGGCAAATATTTCTCAAAAAATAAACTGAGATCTAGGTGCCAGGGATAGGTATATAAATAGAGTAGAAGTAATGGAGTGTAGGTATACAAAGGGAAAGTACAGGATTACTTTCTTGGACTCTGGGAGCCTGAACTAATTCTGAATTGGGAGCTATCTGTGATACTAACTGCGTCTTAACTATGCCTCTTGTATTTACGCTGTGGAAGGAAAGATTGTAGCAAAGAAAACCTAAAATCTTATTCTGAATTCCCACTATTTGTGAAGGCTTTCAAGGAAGGCAGAATTAACAGAAAGAATTTGCTCGGTTGGGAGAAACAAACATAAGAATAAATGCTATTCAATCTTTGTTATTATTCTTGTAGAATGAACTTTTCTGCAGAAAGATGACATCATATAATAGTTTTTTAAAATAATAGTTGACCTTTTTTTAACTTTGGGCGTTCACAAGATGTAGAATTTAGCTGCTCCATCTGGAAAATATTTTAAGTTGACTTGATCTGTGGAGTTAGGATATACTGTATAGTGGGATAAGGAAAAAATAGAGACCACTAATAGTTAGGATATGTTTAGAATCAGGCTGTTGTTTATATAGAAATTATTGGTGGCTGAATTGGAACAAATAGCGAGGAGCAGATAGGTGGTGTGTCTCTGTCGCAGCACTTCACCTCAGAATGAGCTGTGGCTTTAAGAAATGGCATCTGAACAGCAACTTTTGAACGCAGAGCAGTCTTCACACATTTATTCTCCGTGGCATTGATATAAAATATGTGGGAATATAGTACCATGTTTTATTTTCAATTTAAAAAAAAAGAGAGAGAAATTTGACAGTTTTCACATGCATTGTGCTAGGGTTTCATTCCCAACACCAAACAATCTTATTTGTATTAAACTGCCAGTTTTCCTGCTGTTACCTACAAGGATGTTTTCTTAAAAGAAGACATTGCTAAGATTTTAGAGCAAGTGTTTCAGCCGTCCTCTTCTTAATGAATTCATTGTTATTTTTAACTTTTTTTTTAAAGTAGCATGATAGACTGGGTGTAGGAATTGAGAAATAAATATGTATATTTTTAAAACGTTTTCCTTCTGTAGCATAAGGTACTGGCAGGAGAGCAGACTAGAGAGCGCTGCAGCCATTGTGATCATTCTCACACCTGCATTCATTTTCTGCCGTGCTAAACAACCCTTTTCATTAACCCTAGGTGATCTTTAACCTCTTGTTATCCCCTAGGGTTTTATCTTTGCCAATGAGCTCTTTTTTGTCTCTCTGACTTACAGGTGGTTACCGTAGCTATGTACACTTGTTTTTCATGGTGCACCGTGCACTTAGCAGCTCAGCGGGACCTGCAATTTCATACCTCTCACGGGGCTGGGGGGTGGTTTGCATGTGCTTTTCTGTTTTGTGGCTCATATGGTATCAATTACTATTTGATGGCAACGCCAGGCCCTAGGCCTTTTGCATGTTTGTCCTGTGAGAAAGATCTGGAAGAGCCGACATCTGGCTTTGATTGTTGCAATTGCAGGTTGATAGAATAAACGCAGGGTGAGGTGGGTGGGTTTTCCTTCCGGCCCTTTCCACTCCGGGCTGGTAATGTTCTTCACTTGTGATGCTGGTCTTTTCATCATCTTCCTCCCTCCCCCTCCTCCCCTCCAACCAACTCCCACTCCACATACCTCCCTTCTCCCCCTGATTCCAAATCACCACCAGCAACATGTGGTCCAAATTAGGAAACTGCATTTAAAAAAAAAAAGTCCTTCTGCTGGAAACCTGGAATGGATCAGTCCAGGAAATGGCGAATCTGCTCCTAACACATAGCAAAGTACAAACTGATTTTTCTCTGCAAGTCAAAGAATATATCCCCGGAATGACACAATAGTGCTTCCGTGACAAAGCAGAAGGGAACAAATGAAGAAGCTAGCAAAATGTATGTTTCTCCTTTCTTTCTAATAGTGTGTGCCAAGCCTTGATTTGCACACTCATTTGTTTGGGGGAAATCTTATAATTGCTGTTGGCTGGCAGGGAAGGCATGTTAAAGCATAAGGAAGGACTAGCAGACCAGCAAAATAATAATGGATCCTACAGGAATCAAAACATTTGAGCAATGTTAGTGGAAGGGCTTTGGCTTTCCAACACGTATGCACTGAAATGTGCTGTCATCCTATCCTTTCCATGCATTGCCAAAAATCAGAGAAGTGCAGCAGCTTTTCTGTAGTTCATTCAGTTGCCTAAAACCTCTCTACAGAAAATAGAGATTCCTGCCCCCATTTGTATGCAAGAAGTGCAGCAGCTGTTGACTTCAGGGACAATATCCCTTATGGACTGGGTGGTAGCATTAATGAAAGACTTTAAAGCTGTGTGAAGCCTTGATCAAATTGAGTAAGCCCGCCACAGTGCAAAAATAAGTCATTAGAATAAAAGTAAAGGTCCTGGAATAAACTATACAAACCTGTTCAGTGTAACAGAAGCATGGAGCTGAGTTTTGTTTATTGTGCATGGCCATAAAGTCAACTTTGAGTTATGGCACCCATGAACAAGGGACTTCCAGGTCACCCTGTTATCAACAGCCCTGCTCAGGTCTTGCAGACTCAGGGCCATGGCTTCCACGTTTGAGTTTTTCCTTCTGTAATGTAGTCTTCCTCTTTTCCTACTGCTTTCTACCTTACCAAGCATTATTATTTTTCCTAGTGAGTTATGTCTTCCCGGGATATGTCCAAAGTATGGCAGTCTCAGTTTAGTCATCTTAGCTTACACTTTATCTGAGAGTTTTGTGAATTTTCTTTCAGTTTCCCCAACATCTGATGGATTGTCAATAGTAAAGTTATCTGTCAAATTAGCTTGTGGCCTCAGAAGGCCAAGTCATCTTAGCTTTTATCCTGCAGCTCTTCTGATATCATTATTTGAGTTAGAACCAATAGCTACTGTAGAAAGAAGAGTATAATTATAGAAGAAAAGTCCACTGTAAAATCTAGTTCCAAAAATGGAGACATTTTCACAGTATAAAGAAAACATCCAGAATCTGCCTAGAGAAATCCAAATGTATTAATACTTTTTCTTCAGGTTAAATAAAAAGATGAGATAGAAGTCATGCCATTTAAAAGCCCCTCACACAATAAATACTACTTTAACAAAACTCATTTAACAAATGCAAATTATCTGTGTTACAGAATGTTGAATAATTGAATACTTATAGTTTTTGGCAGAACTGTTTGTAATCACACCATTGCATAAGTCAAGAAGACCAGTTTTGGCAACAAATGCTCAGGAAGGTTGGTTGAAGAAACTGTAACTATAACTAGGGAGAGCTAAAAAAGAGAGCTAGTGTGTTGTAGTGATTTGACTGTTGGCTTAGGACTCTGGATGACTAGGGTTTAAATCCCTGCTTGGGTGACCTTAGGCAAATCAGGCCATCTCAGTCTCAAGTAGAAGGGAATGGCAAACCCCTTCTGAACAAATCTTGCCGAGAAAACCCTGTGATAGGCTCACCTTAGGATCATCATAACCGGAGAGACTTGAAGGCACACAATAAGAAAGGGCTAAACAGCAATTTAGAGCACAAGAGTGCCGTGTTTGAAGTCTAGAAACTTTTTAGATACTCTGTAAAATATTTTCAGTATTTATTCTGCAAGGACTAAAAATGTGCATTTGTCAAAAAAGGGCTAAAAATAGGGCTGTCATTCAAATAGAGCTATCTTAATTATATGTATGCTAATATTGCGTAGTTATTTGATAACATCTGCATAAATTGCATACGAATATATTTCCTTTTATTTATTTCATTTTAAATATTTATAGGCCAATTTTCTGATAAAGTACACTGTCTTTTGGTAATGTACTCAGGTGTCATAGAAAGCACCATCTCCAAAGAGTTCTCTACCATATAACAGAGAAGGAGAAAGTACCCACCACTCATGAATGTATTTACTTTAAAAATTATCATTTAACAATAAATCACTGCTGTATTAAGTTTATTCTCAGTAATTTATTAAACAAGATGGCCTTGAAAGGAAAATGTAGTTTTTTAGGACTCCACAGGAAGTCTTCACCTTAGCAGGATCCATCTGATCTTGCTGTTCTATAAGAAATTGTGAGCTGTAAGGAGGTTAAGCAAGGTATTCTGTCTAGCCAATTCCTTTCCCTCCACACACACACACGCGCACACACACACTTTTCTGTAACTACTGACTATGCTCAGTTCTCATAGCGCTATTGAATGGTTGGGGTTACTCCCTTTTGATTTTTAACCAGTGATCATGGTTGAGGTGGTGGCAGTTATTTATTAATAATTAGTAATGTTAACAACTACTGCTACTTTTGAAAAACCTTGAGAATATTAGTCTGTCCATCTTGTTTCAGCCCCGTGAATGAGACTGCCAAACCAGCATTCTCCATGTTTTCAGTGGTAGTAAACAATAACAACAATAGCCATCAGCACTTTAACACTCACCAGTTTAGTTCATTGTTAGTGGAAATTATGTCAGACCCGTCTCAAATTCCACATTAAATAACTGCAGAAGTATTTGCAATCTTCAGCATATTTCTTGGAAGTAAGACCCACTGAATCCAATTCAAACTATTTCTGAACAAATCTGTCAGAAAATAAATTTCACTTTCAGTTGTGGCTTTCTGTTGATAATATAAACCAGTATTAATCACTGAGCACTTTTTTTTTGAGACAGGCCTGAAAATCTCTGCATGTTTGGTTTGTTGTTGTTGTTGTTTTGGGGTTTTTTGTGGTTATAATACACTTTAAGGAATGTTTTATCATATTAGCGAATTTAGCGCTCCCTTTATTAGGCTGGGATCTCCACCTAAACCTCAGGAAGAACTTTCTAATGGTCAGAGCTGTCCGGCGGTGGAATATGCCACCCGGGAGTGTGGCAGAGTCTCCTTCTTTGGAAGTTTCTAAGCAGAGGCTGGATGGCCATCTGTCAGGAGTGTTTTGATGGGGGTTCATGCATAGCAGAGGGTTGGACTCGATGACCCTTGTGGTGTCTTCCAGCTCTATGATTCTGTGATTCCGTATGGTGCATCTGATTCTCTTCATAGATATATCTTACCTTTGGTGTTTACTGAAGTACGTTTTTTGGAATTTGGAGATCTACAGGCCTGAATTGTCATTGTACATTACAGTTTATGTATTATATTTCAGCTTGGCAGTCTATTTTCAACACATAGGTTTTGCTTAGACATTACAACCCAGCTGAAAAAAAGAGGGGAGCATCTGCCTGATTTTGTTTGCTTTAATGATTAAGGCAATTGCCAGAAAAAGAATAGCTCCAGCCTCCACCAAGTTTTATTTGTGGAAGGGTTTAAGTTGCCTATGGTCCATTGAGAATTATAGACCCATCAATAATGCTGGGTATCATCTTATGAAGACTTTGCTGGGATCTTCTCTGGGATCCACTCTTTGATCCAAGTGACTGCTTCCTGCTCTCCTTCCCCGGTTACTAGATTGTTTCATTTCAGTAGTTAACAGTGGGACCCATTGTGATATCATAGGTAATTTGGACCCTAGGTTTAGCTAGGGGTATAAATCATCACTTAATTCATTTTCACATGGGAAAATTAATGGCCTCACTCTGTGGTTTCATGTAGACAGTGAACAATGGAATAGGGGTGGGCAGCAGGGGAAATAGCATAGAATCCTGCTTTAGAGCCATGGGGCTGATCAGAAATATCCTGGTGTTGTTCTCTGAAACCAGCGCTGGACATGGATAAACTTCCAGGTTAGATCACTGCAATGCATTCTATGTCAGGCTACAGTTCAAGGTGACTCAGTAGCTGCTTCTAGTGCAAAACGTGGCAACTAAATTGTTGGCTGGGACATCATATAAAGACTATATAGCACAATTCTGAAAAGAACTATATATGGCTGTCAGTATATTTCCAGTCTCAATTCAAAGCTGTGGTTATGGTATTCTACACCCTAATTGACTTGGGATCTCAAAACCAGAGGTTTGAATTCTGCTGGAGGGACCTTTCTCTCTGTTCTACCAGTGGGGACAAAATAATGTGGGAGGATATGGAAGAAGGCTTTCTTTACTTTAGTGTTTTGGTTGTGCCATTTCTTCCTTTAAGAGGCATTCTGATACCAAGTCAGAACATGGCTTTCTCTGGCCATTTCCACATTAGACTTATAGGTCTATTATTGTTTCCACATTATACTGTTATAGCGCTATTACTTTCAACATCCTATGGAATCCTGGGGTTTGCATTTTAAGGAGGGGCCTCCCTCCCTAAACTGCAAACCCCAGAATTCCATAGGATGTTGAAAGTGGAACAATAGTGCTATAACAGTCTAGTGCGGAAATGGCCTATAAAAGTATTTGGTTTTCTCCAACTCTGCACATGCACTGGGGTTTTAAATTGTTTTAATTGATTTTAGTTATCTTTCTTTAATTTGTCAAACTCTAAAGTACTTTTAGCCAGTTTAAATTATTCTGTATTGTTTTACATTATATTAAATTGATTGTATGCCCCCTGCCTCTGAGATTGTATGACATAAGGAAAGGATGTAAGTATTTTAATTAAATAAATGTCAGCAGTTCTCTCCCTGCACTGCAAGAACGCAAGGGTTTCATTAAATTTTAAAATACAATTCATATTTCAGGCTTTATTTTGTATTTTGTTCAAAAATACACATGACTTTCCTGCACATATTTGAGGGCAATTTCTTCTTCTTTCTCTTCTTCTGCAAAGGAATCAGTGTATTTTGCATAAAATACACAGTCCCTTGCCCCAAAGTAACTGCTTTTTGCACAGAAAATATCTTTTCTGTGCCCCCGCCAAAAGCTTGTTTTGAATGTGTCTTTTTTTTTGTCCACACAGGAGTCTGTGTTATGTGTGCAAAGTGCACTTACTGTCCCACTAAACTATGGTTCCTTCTCAAACTCTTCACCCATTTAGTTGCATTATTTCTGCCCTAATGTGATGACATCTCATTTAGGAGTTATGGTTAGGCTCTTGCTGGGTCCATTGACATTGACAACAGCGAAGGCAGAGGCAGCAATAAGGCAAAAATGCGTTGAGGCAGAGGAGGAAAATAAGAGGAGATTACAGCAGTGACTGGAGAAGAAGGCTGCCAGTTGCAAGCTGCCTGTTTCTCAAATGCTTGACTTCTGGGATTGTCACAGAGACAAGGAATTGGGTGCAGGCTGGAGGAGAGAACTTGATATAGGTGATCATCACCCCTGTTAAGTTTGGATCAATGGCTTCAAAAACTTCAGGAAAAGAGATTCAAGCTAAACATTAGTAAGAACTTTCTGATGGTAAGAGCAGTGCAACAGTGGAATATGCTCCCTGGGTGTGTGGTGGAGTCTCCTTCTTTGGAAGTTTTTAAACAGAGGTTAGATGGACATTTGTCAGGAATGCTTTATTGGCTGTATTCCTGCGTGGCAAGGGGCTGGACTCGATGGTCCTTGTGGTCTCTTCCAAATCTACAATCCTAGGTTTTCATCAGCACTATCCACTCAAACCCTGTACTAGAAACAGGCTGCAAGGATAACTAGACTTCTATTATTGCTTGTGTGCCACCTCCTTGCATATGCATTAAGTCAAATCTTTAGCATAATTGACCATTACACTAACATGGTGGTGCTAGCGGCAGTCCAACTTTAATGTCAAAGTCAGGAAAAATGTCTATGGGATTGTTTAGTGAGGTCATTCATGAGATGTGAATGTTGCTTAGCCCACACAGTGAGGCATATAGCTTCCTCCCTCCCAGGAATGCAGGTAAGGCATAGTGTAGTCCTGGGGGGCAGCACATGGAGGAAGCGCTTCAGTGTTTGTTTCAAGCAGAACCTCTTACAACCTTGATAATATTACAAATTTCAATGAATGGAAAATGTACAGCACTTCTATGTGTCACATACTTCACTCAGTCTGAATTCACTTCTCAATTTTTTGCATGCTTTCCTTGCAACCCTTGCAACCCGTGTGCTGAGCAGTTAAAATATCATGAACGTTCCATAATCTCCCAGTAATTCAGCCAGTAGCTACAGAGAACTCAAGTATATTGAAGCAGACAGAGTTCTTAACAGCCCAGTAGCTACAGAAGTTCTGGAACGTACATTAACCCAAGTTCTTTGTTGGCTTGGTTTACTTTTGTCAAGTTAATTTCTTTTGGGAATAATAAATGGAATAACAAGTTCTTAAAACCACAATTTCTTACAAACCTCTGTTCTATGGCTTAATCTTCTGTGCTTTAATTTGATACCTCATTTGTCTCTTATGACTTCAGTAAGTGCCCTAATAAATTGGCTTTTGATTTCATAAGTGGCTATATAGATGCATATGATAGAATAGTCTTTTCATATGCATTTCCTAGGGTCAATAGAAAAGGCATGTGTGTGCACTCATGTGGATATCTATATTAGAGTTGGGAGTTATGGGGCTATCCAGTTGTACCTTGTGGCATTTATCAAAATTGGTTATACTGCTTAGAGCAGTGGTTCTCAACCTGTGGGTCCCCAGATGTTTGTGGACTTCAGCTCCCAGAAGCCCTGAGCATTGACCATAGTGGCTGGGGCTTCTGGGAGCTGAAGTCTACGAACATCTGGGGACCCACAGGTTGAGAACCACTGGCTTAGAGCTTCTGAAACTTGGAAGTCCAGCAACACCTGAAAGACCATGTGATTACCACAGTGTGCATGTCTGCATGTGTACACACAGAGTCTGCATGGTAAAAAGCATATACTGTGTACATTTGTGACATTTTCTTTGCATATTGTACATTTGAGTTGAATATTCATACAGGCTGGCTTTGAAATAATTTCAAAACATGCTGTTAATTTTGCAATGGCTGTGACCTGGAAAATATTTCTACTAACCAGTAATCAAAACTATATTAATTGTACTGTATGATTGCTTGTATTATTAATGAATATTTTGAGTTCATATCTGAATTGGAATTTGCATTTTACTGGTAGGAAAAAAGTCAAAAACATATTCCTGTTTCACTGCTATTTAGGTGGTGATTTATTTGAACCTTAGCATATGGAAGTAAGTAGGGTAGAAAATAAATTCAGGAAAGGACTGGAGTTAGCATGTGCCAAAGGATAAATATGTGAAACCTTTTGTTTAGAGATCTTCATACTGTTTGTAAATAGGCAATGAAAGGGAATGCTGATGTAATTTTGTATAAAAAACTTCCATAAACAATGCTTATTGGTGAAAAGTGATGGAGGGTGGTGTGAAGTGTACACTAGCTTCATTTGGAGGTAATGCTAAATTATGGTTTTGCATCTTGAGAGAAAGCCTAAGTTCTGCACTCTCTTCCTTTCCTCTCTGATAAGGCTGCAAGGAGGAGAGCTGAACCATAATATGTGGTTAATCTTAACTATAGTTATTAAAAAATTTGGTTTAAAGTTGGCCTGCTTCCTCTAAACATAGTTAAAATTAACCACAGTTTTTACAAATTTGGACAACAGACTGACTGCAACTAATAAAGAACAGAAGCAGTCTTCCAAACTCTTCCTTGCAGCCACAACAGTGACAACCACACACACACACACAACCACACACACACACACACACGAGAGTGGGTATAATGAGTTCTTGAGAAGATTAGGCTAATTTCTCATAATGCTAAACTACAGGAATTTTAATGCCTGAACCAGCCTACTTTAAAGTTTTAAGAAAATCCTGATGAATCAGCCTTTTGATATTTGGAAGAGAAAACACAAACTAATAGGGAGGAGAGAGGTAGCTAAAACTTCCTCTGTCCTAAACAATCTTTCCCTTAAAATTACACTCTTTCAGATACTCAAACAACACTCTCAACATATTTGGTGTCTTGGCCCAGGCTTAACTTCAGACAATAGTCCCTTGGTCCATATTCTACCATGTGGAGGAACTGGCAGAATTCCAAACTGCCCAAGTCAAATCTGAACATCTGCTCATATTTGCATTTCAATCCTTTTTCTTCCTCTTTATATGACTTCTCGATACAAGCTAAATTGGAGAAGCTTCGTTATGGGAGACTCTCCATACAGTTCATTAACTGAAGCTTAATTCTTACAAATTTGAGCAAAATAGCATTCATTATTTGTACAGAGATTATTCAGGTGTACATACGATACCTCTGTACTATATATTCAAGTCAGAAGGAGTACATAACATAACAAGTCAGAAGGAGTACATAACACACTGATCAGGGAGTGGGGTTAAGGAAATGCATAACATCTTGGAAGGGTTATATTATGGTTCAAGATTAAAAAGTGGAGGGCAGCATATAATTACAATGCTAATTCTTATTCCAAAGTGATCATGTTTGGTAATTTATGTGACTTAACATACAATGTATAGTGTTTTCCCACATCCATGCAAAATACTGAGCATATTCTAGAACTGGGTAGGCATCTTTTGGTAGTACAGTCCTCTACTTTAAAGATCTCTGTGTCATCCTCTGTAGATGTATTTCCTTTTCCTGCTTGTCAACACAAAGAAATCACACAAAGCTATCAAATTCATCAGGGCTTACCTCAGTTCTGTATAAGAAAGTGACCATCCTGTCAGAGAACAGTCTTGACATTGGCACACGCTGCTTCATGATTTCTCAGGGACCGTATAAATCCTTAGAGGAATTCATTCAGGTATTAGTTCTCATTGCTTCTCGTGTGGCAGTAAGTCCTTGTGTCAGAATACACATGTGATTTCTTCAAAATTTTATCAGGGCATTTATTCCAGATAGCAACAACCCTCTTCCACACTTCATAAGGGCCTCCGTCCTTTGGTGGCTAGATAAACAGCATCTTTTGCAAATAGTCTCATTCAAGGCCAAGTGACCTTCCCTTCAGGAATTGTAAGCATGAATGCCTCATAGACTGGGTGAAGAGCTCTCTTCAAAACTCTTGTAAGGACAGCAGTCCACAAAAAGGCAAGACTTCACATCAGTGTTCTTAAGTGAATAGTGTTCATCATCTTCAAAGACATAATCAGTGGTCAAAATATCCAGATAGCTACCAGCAGTATCAGTGTAATGTATAGTACAAACAAGCAGGATAACAGTTGAACACTATCTCATATGCTAGAACTTTGGCACTAGTGCCTTGTCATATGAATATAATCTATTTCCCAGGCAAGAATGTGCATGCAATCATCTACTGTCAACTTTCCACAAGTAATATCTCCTCAAAGAGATTCTAACTTCTTTATTTTGCAATTAGGGCATTCCACGAATAGAACTCTTCAGATCACCCCATAGTATGCCCTAAACAAGTTAAGCTGTAAAAGTAGGAGATATCTTCATGATGTACATGCACCTTCATTTTTTTTCTCATTGGAAGAGTATTACTCAAAATCAAAGAAGGAAGTACATTCTGGTGACGCCATAATGTTAATGTCAGTCATGGTTCACTCCAGTCACACAGGGGTGGGGTGGGGTGGGGTGATTCACCCCAGGCAGCAATGTTTCTGGGGTGTCCCAGCCTGTAGCCATGCCCCCATGTGCCCTGGCCATGCCCCCGTGCACCACAGCCATGCCGCTCATGCCATAGCCCCGCCCCCTCCCACCCACCCCCTACACACTCCAAACTCCATCACTAGTTCACTCCCCTCATATTAATGACCAAATGAGTTTATTACAAGGTTCTGTTGACTTAGGCCAGCAGAAAAATAAGGAATCTAGACATACTGTCTCTAAGACTGGTTAAGTGCATGATGCTTACACATTGAAGATGCCACCAGAAATATAGCTATATTGTCTCTAAGACTCACTGACTATGTGCAGGATCCTTCCACATTGAAGATGCCACCAGAAATATTAAATACCCTGAGCGTAGCACTCAGGCCTAATATCTAAGTCTTATTGTGTAAAATGGAAGACATTTGCCCAGTTTGCACAATGAATCTTTGTATCCATTACTAGCTCAACCATCACTCATGTTCCTGCCTGTTGCTATATCTCCAGGACAAAGTCCTTTCTCATCTTCCTCTTCAGGTATATTGAGCAATGTTATCCAACCATTCTCTTTGCAGTCTTATTCTTTCTTGGTTTGCCCATCTCCAAGTGGAGACAGTCCTGAAAAATATGTATTTTTGTATTAACCGAATATTATCATAATGTAATCGGTCAAGTGTCTTTACCCATTTGAAAGAAACATTTATGCCCACAAATCCTAGGGCATAGTTTTTCATGCAGCAATGCTGTAGCCAGTCACATGCTGATATGGATGGTAACTTAATTCAGTGGTAGTCCATAATAGTATTCTGAACAGGTCAATTTATTTCCTTACCTATTTTTATTGAAATCTCACTTTTTGTGGAAGAATATTGAAGAACAGTTAAAACATGCAACCATACCAGCCATTCTAATATTGTCCAACTAATAAGCATAAACACAGAGGTCTTAGGAAGTTTTGGAAGCAGATTTCTAAGATTCCAGTCTAGGAGATAGATAAGCAGCACATCAGTGATCTTAAGCTTAAGCAATTCATTTTGGTTTGTGGCCTTAACTGTCTAGGGCAGAGACATCTATAGGGGAAGTTGGAATTCTTTTAGTAGGAATTTATTTAGTTGTTCCTTGTCTGTTATGCTGCTATTTATTATCATTTACTATGTTGTTCAAATTTATTCTTATTGTTTCTCTTTTTAATGTAAATGTTAATTTTTTTCCTTCCATATGTGCACCTTGTTTGAAAAGTAGCATAGATGTAAGCTCTTCATATTTTTAAACAGTTGTCAGGTATGTCTCCAGGCTGATCTGGACCAAACCCAGGGTAGCTGTGGCCATGGGAAATAATCTGGTGCTGTAGCAGTCATGTGCCAGGGGTTACCATATAGCTGGAGTTGGACTGTTTCCTACAAAAGCTTGTCCTAGGTCATTCCAGTATGCTAACTACTCCTACTGAATGTATACTTACACATCCTGGAGTGCTGAACAAATCACAGCTTTTTGCTCTTTCTGACTCCACATGTGTATATGTCACTAGTAATGGGGTGATGACAGAATGAGGGCAGCATATAGAAATATACAAAAAGAAGAGAAAACCACATCAGGTGATACTGTACATAGAGAAAGCAGTTTATGATTTTGGGAGAAATCAAGTGTAACAGAAAGAACAGGCCTCTCCATGCTGTTACTGGAAGGCTCAACAGGTCTCTGCTGTGGCTAGAATTGTGTCAGGTCCACGTGTCACAGAAATCTCAATTTCCCTTGCTCATGTGTGTTTATGCAAGCAAACAATTCTGGGTATCTCCTGGTTTCTATCATGCCCTGAAATTGCAATCTTGGGCACTTTTAGATGGAATCAAGCCTTGTGTATTTCAGTGACTTACTTCCAAGCAAATGAGCAAAAGATTGGGCTGCACAAAATGTAAACCAGGATGTATGGGAACAAACTGGTTCTTTATAATCAACAAAATTAAAATATACTGTAGTGTTCTTTTTGCCATATGGGAAGAAAACGTTAGGAAAACTTTTCTAAAAATATCACATCCGGTAAAACTGAGCCAGAAATGTTTCTGTCTGTTTTTTTGTTTCTTTTCCCTTTTTTCATTTTCTCTTTATTTCTTTTATTCCATTTTTTGCCTTTTTTTGTAAGATGACAAATGAAGAAGGTGGTTTTGTATGTGTATTGTTTATCTGGAAAAATATTTGTTCCAGTTAGATTTTCAAGACAGTTTGATAATCATTCAAGTATTCCCCACCCCCAGTGACTCTTGTTGCTTCCAGATGAGACTTTTGTTCCACAGTCACTCCACTACAGAAGAGAAATCTGAACGACACCATATATGATTTCTAACATTCCCATTTTGTTGCACTGCTGTGTGTTTTTTTTCTTAGCAGCATAAACCAATGGGGAATTAAAAATGTAATACAGGCAGAATATCTTTTCACTTGTAGTACTAGGAGCATGATGTCTGGAAGCACCCTAATTCCTCTCCTGTTGAATAGAGCAAACCACACGTAATGACTACTCTGGTATGAATAGAAGGACTATAAGAACACAGGCTGCTGGAAACTTAAAAGAACATTTTATCATTTCAGATTCCAAAGTATCTCAGAGCTCTTCATATTTTTATCTTTATATTTTACCTTATATTTTATCTTTATATTTTTATATTTCATATTCGTATACTGAACTGTACCTCATCAGATTGCTGATCAGGAGCATATAAAAACTAGGGATGGGACGGATCCAGAATTTTCTGAATCCAGATCCAAATCCCTGGAAGGTTCTGGGAATCCACAAATCTCATGAATCTCGAATCTTTCAAATCCTTTTTTTAAAAAGGGTTTAAAAAGCAAGGGAAGAAGGATAATCTTGGACAAGACACACACTCTCAGCCTTAGTAAAAGCCTGGGCAAAGGCAAACCTCCCTCTGAAGAAATCTGGCGAGGACAATTGTCATAGTGTTGGCTCAGGATCTCTCTAGATTGAAAATGACTTGAAGGTCCTTTGTACACAGGCAGGAAAATATGGATTAATCCCACATTTTCCTGCCTGTGTAAACAGGACCACTACAGTACAGAGATAATCCAGGTCAAAACCGGATTTTCTTTGCATAGGTCCTTCCGGCATCCTGGGGTTTGTAGTTTGATGATGCACCAGCACACTGTGGCAGAGAAGGCTGTGACACCTTGTAAAACTACAAACCCCAGAATTGTGTATGAAAGAGCTTTGCAAGTGAGCTATGCAAAGGAATGTTTCAGCTGTCCTTGAAATCTCAAGCCTGTACCTTCCAGTCAAGTCTCAAGTACTGCAACAAGGAAGGCACTTTAAAAAACAACAACACCAGCCTCTAGTCCAGTCTCAATTCTGCACCCTGCAGTCTCAAATCAAGCCTCAAGTCCTACAACAAGGCACTTAAAAACAAACAAACAAACAAACAAACAAAACAGCCTCTAGTCCAGTCTCAATTTTCTATCCTCAAGTCCAGTCTCAAGTCCTACAAGGGACTTTCAAGTCAAATCTCTAGTCCACTCTCAATAATTCCTAATCCCTACCCTCCAGTCTCAGGTCAAAAGAATAGAGAGTATTACTTTGCAAAGGGAGGTAGCCCGAGCAGGCACAGGTAGCAGCCCCGGGCACAAGCAGCAGCCCTGGGCAGAGGCAGCTCCTGGTGTGTGCACGCAGCTTTATGCCACAATTTTCGTGTGCCCAGGGGCCCATCAGCCAATCAGGCCTTTGGCGGGCCCTGGAGGCACCAATTTTTAGAAAAAAACTTTCCTTTCTGCGTCATGTGGTTTGTCATGTGGCTCATGAGAAACCATGACAGACATTCAACTTCTCATCCTTTTCTAGCTATAGGTTTACAACTGGGCACTGGTCTTGTGGGAGGAAGTACACTGGCCTACATGTGGCAATCACTGGATGAGATTGTGTGACCTTCCCCTCTGCCCCACTACTTCTGATAGGCGTCAGACCCACTGAACCTCAGCATTTATACATGCCATTGATTTTTAGCACAGAAAATAGTGCTGAACTTAAATATTAAATGTTCAATTCGAATATATTAGAATACAACCCCAGAAGTATTTTCTGAGATTGTTAGCAAAGACCATTATTACTCCAAGTGAAAAATTCACCCATTTGCCATCTCCCCTTGTGTATCTTGTCTCCTAGGTTTTCAGGCATCTCGGTTTCCCAGATTTTCAGACATTCTGATCTCCAACAAATTATTTGGTTGGTGGATTCAAAAGATTCAGTTTGCCTATTTTGGCACAGGGATTTGGATTCGCAAATCTCTGAATCCTTGCCAAGGATTCAAGTTTTTGAGGATTCGGAAGTGTGAATTGAGCTTGCACTAAATAGAGAAATATTTAACGCAGACTCTTCACTTATGGGCTAAATTATTATGGGCAGGGAACCTTTGTGGAAATATTAAAAGGCATCGCCTCCTTCTGCAGATTGAAATGGAACAGTCCAGAATCCTTCTGTCTCTCTCTACCACTTTATTCTGCATAGCATGCTTGATGGCTCTCACTGACGGCCTATGTTGACAGTTATCATTTTTAATATAGCCTATGTTGTGTAAGCTGAGATTTTTCTGCATAGTGGCAGCACACACTTCAAAGAACCATGATATGTGAAACTGTTGGATAGGGATGGACAAAGAGTGACCTTTTTCTGAGATGTGACCCAATTGGTCTGACCCCAGATGCCTTGGAAGAATGTGATTTGCTATTTAAGGGTTTTGAGAGTGGAGACCAGGCCAGTTTCAGAACTAAAACAGAAAGTTGAAAGGAACTGTTGTTCTAGATCAGTGGTTCTCAACCTGTGGGTCCCCAGATGTTTGTGGACTTCAGCTCCCAGAAGCCCCAGCCACTATGGTCAATGCTCAGGGCTTCTGGGAGCTGAAGTCCAAAAACATCTGGGGACCCACAGGTTGAGAACCACTGTTCTAGATTCTGCTGATACATTCTGGGGAGAAAGCTGTGCATATGTAATATTTTGTGTTAAAGTGTGTTCAGGTTACCTAACCACTCAGTGTATTTGGAATATGATCTGATGGTTTCAGCCTGCCCTGTCAGCCCCCAGAGGAACCATTAACCTAAATTAGTAGGTTATTACAATCAGAAATATATTGAAAGAGAAAGTAAACATCCCAAATGCAGATAGGCAATGTCTCCTTTTGTACCAGTACTTGACCCTGACTCTTATCCTACGTACTCAGATTACTTCCACTTCTCCCATGGTTTGATTCAATAAATACAGGGCCTGTCCACACTGCTCTGTTATAGTGCTGTTATTTCGCTGGGGTTTGTAGTTTACTGAGGCCAAGGAGCTCGCTGGCAGAGAATTCTAAATGTCTCTTCCTAAACCGCAATCCCCAGGATTCCATAGGATGTTGAAACTGGAATAATAGCACAGTAACAGTGTAGTGCAGAAAGGCCCTTTGTTTAAAAATCCGCTGAGTTTGGGACCAGAGAGAGCCTAAATTGACTGGCAGTAGGTCACAGAAATGGTGACTGTGGTTTTTTGAGTTTGTGTTTAGCTCAGATGAAGGCATGTCTATTCAAAAATGACTTCAACTGAATCCAGTGGGATTTCCTTCTATATAAGGTCTATCATGGGGGGAGATCTTGGTCAGATTCAGGGAGTTGCGCTGGCGCCACATGTGTCGTGCACTGAATATACCCTGCCACATACCTGAGTTCCAATCATAAAAGTAACGCTTCTGTTTGTTTTTAATTTTAAATGAATTGGCTTCTAGACTCATATATATAATAAAATTGGTTAATCAATAATTAACAAAAAAGTAATCACTACAACTTCTGTCAACCTCTCCTAGGTTTTTATTGGATTATGTTTTTTGTAGAACATAATTCTTTCAAAAAGTATTGTTTTAAAGCCAGTTTCTCTGCTGTGATTGTGAAGAAAGTAATGGCGGTTGTTTGTATCCTATGATATATTTTTGCATGAAGAGGAAAACCCTCTACAAGAGTTGCATGAAAGTACGAGTACTTTATTCACTTGATTTCAGCTAAAATTATTCATTAATCACTGCTATCATTGTCAAGATCTGGCACTCCTTGCCCTTCATTTGCAGTTAGGATATATTACAGGGTTCCCCCCACCTTTGCTGTGACCTGTGAATGTCACAATAGGCTCATTGCCAATTTTGTGATGTGCTGCCTGTTCCAAAATGGAGGCAGGAAGGTATCCATTTTCATCAAGATGATGCAAATGTTTTGGTTTTCCTGACCATCTGGAGTAGGGAGGTCTGAAAGAAAGAAAGAAAGAAAGAAAGAAAGAAAGAAAGAAAGAAAGAAAGAAAGAAAGAAAGGTATCTGCATATGTACTTTAAAATGCAACTAATATATAAAAATAATACTCGTCTCCATTAATTTATAGTTTAACAATAATCCAGGCATTAAAAATGAATTATGTTTAAATGAAATTAAAAAATGAGAGAGATGATTTATCCCTTGTGAAGAAGTGGTTAGGAAAAAAATCAATGTCGTATTAGTAAACAAATGCTAAGTAAATTAGGTTTTTGGCATACTTACTAAGTTTATTGCACATACAAATATGCAAAGTACTAAAAAGAAGGGTTTTTCTTCCTAAAGTGCACACTTACTGCCTTGGTGGTCTTGTGCCGATTCAGATTTTTAATGGTTCTTTCAAGCTTCTCTGTAGAGACCAAGGATCATAGGAATTTAGTATCCTGGGATATGTTTAGAATTTTCAGTACTCTTGAGTGTTGCTGTCTAATTTTGTTTTTCAGTTGTGGGAACAAAGGGCTGATTTCCTGCTTTCTTTTATTTATTTATTTGTTTGTTTCTCTCTCTCTCTCTCTTTCTTTGATCTTTTAATGTATGAAATCTGCATATTTCCATGCAGCATACTAGTTTTAAGGGGGTTTAAAAATGATCTTGAATTCCATGATATTACAGTTTCATGATACATATGTTGAGAGTATTTACAGCCAGATATGCCAGATATAATTCAATGCCCAGTGGGGTTCTGTCTTGTTTTTCCTAGCTACAGAGGCACATCTCCCTTTGACTGCTCCAGTACTGAATTTACTCTACTTTTATGGAAATACAGTTTCTCCTTTAACATATTCCTGTGCCCCTGCTTATTGTTCTTATTTTACAATTCAAAGACATATTTAGGTAGCTTTTTTGTGCCCCAGCATGTTTTGTTGCTTGAAAAACATCTTGCATTCCACAAGAGTTCAACCATACTTGTCTAGGACCTACTTCTCAGTAAGGTAGTCAATCTATGTGTTGACTCCAGAGATGAGGGGCAGGGCACTGCTCAGACAGTTTCTCACCCTGTCTTCCCTAGTGCAGACCCATATCCAAAATGCACACTTAAAAGTTAGGTAATCAGTGTGGGAGAAGAGAATAGAAGTCTGCAGTGATGGGAAAATTGAAAGAAGTTGTGTTCCGCTCTGGCAAGGTATATTTGTGTCTGTAGTGATTCAGACTTATGGTAGAAACTCACCTGCCTGGATGTTTTTTTCTGTATGAAAAAAGATAGCTCCATATAGAAAACCCATAGACCATGAAGTATTTTAACCCAGCTTTCTCTTTTCCTAGTTTTCTGTAAGGAGGAAATATTCTTGTGAAGAGTTTTTCACTCAAATGAGAAGAAAACTCCTGCAGAAAAAAATGCACAACCCAAAGTCAAGTTTAGTGTGAACTAGGTCCTTAACAACATATTTAAAAAATATTTAGTTTTCCCTTCCATCTCACCCCTGTTTTGATTTTAAAAGAAGTGTGTATGTAATGTTATGAACTGGATAAGCAGAATGAGGTATGAAAAAGATAACTATATTGTTGCTCATTTTAAGCACATTCTCAATGCATTTCAGCTACATGTGGAAGTGCACTAAAGAAATTTCCTTCCTCTCTTCTTCTCCACTTCTCTCTCCATAGGTTTATGCTCCTTCTGCAAGCACTGCCGACTATAGCCGGGATTCACCAGGCTACCCATCCTCAAAACCAGCAGCCAGCACTTTTCCTAGTTCTTTCTTCATGCAAGGTATGCCAGAGAACTGATGGGATATGCATGTATTTGAGAGTCAGTGGTGACTCCACTACACTCCGAGGCAGCGTATTCCACTGCCGGACAGCCCTGACCGTCAGGAAGTTCTTCCTGAGGTTCAGGTGGAATCTCCTTTCCACCTGATAGTGATAGTGCGTTGAATTTAGATTCAGAAGACCTGATTTCAGTGCTTTATTTGTCTTTTCACTCTATTAGGAGGACAAAACCTGGCATTCCTAATAGCTCACTTACAGAAAAAGAATCATGCAGTGACATACCTTCAAGGCTAAGTATAAAGGAGGCAGAAGCTACAATATCAGCTGCTTTGGGGTCCCACATTGGTAGAAAAGTGGGATATAAAACAAACAAATGTAGTTATCCTACCCAATATGATTTCATAATTCTTTAGCTAACTTACTTTGATATTATTCCAAATGTCAATGTTTAGGAGCTCATTTGGTAACAAACTAAAATAACATTAGCGTTACTCTGAATTTCTGTACATGCACAAGTACACACACAAACAGGTATACATCAGCTTATTTAACCTGGTCTATAAACTGGTGGTTGAGCTCTGGTTACTGAGCTCTGGTGCATGTTTGGAACTCTCCTTACTGAGATTGATTTCCCACTTTCCTTTAGCAGTGGAGACTGTTCAGTACATACATACATTTGCATTCTTGGAACTTGGGCCCTTCTACCCATTGAAATTAAAGAGGCAACCAACAAGGGTTAAACCTTCAAGAACTGCAGAATTAACTGTGCTTGGTACCTGGAAAAATACTTGAATTTTGTTTGTTGTTTACGAAGATGTTTATGAAGTAGATCCTATTTTCTGTCTCATCATCAACATGCCATTTGAGGGTTTCCTAAATGTGATGATGAGAAAGAGATACCATTTCTAATCTGAGTATAGGAAATGGAAGCAGGAGCAACGTTTTTAGCAAGATGTGTGGAACAATCCCATTCATGAAGAAAGTTCCATTGTGTTCAGTGGAGCGTTACCATCTCTAAATGTGTTCAGGAATGCATCCTTGGATATATTAAAAAATAAATGGCAAAATTCCAGCTAATTTTAACAGCATTTGCTGCAGATTATGCTCTCACAGTAGATCAGTCTATAATCCTCTGTGTGGAGAATAAATTGCAATTGGTCAGAAATACGGGTGTTTCTGAGGAACAGCATCTGTGCTGTAAAACAAATGAGGATAAATAGTCTCTCTCACCCTAAATGATGCATTAGAAATGAGGGCCTAAAGTAAATCCAAACTCCACACATCTGGGAAAAGGTCGAGGGCGGGGTCATGCCTCTAAAAAGAAAGAAAATATTTCAGTTCACAGCATCATCTAATAGTGACAAAAGAGCTCTGTAAAGATCCCACAAAGGTTTTAGGTGTGGACTTTGGGTTCTATTCTCTCTTGCTGCCACTGCTGAGGGCCGGCCCTGCCATTTAGCAGAATGAGGCCGCTGCCTCAAGTGGCAGAAGCTGGGATGCAGGGGGTTGCAGCAAAGTGCTAGAGAACAGAGTTGTGTGCCTGGTGTGGCCTGCCTTGCATCCCCTAAGCTAGACAGCTGCATTCAGTTGAGTGAAGAACCACGTCCCCTCAACCAGTGTTGTAGAAAGTTTCAGCTGCTGGTTTGTTCGGCATTTGTATAAGGAATGGGACCGGACGCCATCGTGTCCTTCACTTCTGACAACAAAATGCTGTGGGGCATTCAGAGAATTACCACTTGGTGCCACTTTTCTCTTTCCTGTCAAATCACTCCTAAATACCAGTGGTGCTTTTTCTTTATTGTTTTTGACTTACCATCTTCATCTTTTTTCCCCAGTTGTAACTAAACTTTAAGCATATTCAAAAGAATTTCCCCACATTCTTCCTTTCCTGTGCCTTGATATTTCTCCTTCTCTTCCACCTGACTATGTTTGCTTGTGCAATTATCCCAAGGTATTTTGCACATAATAGTGTTTTTCTGTCATGATGACAGTGATATGTAACATTTGGTCCCCAAAAATGAACACCTGATTAAAAGACAAGAGGATATAAATACAATAAAATACAGTAAATCAGACTTAAAATCAGAATAGCAGGACTATGAAATCAGTCATCTTTAGTCAGGAAAAAGAAGACAAGGGATAGCCCAAGACATTTCATGAGGCATAACATTCTGGATTCTGGATTCATTCTGGATTCTGCTTAATTATAAAACTATTTTCTGTTTGAGGTGGAATATTGAGCAGAGCCCTCTTTGATACAGTTAAAAAGATAATTTTAAATGGAAGCATGAGGTCTTCCAAGTACCCTAAATTCACGCCATTTAAAATGTAGTTAGCTCTTTGAATTGGGCTAAGAAGTGAATTGAGAGTTGATTAGAAAATTATGAAAGTAAAATGTTGTCCCTAGCATCATCATTCCACATCCATTGCAGCCCTACTAAAATTGGGTTACAATTAACATTTTAGGATGTAACAAATGCATGTTGGCAGCTAACAGATGCATGTTCCAGTAAAGGTTACAGCTGTTCCAAAGTCATACAAGAGTAGTCCCAGACATCCAGAATAAAATCAGGCCCAGGATGAATCCAAGGATATATGTTGTATTTTCAGAGGAACTTCATTTATTTATTAAAATATTTCTGTATCACCTTCCAGCTCATGAGGATCCCGAGATGGTGAACAAATAAAAACCAATTGAAACAATACAGAAATGAACACATTGTAAAAACATGTTAAAAGATTCTTTTAAAACTCCAAAAAAGTTTTTTTTAAAAAAAATCCTAGAATCCAGTTTAAAATAGTTAAAACAGCAGTTTCAAATATTGAATGCTATACTGAACAGTACTATGTTGGCTGCCCTCTTGAAGCTTATAAGAGATGGGGCCAGCCTAACTTCCTTGGGTAGGGAGTTCCACAGTCTAGCTGCTGCTACAGAGAAAGGCAGATGCATGTCTAGGGTGGGGCAAATAGGGTAAGTCCCCTAGGTGTCAGTGCTGGGGGGAGGCATAAAAAAGCTGAAGATTTAGCGAAAGAGGAGGAAGAAGTACCCCAGAGGTAGGGGTGCAACTTCCACGTTCACCACTGTTTACACTAGATATGCCTCTGTTTCGCTTTCTCTGCTTTCAGGGTGCCCCAACCTTTGCCTCCTGCCCCCTCTTGCCATTGAATTAACTTCATCCACCACTCCCCCCACCCACTTTCTCTTCCAAGGCTCCTGGCTCAAACATGGGTGGAGAGCAAGCAAGAAGTAGGAAGCAGGTAGCCTCCAGCCAATGGACTATCCGGTAGTCTTCTTTGGCTTCTCCAAAAGAGAAGGTGGAGACTTTTTAAAAAAAAATGTGATTCCAGTTCAGCCTTAGAAATTTATTCTGGATTCTTTCCATATTCTTACTTGAAGCAAATCCCAAATTTCTGATCCAGAGATTCTAGTTAATGGGGTGGAATAGCGGGGAGAGGAAAGGAGGTTTTGAAAAATAAATGCCAATCCAAGCCACTCTGGATTGTCTGCTCATCTTCCCCCGCCCTCCCCGAGAGATCCAGGAAAGAAACCTGCCAGGCACAGTGTAAAAATGGAGGGGAAGAGAAAGAGAGAGCGTGTGTTGTGATGGTAACATAACAAGATGATTAAGACTCTGGAGAAAGGAAAGCAAGGCGAGGGGAGATGGCAAAAGGTGGGAGAGACAGGCCCTGGTGTGGCTTCCAGTGACCGAAAGCAACCTGTCCAATCACCAGTTGGACCAGGCAGCTTGAGCAAGAGCTATAAATGTAACACATACACACAACATTCACAACAATCTCTCTCCATCTCTCATACGCTCCCACATCTCACTCTCACAGACACACACAGATGTTATCTTTCTGTCTCACACATGCCCATCCCCTGTCTCTCACACAAATGCACAATCTCACTCTCTTCCATCTCTCACATGCATTTCCCCATTCATTCATATGCACTCACATTCACACACGTTTCCCGCTTTGTTTATACGAACTCACCCCCCCACACACAAAACCTCTCTGCCTTTCATACACATTTCTCCCTCTCCCTGTCTCCTACACACACACAATCTCTTTTCTTTCTGTCATACATACACACAAGTCCTCCTCCTGCACAAACACATATTTCTCCCTCCCTCTCCCCTTTCTCACACACACATCTGCTCACACATTCCATACTAGGACTCTAGGTGACCAGGGTTTACTCTTAGCTGAAAAACATCCATGTCTGATGGGAAAGATGAGGCTTGCAACAATTCCTTTGTTGGGGGGCTGCTTTCAAGGGCTTTGCCAGCTGGGAGATTTGAGAACTGTAGTCAGCATGGTTTAGTCTTCACGTATTTGACTAGGATTCTGATACACCAGGGTTCAGAATCCTGCGCAGCCAGGGAAACCCTCTCTCTGCCTGACACTCTCTCTCAGCCTCAGAGGCAGGCAAGCGCAAACCCCCTCTGAACAAATCTTGACAATAAGACCCTGGTATAGAGATGTTGTAAACTGGAATTGTCTTGAAAGCAAACAACAAAAACAAACAAAAAATCTGGAGAAAAAGTGGGATAAGAATCAAATTCTATTCAAGAGCTGATTTGGTATAGCATTTTTGAGCACTGGACTATGATTCTGCAGACTGGGGTTTGAATCTCCACTCAGCCATGGAAACACCCTGGGTTGCCTTGAGCAAGTCACACTCTCTCAGCTTCAGAGGAAGACAAAGGCAAATCCCCTCTGAACAAATCTTGCCAAGAAAACCCCAAAATCAGTTTGCCTTAAGAGCTGCCTTGAGTCAGAATTGACTCTCAGGCACACAACAGCAATATTAAATCCAGCCTTTCATTTTGCACAGGAGCCAAGATGGCATTTATTGAAATAAATAAAAGAAAACATTGCCAAAGGCCCCCATCTGTCCTGACAAAAACTGAGGGTGTGGGATGCGCTCTGCTCTGCTCTGCTCTGCTCTGCTCTGCTCTGCTCTGCTCTGCGACAGTGCTACCCTCCAGCTCAGCCAGTGGGCATATGTGCCATCTTCATGATTCCACTGGCAGTTTTTGTATTTCAGCTCTTTCCTTTCCGTTCCACTACCCTCTGAATGAAGGATTTGAAATGGGAAACATTCACAGTTTGGATCATGGAAAGCTGTCTGCCTCATCTGCTTCCAGAGGCGTATCTAGGGTGGGGCAAGTAGAACACATGCCCTGGGCACCAATGCCAGGGGGGCACAAAAAAGCTGGAGATTTAGTGAAGGAGGAAGAGAGGAAGGGGCCCCTGGCTGCACATTCGATGCTTGCCCTACATGCTGTTTATGCTAGACATGCCTCTGGAGAAAGGTCTTTTACTTTTACCCCCAACCTAATTTCATGAGGTGTTCAAACAAGCAACAGGGTTTCCTCATATAGGAAGACTCATATAGGAGGAGGTGGACTTTCAGATATCCTGGTCCCAAATCATTTAGGGCTTTTTAGGTCAACATCAGCACCTTGAATTGAGCTTGGAAGCAAACTGGATACCAGTGCAGAGCACATTACAGTAGTCTAACTGTTAGGTAATTAAAGTCTGAACCACTGTGGCCGGATCTGCCTTCCCCAAGAAAGGTCACAACTGGTGCATCAGCCAAAGATGGGCAAAGGTGCTCCTTGCCAATGCAACAACCTGGCTTTCCAGGAGCAATACAAGGTTGAAGAGCAGCCCCAAGCTACAAACCTGATCCTTCAGTGGGAATGCAACCCCCTATCCAGAGCAGGCTGTGATCCCAATCCCAGGTCAGTTTTCCTACTGACCAACAACACTTCTGTCGAGTTTGGATTAAGCCTCAGTCTGCTAATCCACATCCAGTCTTTTACTGCATCCAGACAACAATACAGTACTACCACAGCTTCTTTGGCATCAGTTGCAAAGGAGGCATAGAGCTGGGTATCGTTGGAATACTGATGACACCCAGCCTCAGAGTTCCAGGTGACCTCTCCCAGTGGTTTCATGTAGATGTTAAAAAGCATAGGAGACAGCATTGACCCTTGTGGAACTCCACAGGCTAATGGCCAAACAGCTGAACAACAGTCACCCAGCATCACCCTCTGGGAATGTTCAGTCTAGGAAGACCAAAACCACTGTAGGGCAGTGCCCGCAAGTCCCATGTCAGCCGAATGACCCAAAAGGATACCATGATCAATGGTCTCAAATGCTGCTGAAAGATCCAGGAAGACCAATAGGGACACACCCCTTTCTCCCGCTCCCAGTGTAGGACATCCACCAAGGTGATCAAGGCTGTTTCTGTTCCATAACCAGGCTTGAACCCAATTGGAATGGATCCTGGTATTCTGTTTCATCCAAGAAAGCTTGGAGTTGTGTTGCCACCACTTGCCTAAGGACCTTACTTAGAAAGAGGAGGTTAGAGATGTGCCAGTAGTTACCTAGGGAGGTGGGGACCAGTGAAGATTTTTTCAGCAAAGATCTTACAGTTGCTTTTTTAAAGAGAGGTTGTAACGTAGCCCTTTTTCAGAGAATCACTTACAACCTCTACCATCCAATTAGCCAGTCCATCTCTGGCAGCTTTAATTGGCTAGGATGGACATGGATCTAACAGATAAGTGGTTGACCTCACTTCTCCAAGCAATTTGTCCCCATCATCATGTTGAACAAACTGAAACTTATCCGTCAAAACAGGAGAAGTACATATGTGATCTGTCTAGCCTGACTCTGTCTTCAATGTGGAATCCAAATCAGAATGAATCCAAGCAATTTTTTCCACAAAGTATTTAGCAAATTCATCACAGCACTTTTCTGAGGTCCCTTCTTCAGCATTCAGAGGTCTAGGATGTAATAGCCCTTTAACAACCTGGAACAATGTTGTTGGATGAGATTGAGTTTATGCAATATAGCAGTTGCAATTGCAATAGCATGTGTATTTCTATACCACTTATCAGCTAAGTGCTCTCTAAGCAGTTTACAGTGTGTTAGCTAATTGCCCCCAACAAGCTGGGTACTCATTTTACCAACCTGCAGAAGAATAGAAGGCTGAGTTAACCTAGAACCTGGCAGAATCGAACTCACAGTTTTGTGGCTACAGTATCGGCATTTAACCACTACGCCACCAGGGATCATATAGACAGCAAAGAATATTTTCCTTGTTACCCTAACTGCTGCAAAGTGGATTCTAAAACGACCCTTAACCCATGCTTGGTTGGAGTCATCCGAAGTCTTTTTCTGCCATCCCCCTAGCCATCTCCCTAAGTGCTTCATTGCCCTGAACTCCTTAGAAAACCTATGAGCCTGTGCTCTGCACCCAGGTGAAGGACACTTAGAAGCAATTGTGTCAGTCGCCCCGGGTTATCTTCCTATTCTACAGATCAACCAGGGTGTCAATGGAATCACCAGCTCTAGCATTTAGAAAATTCCCCAGAGCATTCAGGAATCTTGGATCCTTTTGTCTCTGGATCTTTTTTTAATAGATCCACTACCTCTGGAGAGATTAGAAGTTATGAGAGGTTTGAGGTGCTACTTCAAGCAAAATATTCTCCACCAGATTAAGTATTTTACCTAAAAAGCAGCACAAAAAGTGTCTCTGACCTACCTTGTATAATTAATAGAAGCAGCAGGACTGGCAGTGGTGTTACTAGTAGCTTAATAATAATTCCCCTATTATCTTTATTAATTTTTCATTTGAATATTATATAAGAATGAGGAAAAACCCATGAAATATAAAGACATCAGTACCTGATGTTTTCAGATCAAGGTTTTCTGCTTTTAGTGAATGGTCATATTGGATCAGATGTTTCTTGTGTATCTTCTGTGTCACATCTGCCTGAAAGAGATTTCAGGCATTCACCTGACATAATTATTAACAGATTGGCATACCATTTCCACAAGAGCTAAACTACAGCATTTGGCACTTTTATGATATATTAAAAAAAGATGGTTGTGGCAAAAGAGAACGTGGTAGAAAATAATGTTGTGAAGAGTAATTTTTTACCGTCCCCTATATACAGCAGTTCTAGATAACCCAATAAAATTCAGGTCAAACGAAAGAATATATTGAATTACAGAATTCACTATCATGACCTGGTCTAAGTATACAACAGATTATAGAGGCCTATGGTAGGAGAATGAATAGCATCGCTTTATGCTAACATTAGAATACAGCTTCTTAAAAACATTTCTGTGTAGAGTGTACATGTGTGCGTGCACACACATACACACAAGTTGTTGAAAATAGAGAAACTGCTACATCTTGGAAGGGGCTGGATAGAATCTTTTCCCAAGCTGCATAGGTGAGCCTTTTGTTTGAATTTTAAAGGGTTAGCCAAATTCATAAATAGGTCTATCAGCAGGTATTACCCATGATAGCTAAGGGTGCTGACCAAGTATGATATACCATATTTGTCAGCATATAAGACACACTAGCATATAAGACACACCCCATTTATACACCAGCAATACTGTTTGCTGACATATAAGATGCACTGGTGTATAAGATGCACCGCATTTTCAAACAGTATTTTTAAGGGAAAAAAGTGAGTCTTATACGCCAGCAAGTACGTAATGTTTAGAATATTTGACTGGGGCTAGTCACACCCAACCTGTGTCTTTATTTAGAGTTCTGAATAAGGAAAAATTGGATAAAAACAGCAAATAATAAAACCATAATAAAAATGGTACCAGAGACTAAAAATATTGCAGCATACTAAAGCAAAAACTAGAAGCAAAATAAAAGTGTGCTAAAATCTGAAAGCATTATTGTATAGAAAGGGTTAACTCAAGGGGTCTAAACAAAGTATCATAGGGGAGACACTGGTTTGGCCCTAATACCCGACATGACTTCTTTTAGCCCACGGGAAGTGTGACGATGGAAAAGTGAAAGTTTCTGGGAAGAGATGGAGAGAGTTAATGTGGTGTAAGCTTTCAGCCAACTACTCCATGGTTCATCAAGGAAAGGAATCCCAGGAAAGGATTATAAGGAAACCAGGGACTATCTAGTCACATGAGTTATATTTTCAGTTCTTCAAATCATTTGAAAAGGAATAAAATGAAAAGGAATGAAGGCCTGGGGAAGGCAACCTGGAGTTGGAGAATAATCTTTTTGCCATCTTTATGCCTGTACCTGTGGGTTTGGTCTGTCCTCTTGCAACCAGAGGAAACATACGCAGAGAGCCAGTGTTCCAAGCTAATCAAATTGTTTGGTCTATCTCCTGTTAATTCTTAGTATATTGTTTGCTCCATATGTGTGTGTGTGTGTGTGTGTGTGTGTGTGTGTATTAATTGAAGAGTTTGCGCTTATAAAAGGTCTGCTTTGTCTCTTAAGGGAGAGTGGAAAGCTCTGGTCACACGTCCCCATGGCAGGGTCTACCAAGAACTTGTAAAATATATTTTTTTCTCCCAAAAAACATAAGGGAGAGGGGGAGAGGGTGTTGAGCCCTAACATTCTCCAGAACCCCAGAGAAGTAAAGGGAGATTGGATCTGCAAGAGAGAGTTTGGTGGCAGCATTACTACTTCTGCAGCTCTAGGAAGAGGTGGGCAAGTTTGGACAAAACCCACTCATGCTCCAGCCTCCCTTTTCACCAGAACTATAAACAGTTCATAAAATGGCTGGGAGAATAAATAGGTACCCACCATATAATTGGGGGGGACACTTTTTAAGCACCACTGAGATTCTCTTTGGGCAAGATTCCCTAGTCAGGGATCAACCGCCAAGGGTCAGTCTAAGCTGCAGAATTGTAAGAATAAAATGAGAGCAAGAAAAGGAAAAGAACAAGTACCCCTCCTTGAAATCCATGGAGGAAAGTCAGAATAACAAGTGTTAAAAGAATAAACCTCTTTGCACAAGACAATATACACTCAAATGCCAGATAACAAAGAAAAAAATAGAAGCAGTAATGGTAGCCTTCAAGTACTGCTTACGAGATGTCGAGGAGATATCTTGATGATCACTATTTTTTTTCAAATAATGATCCAGAGGGAAGGGAGATTGGCTGAACCCCACATCCCTCCCACTGACAGAAGCCTCTGCTGGCTCAAGGGCATCTTCCATCACCTTCTAAAGGACACAATTTGGATATTGTCCTCAAACAGTATTAAAACAGATAAAAGAGGACAAATGCCTACCACATTAAATGTCTGTGTAGAGGTTCCAGGAAATTCATTTAGGAAGAAGTGATCAAACATATCTCACCTGTTCACTCATATCCCAACTTTGTCTTTATTAATAAAAATTTATTAAGCAATTGTTACTATAGCAATCTATTTAGTAAATACCATGAGTGTTATCTAGCTTACCACAGCACAGGGGATGCACATGGAGGATTCACAGGCATGGCAGGTCTTTACATGCCTCCAATATTGCCCCCTGGAATTAATTATTTTAAATGCAGCAATATTTCCAAACTATGTGTGTGCAGTTCTACCGGAAAAGTTCCAAGCTATGATGAAGCAGTCAATTCTTAATTTCAAATATAGCTTGCTTGCTTGCTTGCTTGCTTTTCTTACAAAAAAATGAGGGGGTGGAATTCAGCTGCAGCAGGTTTGTCCCCAGTACCACCTTCACAGTAGAGGAAAGAAAGAAGGGAAGACAAAACAAGAAGCAAGTTTGGGCTGATGCTGCCTGCCAATTATATTGGCTTTCAGGAAGCATTAGTTCCTGTTGGCCTACACTGAAGTTGTTATAAATAGTGGTGGGATGCCTAGAAACAGTTGGAATTTACTTCCAGTAAGTTAGCTGCAGTTGATATAGTGAAGGCTGAATAAATGTTACTCATTTTTCTAGTACTGGTTATTTAAGAGTTGATTAAACTAATTATTTTTTGTCCATTTCAAAAGCTGAAATAAGATTTTTAAAAATCAGACATAGATACATTTTAGGCTTCCCCAGGCACATGCGTAAAATAATCGTGAGTTAACTGATCGGGGAGCTGCAGGGAGATGAAGGTTTGATAAAAACAGCACTCTGGGGTATGTGTTACGAATTTTGAGAACTACCTATCTGGCAACACATATAAGGATTTTTAAAGAAAAGGTGAAAGCATGGGGGTCAGACTGCTTTGTGTGTTTATACAGACTACAGAATAGTGGTGTACTTGTACTGTGCTTAAACATCATTTTAAAAAACTCCAGTTTTGCCCTTCTATATAGCTTTCAAATACCAGGTTGTAGGTACCAGTTTTGGCTGAAAATAGCATAAACTTTGCTAAAACCTATACACATAAAATCTATGACTTGTGAGTTTTAAAAAATGTCATTTGCTTTTCTGTGTAACAAACTTTTTTTTTTTAATCCAAAGCAAGTAGTTATATAAAATTAGCGCAACCCTTAAGAGGCAAAAGGTGATAACATAGCATCCCATTTGTGATTGCTGTCATTTATTGTAAACCATTATCCAACATAGCAACACATTAGGTGTTCATCAAACCCTATTAGAATGCTAATTTTAACATTTACTAGAAACACGACATCAGAATGTTAGATAACTGTGCCTTCAGAGCAGCCATGCTTTTATTTTTATTTTACAGACGGTCACCACAGCAGTGATCCATGGAGCTCCTCCAGTGGGATGAATCAGCCTGGTTATGGTGGAATGTTGGGCAATTCCTCTCATATTCCACAGTCCAGTAGCTATTGCAGTCTTCATCCTCATGACCGCTTGGTAAGACTGTATTTCGATGTCAGAAGAAATATGTGTGCATATTCATGTTTGGATGTATATGTATCACGAATAAAGACGACACCGCTTTATATTATTTAAAAGACATACACCCTTATTGGCTTTCTTTCTCTTTTCAAATGGAGACGTTCTGTGGGTTCATCTGCCAGAGGGAAGATTTACACATGAGGAGATCTGGCACCCTCACAGACCAGGATAGGAGCTGCTTGTACGATCTGTGCATAAAATAGAGTGGAAGACATGCAAGACACCTTTGAAATAACAACAGCACAGTTGCATGTCATTGTTCCCAGATACAGGAGCTTAGAATCTCATGCTCAGAGAACTTGTCCCACAGGAGCTAGTGAGTTTTCTCCTGCTTCAACAGAATCTTGTAAGAGCAGGATTCATTTGAGTGCTGGATCAATAAATCATTGTTTTTCAGACATGGATACAAATGAAGTAAGGTAAAGAGAGACACACACAGTTTTCTTGGATTTCATAGGAAAGCCACAATTGGGAGAAGGAATCTGGTATCCAACTGATAGTACCTTTCCAGTTTTTGGCATAAAATTGTCAACGTCTGTGAATCTGTGCAAGAAAGAAATATATATAGAAATTCAGCTGTAATATATATATGATTTCTTTTGATGACACTCAGTAGTGGGAACCCTGCTTCAATGCCAAATCAGTCTTGCAGATCTTGAGTGTGATACAGCTGAAGTATAATCGAAATTCCACATATTTACTATGGCTGAAATTCCTAATTGCATTTACTACAAAATATGTTCTACTGAGCAAAGTGGCTCTTGCTTCTAAGTAGACAGGTAAAAAATTGCATGAGTATTCAATGCATGCCTAGTTGCTTTCCATAGAATTCAGTAGAAATTGAGTGCTTGACAAACATTTTTAAGTTTAGCCATATCACGCACAATATTTGCAGTTTGTGCTTAGATATGGGCATAGTTGGGATTTTAATCTTTGTTGTTAGTGTTTATTGTTGATTTGTGGTTTTAAATATTTAATCTACTTTGGGATGGGGCAGAATAGAAACAAGTATTTGTAAACACATTCAAAGTCCTTAAAATATAATGTGGCATTATATGCTATCCATTCGTTGTATATGGTATAAGTGTGCTTCTGTAACCCAAGACTGAAAAGGGCCATCCCTTTTTCTGTCCTAGACCTAAATTTGTTTGTTAGTTCAAACCAGAGTAGATCCAATAACTCAATTGAACTTATATAATCATTGACTTATTTAATTCCCATTGAGCTGATGACAGCTACTTGAGGTGGGCTAGTAGTAGGATTTAGATCCTAGTCTTTTGCAGACAGTTCTACCTCATAGTGAAAAAATGATAATTTAGCAGTACGGAAGGATAACTTAGTGATCTTTGTCAATGGCTGCTTGCCCACACTGAAGGAATATAGATGTGGGAACTCTGTATTAATCAGTGGCAAAAGAATAGCTCTCTGTATGCTTCTTTTGGGCACACAATATGGAACCAATGTTCTATATGGCTCCTAATTATATTTTCAATCTAATACCAGAAATTTTCTGATATGTTTTAATGTCATTTGTTTGACCTGACTTAAGAGCAGGAGCCTGGAGTATATCTAAAAGGTTCATGCAAGCAGTCTTAATGATTACTATGTCCAACTACGTGTCATATGTGAAGGTGATTATATGAGGTATCTTATAAAGCAGTTAGACACGCGTAGAAAACAATCCATGCTTTTTATGTAAACACCTAAAGTGAAAATAACTCCCCATGTTGCTCTAGAAAATATACATTCTTTTGCTGATTGAGTTGTTCTCTTTCCATGCTTTCCATCACAGAGCTACCCATCGCACTCCTCAGCAGATATCAATTCCAGTCTTCCTCCAATGTCTACTTTCCATCGCAGCGGCACAACCCATTACAGTGCAACCTCCTGTACACCACCTGCAAATGGAACAGATAACATAATGGGTAAGTTGAACGTGTGATTAATTATTATTGAATGCTAGCCCTGTCTCTTTTTTAGAAAGAGGCTGTGAATTTTGTCTGATGTTATAGTAGAGGTCTTGCTCCTTGGATGTCATAAAAAATGTGAATAAAGTGCAGTGTAGAATTAAAGTTTCACATGGGCATAGTGCAAACCCTGTTATTTCCCTTAGCCTTTTTGTCTTCTCTCCAGAAAGTGTGTTTGCTTTATCAAGCTACTGATTTAGATGTTTTCTTAAAATTACTTGCACAGTGGGATTTCTTTCTGGAGGAGAAAACCAACTTGTATAGTCCATGAATATCAGCCAATGATGTTGAATAAGAACTGTGTATAGAACAGTTCCAAGCAAAAGAAATTTTCTGAGTGGTTGATGTGAGGATATTAACTTAAAGTGATGCTTGAGTCTGCACAAAATATTACCCATGTGTTTCAAAGGTTCAGAGATGTGTGGCATTTAGGCAGCCACTTACCAGGAGAGATTTAATGCGGCATATGCTAAAGATTACTCCAGAATATCTGTCTCATTCATGTATTAATCCTGCTTTCTACTCTCAGTTTAAATGATATGTTTGAATGACATGACGCATGGCAGTATGTGGCTTTTTTAGTGGAAACATTATGTGTGCTTTCCCTTGAGGCTTTGCTTTTACTGTGATTTTATTATTAGAACAGTCACATAATACTGCACTTAATTTTTTTACAAGCATGTTAAGCTTCCAGTGCAGTGGGGTGATAAATGCTCATATGGCACAGGAGGGACATGAATTTTTATCCTGCTGTGTCAGTTCTTCTTATTTTGGGAAGAGTGAAAATATCAACTCGACCCAAGTTCTCCCTCTGCTTCTCGAGTCAAACTATAGCTTATTTTCAACTCAGATTAGAGGCTGGTTCATGGTATGTTATGTTTACCTGATGTATGTTCACCTGTTGTATCTAAATGCTTTTCCTTGGCATGACGTAGCTCAAAGAAGCTTTATATTCCACTGCCTTTGGTTAGTTCGTCAACCTTTAACAAGCCTGTGAAGTTTGCACCCTAAGTACAGTTTATTTATGTATGAGTTGGTTTTTACATAAACCTTTACAAAACACTTGCTTTCTAGATGGAACACTGGCAGAGTCAGAAACAACTTAACCATTTGATATAGATTGTATCATAGGAAGAAAGCAGCAGCATCCTCTGTCACATGTCCCTGACAAAGGCTCACAAAAGGCCTTACACTGTGAATTTAGGAACTAGGAAGATTCGTAAACAAATAAGGAAATATTGACAATGTGGAAAAAGTCCTTTAAGTTTAATGCCAGAAACACTGCTGCACTCATTAGAGTATCATTCCCCTGGAAAATAATTGTCCATACAAAGTGTAACAAGACTCAGTGTCATGTAGTGGTTTGAGCGTTAGATTACAACTCTGGAGACCAAGTGGGGGTTAAAATCCCCACTTGGCCATGGGGAACCTTGAGCAAGTTACACTCTCTTAGCCTCAGAGGAAGGCAAAGGCAACCTTGCCTCTGAACAAATCTTGCCAAGAAAACCCTGTGATAGGTTTGCCATAAGATTGCTGTTAAGTTGGAAATTATTTTAACATATGCAACAACAACAACAACAACAAGAGTGTGACATCTCTGTTTCACAAGATGCATAATAGGATATACTTTCTTAATGATCCTGATCCACTGTATTCACACATCTTCAGACTTATGTCAACAGACAACAGATTTTTATAACAAGTCTAAATGCTCAGATACCCATTTTCTACTGTCGACCAAGGTTGCAAAGAATCATAACCACTGTGTTTACATGGAGCTGGTAGAAAGTGCTGTTCTTTATGGAAAAGCTTGATTGAATTACCATGGCTATAATTTTTGTGGTGAGGAGTCTTATATGTATCTAAAGTGGGATTCAAATACAGGTAGCCAAATACAGCTAAACGCAGGCAGTCAAATATATTTGAAGCTATTCATTGTATTAGATATTAATAAAATGCTGTATAGTAAAAGTAAAAATATCAAAAGTCCATTGCTTACCAGTGAATCCAGTGCTATTGCACTAATGGTCCAGAAGATTGGAAGACATGCAAAGATCTGCTTGGGTAGAATGCTGTCCCCATGGTATTCTGGATACCTGCACAGCAAATAAAAGGTTCAGAAAGAGTTCATTATGGAAAGCAGAATATTTAGGGGAAGGCCTTGCAGTATCTGGGTGAACAACCATCTACTTCAGCCATTTGGGCCAATTTTTCATCTTGGCAAGGTAAATCTTATTCACTGTTGATCTCTGCTTGAGGTCAGTGGTATATATTTGTCAATAGATTTTGGAGCAGGAGGGTCAGCAAATTTTCTGGACAATTTTCCGCTGCCCTAAATCTATTGAATTTGGACTCCATGTGTCTCTGTGATGTACATGTAGTAAACAAAACTTTACAAAATGTGTCATGTTAATTTTTCATGCTGAATAAATATCTCAAATCTTTCTTTCAATAGCAAAAAAGAAGAGAAAAGAGCTGGGCTGATACATTTATCCCAGGGATTTGAGGCCAATTTTTTTTTTTCCAGTCCTTGCAAGATGGGTAATTTTGTTTCAGGGGCAAGATGGCTTAACTTATAAGACTAGAAGTGATAGAGAGTTGCTGTTTATTTGTTTGTTTTTCTTTTATGCACTTCTCCTGAGATCCACATTAAATCGTTGCCACTCTTAAGTGGCAGCAGAGCTGTAAGAAGTCATGGCACAGCAGCTTTCCTCAACAACTGTAGAATGACCTATCTATGGCTAACTGCAATTCTATTGGACCTTCTCCCTAAACGTTAAAAAGAAAAGAAAAGAACTGAGACTCTTTATAATCTAATGTCTATTATGACAGGCCACTCCCTCTGAGAAGTACCAGAATTTTGTCCCAGAAGCCTTAAATATTGTTTTATTTTATTATTTATTTCTTGAATTTACACAAGCATTTCTCCCAGGATGGTATCCAAAGTGGGTAAAATGTCCTCACCTGTGAAAGCAGTTAAACCAAAACTATCTGATGCCATTCATGTCTAGCCTTTGGCTTGGAAGGCAAGGAAGACTAATCTGGTTATAAGTGGGTGATGATTTTGTCTCATAAGTAGTGAGACCATTTGAGAGCTTCTTCGTCCAAAGTTGTTTCTTTTTTAAGCTTTATTTCTGCTTGAGCTCACCAAGGCCTTGAGGACTATGTAGTCAGTCCTACTTTGAACTCACAACAAAAACGTTTACATGTTTGAAAGCCTGGCCTGCTTAGTAATTCCACCCAAGTCCAGAACTGATGAAAGGAACAGGTGGACATAATCCTTTGTCTGCCAAGTTTTATGTCGTACTTTTCTGCTTCTTCTGTTAAAATAAAACATCTAATTGAGAGTTTTGCTTACAGACTTTGATTTTCAATGTCTGTTTTTTAAGACAGACTGCCTATATTGGTCAGTTACAAGCTTTCTTTAAAAAGTCCTTGTGACCATTACAGTTTACCAGAAATTTATTAACTTCCCCATGATGAATACTTTCTGAGTGTCTGGTGTTGAGAATTTGGATTCAAGATTACCTTCCTCCTGACAATGTAATTAAAGACAGAATGGAACAGTGAATAAGTCCTTGCTGTCAGATCAAAACTATATAGAAGACTGAAATGATATGTGTATGCACCCAAGACATAAATGCTGCTGATTTTTAAAAAAGTGAAGGGAGAGATGAATGACTAAATGAGAGATCCTGTCGTTATTCTGGAAGTTATTTTTGGAAATTTGGAAGTTATTTTTAAACAGTAATTGGTCACAGTTTTAGAGTCCCCAAAATAGTTACTGTCACAGTTACACTTTTAAAGGCCATCCTTTGCTTCCTGATTTTTTGAAGTAAACAGTACCTGTTTACCTCCTTTTAAGAAACAAATATTTAAATGCTATAAGCCAATCGTCTCTGGTAAAAACATTGCCTCCTTCTATCCACTTTGTCAATACCTCTGCACACAAAACAGAGCACAAAACACAACATAAGATAGGAGTTGACCTGACCCATGTTGCATTCCTCTTCACCATTTAGTGAAATATTACCCAGTAACTGTAAAATAAGTAAAACACGTTACATGTAACTGTAAAAAGATTAATGTTTTCTTTCGTTGAGTTACTTTGTAATATAACTTATGGTATAAGTCTAACATTTTTAGTCAAAAAAATTGATCCAAAAAACCTGGATTGATTTATCCACGAGTCAATGTAAATGTTGTTGTTGATGATGTATGCTTTCAAGTTGTTTCAAACTTATGGTGACCCTAAGGTAAACCTATCATGGGGTTTTCTGGGGCTGAGAGTATGTGACACACCCAAGGTCATACAGTGGGTTTCAGTGGCTGAGCAAGGAATCCAACTCTGGTCTCCAGGGTCGTAATCCAATGCCCAAACCACTGCGTGGCACTGGCTCTATGTCAGTGTAAGTCCTGTACATTAATTCTTATAAAAAAAAGAAAAAGGAACCATCCCTTTCTCTGAGTAGAGTGGTGAAAAGTAAGCACTTAGTCCGAACTTAAAAGAAGCACTGATCCTCTCTACTCCCTTGGTGCTCCTTTGAGAGGAAGCCCTGTTGTCCCGTCCAGGCATTCAAAAAGGCCAAAAGCAGCACAACAGCAGAGAAAGCTGCTCTTAGGACAGTGTAAACTCTTGCCCTTTGCCGCTCTACTCAGAGAAGGGTATGGCTTTGTTTTGTTTTTGTAAGAGTTAGTATTGTACCTTTACTTTGATCAAGAAAGGACTGGTAAAAGGCCTTTTTGAAAGCTTGAGTAGGAAAATGGTGGTGGGGGCGGTGGCCAGGGGCAGCTGGCCCCCTGAGGCAGTGCTGGCACTTTGCCCTCTCTGCAAAATGATTCTAGACTTATTCATGGATTATATCTGTAATTTTGGCTCCAAAACCTGCCCTTAACTTATGAGGTTGACTTGCACATGGTATATACACCTTTTTAAAAACTGGAGAAAGAAATTAATTCCAAGTAACTATTTCAGGGCAACGAGTTACTTACAAACTCGAGGTTATTTGCATTTCACGTTGTCATAAGAGGTGCAGAGGGAAAAGCACATCTAAGTTCAGATATGGTATTTCCTCCAGGGGTAGTCATGGGGAGAAAACAGGAAAAAGGCTACACTATGGGCATGGAATGTAACAGCTGCGGTTTGCCCAAAGAACCTTAAGATTTCAAATATGTTTTCAGTCTACCTTGACTGACAAAAATAATGCTAATTAAAGATTCATGCAGTACAGCTAACATTACAATGCAAGTGAATTACATATACATGGACCACAAGTCAAAAACAGAGTTGGTTTCCCTCTTATTTTTTTTAATTTTTTTTTTTATGTTCACTATTTTATTTTACAGCAAACAGAGGAAGTGGAGCGGCAGGAAGTTCACAGACAGGCGATGCACTGGGGAAAGCACTTGCATCTGTAAGGAAATATTTGCTTTGGGATCACTTATGTAGTATGAACTTGAGTCAGAACCAATTATCAAATATTTAGGAACCTGAGCACCAAGTAGGGTTGACTTCACCACTACGAGTTAAAATAATATGATATAAAAGTAGTGTTAAACTATATATTGGGAAATGTAGACCTTTCAGGGTAAATTGCTGTTTCCAGGCTGTGCTTTGCAGTCTTTCCAGGAAAACCATCACAACTTTGCATGACATCACTCAGTAATAGAGCAATTCTGAGCACTGCTTCTCATTTTACATTTGAAAGACAGCGTGAGTTTTCAAATGTCAACATCTGTGAAACTCTAGCGTCTATCTTGAATACAAAACTGAAGCAGTTTGAAACCAGTTTCATTCACGAAATACTGGGAGTTTCAGTTCTAGTAAGGGTGTTAAAGATGCTTAAAATCTCTATTCCATGTCAGAGAATTGTTAGCGTACCATGGACAAGAGACATGATAGTGGAGTTTGTAAGAATGTGTGTGTGTGTATGTGTGGGTGGGTGTGTTTATGTGCCTTCAGTCATATCCTTAAAGACAGAACTATATAATAAATGTTTTTTATCTGGGAGACTGGATGTGTCCAGAGTTGTCCCAACACAAATTCTCTCCATAAGAATGACTGCAGCTGTGACTTTCAAATGTAATTTGAGCAGTGAGCCAGAGAAAGGATTCATTGAGAAGGGATTTGGCTCTCAGTCTTGTGTTTTCCGTTCTAGCCTCAGGGGCCTTTAAATGTTGCCCTAACTGCAGGAGCTGCTTGTCTGTGAGCAGATCCTGTATGGCTGAGATAAAATTTTAATGACCCATCCACATGGGCAAAGGCCAGTCACATGAGCCTTTCCACAGAATTGGCCATCACTACTGGGGTGCTGTGGTCAGGAATTGAGCCATCAACCCTGATTCACATGTTGGTTCATTTAAAAAGTTATGCTATCTGTGCAGCAGCTATTCATGGGAAAGTAGCTCCCATTCAGCCTGGGTAACATTTAAAGGGTCCCCAGTCTCTTTCTTTGCAGTGATTGATACTCAAAAGTCAGCATTAACATTAACCTATACCCACTAATTTTGTTCGTTTATTTTCCTTATTTCATCCTGGATAACAATTTTTTATTCAAAAACGAAAAAAAGTGAAATTGTAAGAATATGCTGACTTTTAAAAGAATCGTCACTGTAATTTATTTTCTGGGCAGAGTGGGTTCCACTGAGTTCTCATGAGAATTGACATTTTCCATGTCCAGCTAATGTTACAAAGACAAAAACCAGCATAATTCCTATATAATGAAAACAGTACAAAAACTCCTTTTACAGGTGCCTTAGCATATTGGTGATTGGGGGTTAGTTAATTTAATTGACTGCGTAGGACCCAGAGGAACAGTTTACACAGTTTACATAGTCAACTTAAACAGTAGCCAGTATGGGTTCCCTGTGTGCTGTCCATTATTTGATAATTTTTTGATAAAAGAGTAAAGTGATAAGAGATTTACTTGCTTAAACATGTCTTAAGTTTCACTGGTTCGGAGGAGCAAGTCATAGCCTTTTGGTCTCTCCTGAAAAAAGTAGTAGATGAATTTAAAGTTGAGTCTGTCAAAAGTGGCACACTGGCTTGGACTTGTTTTTTTCCTTGCAGCTGGTATAGAGCTTTTTGTAATAAACATAATTGACCGTGCTATATTTCAAAATCCCCTTCCTTAAATGATGGTTCTGTTGCAATTATTTAGTTATTTAAAGAGTTTTGCTTGAAATAGAATACATCTCTGAAATCTTTTCTGCTATATTTAGGTATAAAGCATCATTTTCTGCCATACTGCAAATTGTAAAATCTATTAAGATTAGTATAAATAACGACAAAAAGCTGTTACGATTATAGACATCCCTTCACCACAAATATTTCATCAAAATGTTTTTACCAATTTATTCTGACCCTTCATAGTGTTTTGTTGTTGTTTTTTTGGTCTTATGAGGTAATCACTATAAGGGAAGTTTTTTTTTTTTTAACCTACTCTAATTAATAGAAGCATCATGCCTCCATCTGCATCCATTCATGAATGGCTTTAGATTAATTCTTTATCATCTTTTAAAGATCTACTCTCCAGACCACACCAACAACAGCTTTTCATCAAATCCTTCAACTCCTGTTGGTTCTCCCCCTTCTCTCTCAGGTATTGTGGTTAAAATTATATTTTACTGCACATTTCAATTTTATAAAAATAGGAAATTTTCCCCTGCCGTGCAAACTAGGATAGCTGCATTACCCAGAAAAACTAACAGACTGTCCTATTAATATTGGGAAAAATGACCACAGCTCAGCAGTAGAGCACAACTTTTACCTGAAGAAGGTCTCAGATTTAATACCAAGCTTCTCCAAGCAGGGCTGGAGAGGGAAACACCTGTCTGGTGATCATTAATACAGAAGCCATCATTGGTGTTGACAATAATGAACTAGATAGATCAAGGTTGCTTCTTGTCTTCTAAATAATAATAAACAAAAGCTAGGCTTTGCAGTTTCAGAAGTTAGTAGATTACAGAATGGAAGTTGCTTTATCCAATGGGATGGCATGAATATTGGTTTCTTAGCATCCTTCACTAACTAGCAATCACACCTCTAGCTGTTGAGTTTCAGAAGTCACTTAATTACAATAATAGTATAGTGGAAACTTCAGAATGTTCACTTGAATTGATTATCTAGCAAGGCAGATGGTCTCCCTTGGAAGTTGCTTTGCAGGTTACAGCACCTGTGAAATGCCAACATGAAAGGCAGAATGCATCCTATCAGGGAGGTTGGCCCAACAGTGCCAAATTTTGACAAACCTGCACAAATCAGGTGTGAACTGAAATGGAGACTAATCAACTCACTTTTATCAACTAATTCCTCCTTCAAACTGCATCCCACCTATTACTGATATACCTGCCAGCCCCAGTGTAACCTGTCTCCACGAATCCAGACACTCTAGTATATTTATTCCTGCCTAACATCTCTAAGAAAACAGAAGGAGCAGCACAGTGCAGAATGCTGCTGCTGAAATATCTTAATTTGAGGGCAGTCTGTACATTTGTTGAATGCATATGTTTATCACGTGGGAACCACTTGACCCCTAAGTCATGTATGAGGAAGAACCTTTATAAATATATTAATGGAAGACCGATCAGGATAATGCTGCTAGTAGCCTTGCCTTTTTCTATACACATGGACTCAAGAGTTAAATACAGTAAAGCAGCCACCCTAGCTATTTTTCCAGCGCCCAGAATAACTTCTTATCATGGTACAAAATTTTCTGAGCATCGCAGTAACACTAAAATATAAAACCACGTTTTGCATTTAAAAAGGCATGGCAAATGAAATTCTCTTTGAAAACAAGGTATGTCTCCACTAGATATTTTGTTTTACTATAGAAACACAGCTTTAAGGAATTTTCCTTACTTTTAGTTGCCATCATACAACCAAATTGTAGCAGGGTGTGATCCGCGGGGAGAGGCACTGAAACTGACCCCCAGTCCTTTTGAATTTGCCCACCCCTATGGTAGAGTATATCATACACTGAGGCATATTCATACTCAAAATATTAACGTAGGCTAGTCCTAATGCAAGTTCTGTTGATTTAAATGTATATTTTCTATATGCATCTAAAATTGATTTCAAACCAGTAACTTTTCATTTCAGAGAAATGTAAATGTTTAAAAAAAGGCATGCAATGCAAGATATCTTCCATTATTCACTTTTTTTATGCTGAGTCCTATCCAACTGCCATAAGGAAGAACATATGCATGATAGTCAAACTCTTCATGGCTCAGTTATAGATACTGAACAGTCTGTGAATGACCCAGGAAGGAATTCAGGAACACTTTCCCAAACCTAATGCCATCTAGTTATTTTGGACTAGAACTCTCATCATTTCTGACCAATGGCATACTGGCTGGGGCTGATAGGAGTTATAGTCCATTTGGCCCCTCCCAACTCCAAACCCAGGATTCCATAGGATGTTGAAAGTGGAATAATAGCACTATAACAGGCTAGTGCGTAAATACGTATAGTCACAAACATCTAGGGGGTGTCAAATTCGGGAATAATGGTTTAGGGCATTTGTAGACCATCATAATTTTTGATACTAAGGAAGCACAAGATCCTGTAATTCTGGCAGGGCTTATAAGATGTTTTGGTAGCATAAAGAATATCAAATGAAATTGGAGGACAAGAATATATAAAACATGCGTGGATTTGTAAAAAATTGAAGTAAGGTGAATCAAGTAGGTTAAACAAACCAATTGTATCAAACAATTAAACATCATGAAGCATTTTTAAGAACTATTCCAGAGACTTACAATTATAATGAAGCTCTAGAAAAGATTTCAGCTATGTCATACAGTGGGAAGTGACACTGCAAACAATCTAGGTTACGATACTTCATAAACACATTCTTCAAGGGGAGTGTTTCCAAAATGACACTTGATACTGGAGAATTCGGTGTGACTTAATTAGAAAACTGACATCTTATGCTGTTGACCCTTTTGTATTTCACACTTGTAAGAGCCATTTTTAAAAAATGAAAGAGGGTTGCCTGAGTGAGTAGAATTAAACAAATAAAAAGCAACCCGTTTCTGGAAGTACTTTTATTTTGAGAACAATTTCAATTGTGAATATTAAAACAAAATTTGGCCCAGTTAGGAATTATTCTTGAGTTATTACATTAAGATTAATGGAATTTACAAAACAGCAGGATAGATTTTGTTTACAAAGTAATACTTAATTTTTAAAAAGTGTAGGTGTGACAACTGAATAATATTGTCAGGGAATACTGCTCATGCCTTCTACTGTGTTTAGAATTATAGCATGGCCTAGCATTTCCTTTAGCTGTAGCACTGTCTGCATCTACATCTCTGTTTCAGATACAGATTTTATTTTATTTTTTAAAGTTTTAATATAGAAATATTTTTATTATATTCAGGCCAAAATCAATTAGATCTTGAATGTTAGCAAGTAGTCTGTTTTTAACTGTGGGTATTGCACAGTGGGTATTTTTTTTTATTATTTATTTATTTGTTTATTTGGATAAGCATTTAGTTCAAAAGTCAACCATAACTGCATTCTATATGACTCTGGGAAATAGCGTTATCACATTTACAGTGCTGTCCAGAATGTTTGAAAAGGCATTTTGTTTGCATAGTTCCAATGGTAACTCCCATTTTACTATTAGCAGGCACAGCTGTTTGGTCTAGAAATGGAGGGCAAGCATCATCATCTCCAAATTATGAAGGTCCCTTACACTCTTTGGTATGTTTTTTGACGGGTGATCGCCTTGGTGTTAGTATTTTATTGCTGTCTACTTCTTTGTTTTCTCATCCATGTTTCTAAAACAGGTTTTTCTGTTTGCTTGTGGTTAACATGGAATTTTTTTTCTGGCTATTACCAGCCATGGTAGTGTGTGAATCCACCCATAAACCGTAAAATATTTTTTGTTCAATTTCTTTTTTTACTCTCTATCTGGTAATAAAATCCAATACACAGAAATGGGGCATACAGTGTAGAATTTGTGTAAAAGACAGGAATTATACATAAAACAAAGGTGCAAATTAGAAGAACATCAAAAGATAAAGAATAGACAAGTATTACATAAAACAAACTGTTCTGTGTTAGTATGATGTTTGTTTCTCAATCAGTGTTCAACTTAGAAAGTTTAAAAAAAATATTATTTAAACAGCAATTTAAAGAGAAGGATGAGAACAGAAACGATATTATGAAGAAATAGGCCAAAAACTGCTGTGAGCTTTTTCGTGGTGTTTCCTGTTTAACTGAGAAAGTATAGAATTGTCTTATGAGCGTGGTTTTGGTAATCTGTCCATAATGCAAGGAAGAATGCATCTTAGCAGAAGAATGCAGAGAACATCTGAGGACTTCAGGAATGACTGTGCTGTGTTGAATCGAGAGCTTGGAAAAACATCTTGGCTGTGGGATTCTTGTAGTTCAAACGTAACTTTTCCAAGCCTTGACTGAATCATGAAAAATTCATATTCAGCATCAGGTTGTTGCTTGACTCCAAAATGATTATGTAGTATAACACTTGGCTTATTAAACATGCAATGCTACCATTATGAGGGAAATTCTGATATTCTAATCTAATTATATTGCTTCAATCATGCATTGGATCAATGATTACATAGTTCATCTGGCAAAACATAAAGTCACAAAAACCATTTTTTGCCACTGAATAATTTTTGCAAATTGTCAAAGAGTGAGATGCCAGTTCCAGGTACTTTCCTAAGGATGTTCAACTTTTATAAGCATTTTTCACCTGAACATGCCCATCAGCTTTGCAAACTTTTTGATTTTTGCCAGTTGTCAGTTAAGAAAGCGAGATGTCTGCTCTGAGTACCTACATAAAGATGTTCAGCTTTTATAAGCCTCTTTCACCTGCATATACTGATCAGCCTAACAAGTCTGGGCGTGTGGTAGTAGGAGTGGAAAGAATATTTGAAGGCTCAGAGTGTGAAAAGGGGGCTTAAAGAGTATTAGGAAACTCTGACAAGGACAATCCTCTTGAAACCCATTTCTCATCTTTGAATATACTTGAACACTACTCCCCTCCCTCAGCTTTGATTTACCCTTTTCTTGCCTCTATACCCCAAACAAGCAAGAGTAGTGGCAAGCAAGAGGGCACTGGGTAACTGAAAAAGGAGGGTTATTGTGAGTTATGTCATCCACAAGGACCTCTGTAAGTTCTTTGAGAAGTCCCAGAGGATATCTCCCATCACTGTCTGCTGGCTGTCAGAACACAGTGACAAGTGATCGTCCTCACTCAGCTATACTCTACCCTCTCCCACCATGCCCACTGCATGACTCTCTTTGCAGGAGGAGGGTGGTGGCCAACTGAGTGAGGCTGATGGAAAATCCTCCTTTTTCAGTTGCCCCAGCTTCCCCCTGCCAGTCACTGCAAGACAAAGGGGCCAGGGAAAAAAGTGAGAGAAGAGGAGAAACTGCACAATTTTCAAAGACATTCCCACACAGGAGAGAAAATTGTTCTCCCCTGAGTGAACAAATAATATAAACAAGCACAACCCTTAGTCTCAGCACAGAGTGATACTTCTCTGAATTATGTCATGGTAAAAAGGTAGTGGCATAAATTGTAGTCCTCAGGATTTCTCTCCACACCCCTTGTTAGTGAGAATAACCTGGTATGGACTGTAAGCATCTTTTTTTTTTTTAATTTGTACTTTGCTTGCCCCAGTAACATAAACCTTCACTGGGCCAAGAAATAAAGAACCATCCAGCTAGATTCATGTAAAGAGTAGGGAGCTTTGGCCCTGAGTTTCTTGCTTCCAAAGCTTGGAATGCTACTTTTCAAAAGTAATTTGTTATATATTTTGCTGTTAGCCCCTTACTGATGCAAAGAAAAGAAAAGAAAAGAAGAAAAAATACACAGTTACTTGTTCTGTGCATATTACATTTCTGTTACTAGGTCAAGGACAGTAGGATCTATCTTTTAAAAGGAAACAGCCTAAAAATGCTCCCCAAAGCAGTTTTGCAACAAAAATGAAATGTGGAAAAGTAATAAGTAGAACAAACGGTAATGGTATTTTGCAAAAGGAGGAATACCTCCCATATCTATAATATTGCATAGCAAAGCAATTTTGAAAATTAGAGAAACTTAAAACATAGCATATGTTTACCTTTCTGAACCTGGTGCCTTCCAGTTGTGTTGAATTACAGTTCACATTATCTGCACTCAACACAGGCAGTTGCCTGTGGATGGTTGAGTTGTAATGGTTCAAAACAGCTAGAGGGCACAAAATTGAGGTGTACAGGCTTCTGGAATGGAGGAGAGGAAGAGACTGGACGAAACAGGAAGTCAGAAGCTCCACTGGGTTCAAATAAAGTTGTGTATAAAATAGCTTGCATTAGATTTTCCACTCCCTAAGGCATAATATTTCAGACAAATATTATATGTTAATATTAACTTGCCTAGGTTTTTTTTTCTTCAATAGGGAAAATGTTTTCTTTAAAAGCATTCTGGGAAATTGTAGGAGGAAAACTTCTTGCCAGATTTTTTTTTAAAGTATATATTGCTGTACCTCCTTCTACCCATCGAAGTTGATCTTTGTAAAAAAAAAAAAAAAGTGAAGCATCCCAGTGAAGTGAAGAATACATTTCTTCAGAGTCAGTACCACTGCTCCACTGGGCTTCAGATAATGGGAAAATGCAGTGTTACCTAAGGAGATGTTACTCCAGAGAACATGCAAGGGCTTGTTTGTGTTGTAGACATGGCTGAATTGCGCTGTATAGAACATGGTTTGGTTTGTGTGGATATTTTAATTGGGTCCTGGCTATATAACTAAGGTTTATTTATGTGGCATTAAAACTGTTTAATATGTGCTAACACTCTAAAAGGTATTTTGATACATGTACGGTGGTGAACAATGTGCTAACACTGGAAATGAATAGTAGGCTAGAGAGTTTTTTAAATTCTTTCTTCATGGCTACTGTAAGACCTGAGAAAACTTGGTATAAGTGTCAGTGTACAACCTGCTAATTTTCGTTTGACCTCAGTAGAATGACTTGGGGATAAATAGATACATCTCAGTATATTTAAACATTCTTAATATCATAGAGATTTGATATTTCTAAGTTATACAGAAGTGTTTCAAAATCAGAGGGCAGCTTATGTACTGTAGTGGTTATGGTCATGAGGAATCAATGAACCTGTTTTGCCCACGAAAATGAAAGCTTTCTTTTTGTGAACAGAACCTTCTTGGTTTCCTGGAGGGCTAGTTTGGTCTCACTGGTTTGTATAATAAGCCTGAGTTTTCTGTGCAGATGAGCAAACGAAGAGTATTCTTAATGTAAATGTAAATAGACACCCAGAAACAGCCCACCTTTAAGCATCCAATTTGCCCGTCCCCTGCCTAGCACAAAGCAACAGAGGTACAAAATGTGCATTACTTACTCTCTGTGAGTTTTGTCTCAAGCATTAAATGGCACTTCACATTTGCTGATGCTTCTCTTGATTTGTTTTTCATAAACAAACAGCAAAGCCGGATTGAAGACCGCTTGGAAAGACTAGATGATGCTATTCATGTCCTCCGGAACCATGCGGTGGGGCCTTCAACTGCCATGCCCGGTAGTCATAGCGACATGCATGGCTTAATAGGGCCTTCTCATAATGGAGCAATGGGAGGTCTCGGGTCAGGATATGGGACAGGCCTTCTTTCAGCCAATAGACATTCACTAATGGTAAGCTATAAAGATTAAACACTACACTTTAAAAATAATGATAACCGCAAAGTAATTAGAATTTTTGGACTGGTTTTTTTTTTCAGCCTTTTAAATGGAGCACAATTGAGTCTCACATAAACCATAAACAATTTTGTTTCTATGGCAGTAGTATTTTTGTGTGAATAAGTTGCTTACAGTAAGTTGCTTTGAAAAATCTCGTATTAGATAAACAACAAATACTGTGTATGTGTATTATAAAGATGTCTGCTGCTTTCATTTTGTATGTAATTGTGAACAGAACCTGACATTCTTTCAGTGGTTTCTGATGAAGCTTTTAAAAACTGATTGGTTAGAGGGCCACTATTCTATTGCATCTATTCCTACTAATAATCCATTTGGTTATAACATTTTAAAATATATTTTTCAGTAGACAGTAGGAATGTCTATGGTATTTTTCACAAGACAGTAAGAATGTAGTAAGTGCAAAAATGGTAAGGATGTTTCTAGAATTAATATTTTATACACAGAACTGGAGTTTAGCTGTCATTTGTTGCTCTTCTCCTGAAGGAACGGGACTCACTGCTGAGCTCATAAGTATCCAACAGAATCAGAGTTCAGTTTATTCAGATTATTGTGGTTTAGTTTTATTTAATTTATTTTTTAAAAAACTGTCTTAATTTTTTTTTCCAAATAATACCATATGTCTGCTCCTCCATGGCTAAGATAACAGCTGAGATAATGTTTAAAGCAACCAGGGTTTTGATTCAGTGGTCAGCCCTCTTCCATACAGTTAGACATTTAAACATTGCCACACGCCTTCATGGATTGCTGACAGAAAACGATCTTTTCTTTATGACTGGGGTAACATTAGAATAGTTCTGATTGCTAAGCAAAGTTACATCTGTTATAAGGATACATCTCTTGTAAGAATTCGAAAATTTCTCTCATCCCTTTTTCTATTTTCACTTAGTGTCCTGGCACAAAACTAATTTCATTGGATGTGAAATCATAGGCAAGGAAAAGCCTCCATATTTGAGAGCAATTAAGATATGGGATTTTAGACCAAACCTACGTGTGGCGTATGTTTGCATGATGACTTTGAAATGGGATGACAGAACAGTTATTGCTGATTACTTAACCTTTTCATACAATATTTTTCACAGTATATTAGATTTTCTTTGCACTCAGCCTACTGTGGTTCAAGATTCATTCATGGAGTTTTCTTGTCTTGATTTATTTCAAGAGGTTTGCCATTGACTTTCTCTGAGCCTGAGAGGCAGTCTTAAACCAGGAAGGCTTTAACATATTCTTAAAACATGTTATCTAGTGTTTGTATACGAAGTGACTTCACTGTCAGCCCTTGCTGTTGGGATCTCTATTTTTTTTCCTTCCATGACAACTCACCCATCTTGTTTTAATAGCGCATACTTAGAAACTTTCAAGTGGAAGTTATATCTAACAGCTTTCATTGTTTTAAGGAATATTATGCCCTCTTATTAGAAGTTTTTTCAAAAATATTAAGGAATATTATGCCCTCTTATTAGATGTTTTCAAAAATACGAAGAATTTTTTCCCCACAATTTTTCTGTTAAGTAAAGTAATATTAATAATAACTACAGGAATAGTACTGCTGCCAGCAATGGGAAATTCTTAAGTTAAGAGATTGTAGCTTTCCTGAAATCTATAACTGAGTTGAATGTATTATTGACTGTAGATTTGAAGTAGTTTATAATGTGGGTTCCCAATGACTGCTGCTTTTGGAAAGGCATCCTCTCTTCTGGATGTCCTTATCAACCTGGTCCGGCAAGTCAACAGATACAGAGTGGTGCAAGGGGAAGAACTCCCACCGCATGAGCAAACGCTTAAGCATACAATGTTAGATGTCACTGTCTGATCTGTGCAAAGGGCTGTTTCAAGTTAGGAAGTGCTCTTAATCTATTTATTCTTTACCAAGCAGTTTATACCTGTACATCCTGTTTCTTAGGAGCTATATCTAGTTTCTCCATTTTTCCCAGGGAATCCTTCTGTAGATTTTTCTACTGGACTCAGCTACTCAGATTCTGTGATGGTTTGCATTGTCAGTAATTTTTCAGTAACTGTGTTTTGTGCCATCTTTGTGTTCTGTAGTAAATGGGTTGAATATGTAGAAATATTTCTAAGGTATGCTGTGTTGGGTAGACAGAAAGGTGTCGCAGTCCCGCAACATTGGGAGGGAGGGCAAAAGTTGTCCATTCCTGAGATATGAGAATTAGACTATTCAGAGGTACTACTTAATGGCAGCAGCCAGTAAATACAGTTCTTTTGTGTGTTTTGAAATGAGCCTAGACTGTTTTTAACACTAATCTATTACAAAACAGGTAATTTTTAAACTTGAACTCTGTGAGTCCCTTCTAAGGGTCTACATCTCTTTCTGTTCTTTTGTGGCAAACTGCAAACAAGTGGCACTGTGGTAATCTTCAGCTCTGAGATAACATAAAATGTTTAATGCGTTGTTTGCGCCCTCGTCTGCTTTTAGATTTTTGTTTAGTCACAAAGAGTTTACACGTGTTCCATTTCACTTGACGTGTACTGATAGTGTTCTGTACAAGTGTTTCAATGTAGGGAACCAACTGAGAAGAGTAGGGAGCAATTCAGTGTATCTCTTTGATTAGAAATGCATATTCAAGTACATGCATGCATGTGTGCACACACACACACTCTACAAACATAAGGTGGGTTGTGAGCCTTGTCACATTTAGCACAGCTGGAAATATAGCACGAATAATGGAAAACATCAGGAATAACTCTTTATACAAGCAGTTGTATTGTGGGAATGCCACACTTAGCGTTGCCTTTTCCGACATGAAGTGAGTCTCCCTAACAAGGGACTTGAACCAAGTATCCTTGGCCAAATGTTTTCTGTTTGCCCAAGTTTAATGGTTACAAATCAGTGGTGCCGTATGTAGCCAGCCTAATTCATATCAAGATGAAAGGCCCTGGATTTATGGCACTTATTACCAATTGAGCTTTGTTTGTTATTAAAAATGGGAAAAGAAGGACCACTTAAATGGAGGAACTCTGCAGAGATCACCTCTTAAAACTAAAGTTAAAAGCTATTGTGTTTTGAGCACTATATTATTAAAAGCTAGAAACAGACCATTGGCATTTATAGATAAAGACATAAATGCTTGCCTAGTAGGCTGAGAAGGCTGAAAGTTGTTTTTTTCAGTGTCAGTATTCCCTGCGTTTCCCCCAAAGGAGCATGAACATGACACAGTTTTATTCCAGGATAACAGTTTCTGAGAATTCACTGAAGGATATTGTGGATTATAATTTAACTTGTCATCAGGTGATATATTATATACCTTTGGATTATGTAGAATATCATCATGTGGGTGAATGCACAGATACATAGAGTGTTACATTTAAGCGATACAGAAAGCTGGTTTTGTGAAAAGCCAGATCTGCAACTATTCCTATAGATCTGCTCTCAATAAAGGATAAGAGGAGGGGGTAATTCTTCTCCAATTAGTAGGGTTTTTTATTTTATTTTATTCTTTTTTTTTTCTTTGCATATGTTAAACTGATGCAACATGCACCCAGGGCACCACTTCAGAGAGAGTTGTTCCATAAATATGTACTTCCCTCTTATATGCCAGATGTAGCTGAAGTAAGACTTAGGGAGGGAGAGGGGAGTAGAAATGTCAGCTCTGTGTATTGTACTCCATGGAAATATCTGACCCTTGAATTTGGCTCTCTGCGATGAAAGAGCAGGTATTTGTCCTCTGCTTGTCAGACATTAGTTTGTTTTGATTATCAAATAGTGATTATGCAGCATACAAAGCATGAAACTTTACTGCCTTGGCCATTGATCTCGAATTCTTGTTTGCTTATATGAAACCCGTACAATAATAAATAAACCTCAGGCACAAAGTACGTTTAGCATGGTGTTTTGCACAGTGATAGGCAGGCAATTTTAGAAATATTCCCTCCTTTAAAAAAGAAATCCTCTACCATAGAAGAGATTTGCAGATGTCCTTTTCTTTTTTTTCTTTTTCTTTTTCTTTCTTCCTCCTTGCAGGGGGAAAAACAGTTCTTGGTAGTTCACAGGCAACATTATTCACTGTCTGAAACTATAACTTTGTGAGAAAGCATCAGGGCTGTTATTTTCTTTCTGGAAAACTGGTCTGAATTTTGAAGTAAGAACACAAGAACAAAGGAAATAGTTTTTGAGTAGAGTCAGTCTTAAGTTAGCCTTTGACCATTTGATACATTCCACACTGAAAAGGAAGTTGAAGGGGAAAAATATAAAAAAAAATCAAGGAGGACACTGGTAATGTTTTCCACATTTGAATTTTAATACATGAAACAGGCTATAAAACTTTGGCCAGCTGCAGTAAATAAAGTAGCAGTGGGAGGTATGGACCGGAAACTTGTTCAGAATGTGCTTGTGGGAGGGTTCCCCCCACTGTACACCTTCATCAACTTTGTACCTTTTTGTTAGGAGGACAGGCAAATGGAAGTATGCTAAAAGTTATTTGAGGTAGTCGGGTTTTGTTTTTTTTTACAGAGTGTTAATTGTCAGAAAACTGTCAAATAGTCAGCACAAGCATGCTTAATAGTAAGAACAGTATTATTTAATAGTAATAACTGTGTTAATAACAGTTATTACTTAATAGTAATAACTGTGTTAATAACATATTTATAACAAAAGAGCATATGCTGCCTTCCTTTACTCTCCTGTTCCAGATTCATCTTCAAAACTGAAATTTTCCATGAAATCTTCAGGCCCAACCTTCTGATATGTAGGTTAATGGATTGAGAATGAAGTAGCCCTCCATTTATTCGTTAGACTATAAGTTGTAACAGTCCTAACCTGCACAACTAATGGTGAAGAACTCTGGGAGTTGCCATCAAACAATTTCTGGAAGCCCACATGATAGTCATAGTGGGACTACAGCTCCTATTCCTGTTAGCATGGCCACTTGGTTTTCTAGTACTGGATGACAGAAGTTGTGGTCCACCACATCTAGAGGATACCATGCTGGGAAAACTTTGAATAATACCTGAAGTTTCTTGAGTGGAATCTAGGCTTGCACAGCAGCTCTTTCCTTCATCCTTCTCCCTCTTTTAGCTTTCGGAAAGTCTATCCGGCAGGAGAGAGCTATTGCACAACAACTATACAGGGATCTGTTCCTTCAGCATGGAGGAGTTCTGTCAAAGAGGGGAATTTTGTCAAAATCAGGGACAGACTATGAGAGGGAAAAGATTCCTCCACAGAGGGAAAAGATTCCTCCGTGGAGTTTCACCAGTTTCACTGCAGTCCCATCAATAAGATACAATCTACAATGTTTGATAGAGTCCCACAGTGCTGTGTAGGTGAGATGGACAGATGCATTGGATGAGCTACCTTCTGTTTATTTTCATATTTTGCCCTTAATCGATCTTCAACTATACATGCAAGTGTAACCTGTCTATGTGATAACTTTGTTGCCTTACGCTCTATCCTTCATATCCTGTTTCTCCCTACTCTGTTGTCTCATCCACTCTCTAAACCAGGGGTACATAACCTAGTCTCTTCAGATGTTTTCAGCTGCAACTTTTTGGCCATGCTGGCTGGAGCTGATGGGAGTTGTAGGCCACCCTGTCTGCACCAGGTTGCTAGACCCTGCTCAGAATGTAGATTACAAAATGTTTGGAATAGGAAACTGCTTTTTTGTTTTTGTTTTACTTACGAAACTCTAAGGATATATGCACTAGGACTTCTCTATTCATAATAAGAGTGCATGCCAGATACTGTAGCAGCCCACAGTTGGCTATTTATAGAAAATCCTTTAACCTCAGAAGTGGAGTCAGTTCTGGGATTTCAGAGAGATCATTAGATTATGGTTTGTTCTTGTTGTAACAAATCGTTAACTTACATTTACCTCCACTGACATTCAAAGAACTGCAGGACTAATTACCAGCCAACAGCTTGATCCTGTAATACTTCTTGTCTGATGACAGGTTCATTGGGGGAGGGGGGGAGTTGGTTCCCAGAAATACAGATTTATTTTACCTTTTCACCTCTGCTTTACAGCTGCTGGGCTTCTAGGAACATGGAATCTGATGGTACTACCTAAAATGAAGTGGCAAGTGGATATAGTCCCAGTAGAATATAGATATTGTTTTGAGCAAAATCAGACCAAAAGTCATCTGTTTCCAACAACATGACACTGGGAATCCCTAAAACAAGGCATAGGTGTGATATCCTTCTCCCACTTGTCTAGTATCTAGAAATATACTGCCTCTCAGCATTAAAGGTTTATGGCTCTATAATAACAAATTCCCTTACCTCCTTTTGCCATTTGTACTAGGAACCAACCTGATGACCTTCACTGTATCTCCATCCACTTACTGAATGATAATGATGTATCTCATTGATAAAGAGGGTTAGTGAAGCATGCCATTGAAACACAGTGATAGTGATGTGCACCAACATCTACCACAGATTTCCCCAACATTGAAACCCCCATTTGTTTTCTATTAAAGCCTCATTGGCCTCACCCAGCATGGCTAATGATCAACAGTGATGGGAATGGTATTCCAGAGGGTTGAAGGCGATTATTACTAAATTTCTGAGGAAATAGATTTTTTAACCTGCTGTGTAGAAGCCATGGAAGTTGACATCGTTTGCATTTTACCTGATGCCTGCAAACTGTGGTAATAGGCACCAGGATGGCATCCCCCAATGGGGTACTGTCATAGAAGGATGCATTTTGTTTGGTAGCTGTCTGCCTAATCTCAGGCAGAAATGGCATGAGGGGGTGGCAACATTCATATAGGAATATGAGAGCTGCTAGTTCTTCAGATACTCAGGTCCCAGGCTATTGAAAGAAGATAGCATTTTCAATTTGATTTTGAAACAAGTTACTGGAGAAGATCTTGAAGCATTGGTATTGTATGCTTAGCTTTATTTGTCATAGTTTGATAAACATTACTGCATGTGTTTGCAAGTGTAATCCCAGTCTCTGTTTTCACTGAATTTTTTTGACGTTGGCTAGAAAGGCAAGCAAGTTGCTTTTTGGAGGATATCTTGTTTTTGTTTGTTTCTTATTGTTTGTTATTATTATTTATTGTTTGTGTTACTATAACTAATAAAGGACTCCTTGGACATTAACAGATATCAAAACTCTCCCCATCACTGCGGAAGGGGCACTGAGGCATAAGAGCTATGCTGGAGGAAAAATTCCATCTCTGGGAAACACCTACCAATGAACTGTGCATTTGCAAGATGGAGAAGCTATATATTCCAGTAGCCACCAATCTCAGTAGCCATTTGGAGGGACAGGGCCAACAGAGGTTTCTGTACAGAACAGTTGATGTGGCCAGATATAAATGTGGTCAGGAAAAAAACAGTGCCAGCTTGTTGCCACCAAAGTTCTAATGCAGGATACCACAGCCAATCTTAAAAGAATCCCTTCATTCAGCCTACAGGGGCTCAGTCCTTTGCAACCACTCCACTGGTATAATGAAATGCCAGAAACAATTTGTATAATCAAGAGCTAGATAGTAGACAGATCTGCCAGAGAGGAAGATAATATTTTGGTTTGCTTTGCTTTTTTTCATTATGGCATTGACCTACAACTAACTAGTGTAGAGCTATTGAATTAACAGGATTTACCTGTTGACTCACCATTCAACAATGATTCAAACTATCTACTCCAGTTGGGACTAACAAATAGTATTATGTCATCTAGGAGAGTGTGAACTTGGCTAGGAATAGGAATACTGATCTGAAAAGCAAACTCCAAAATAGCCAGGAATAGGGACGTAATTACAGTGAATCCTTCTTTCACTCAACCTCCTCATGCATGACTGTGAGGTCATGGGAGCCATTGCATCCCATTATAGTCAATGGATGCAATGGACGGGTGCCCACACTGCTACGGGCACATGCACGTTGTGCCCATTGAGTATAATGTGATCTGATGCTTCATGTCTTTTGTTTTCCACAGGGGTTCCTGGACCAGAACCCCTGCATATACAGCAGGTGCACTATATTCACTAATTTCATTCTTGAAGAAAACAAGTAGTTTTTACACTTTTACATTGAGTTCATTCAGAATTCTAAGAGTGAAATTCCTCTGCATATAACGGCACTCTTGAGTCTTGTCTCCTCCTTCATCTGCAGAAAATTTTCTCAGGTTACTTGGGGACCTTTATAAACAGTAGAGGAGGTTACACAAGGAGGAAGAAGCAGCAAAAGAATATCCACACAAACACACACACATACCGCAGAGCTCTATTTGCAGTCCACAGCAGAGGATGGAGGTGGCTGGGCACTACCTTCATTCAGTGCACTATTTTGCCCTTATCCCAGAAGCCTGTACATTTCACAGGGGCTGGGGAGTTCTCAAAAGTCTGGCTGGCTGGTGAGCAGAACTCAACAGGTGGACTGGAGGCCTCACTCTGGTGGTTACTGGCATATAAATATGGTTTCCTGGCACAGAAGTGGTCAGTCATCTTCAGAAATTCTTCCTTCCCACCATCAGTTCAGGTCCTTGGTTGATGCTAGTTCTAAGGTTGCGTTTTTTTAAAATTTATTATCTTGATTTGTCACTATGGGTTTGACCTGGGGCCAGATCCAGTGTGAGGGAGACAAGGCCTGTTGTGCCTGTTGTGAGGGAGACAAGGCCTGTTGTGCCTGTTGTAGCCAGTTTGGCCATCCCGTTAAAGGACCTTGGGTGTGGAGGTAACAAGAGTCACACCCAGTCTGGGGACAGTTGTCTTTGCCCCATTCCCAGTTGGTGGGGAGCCTCACAGCAGCTTCTGCCCATTGGTCATCTCAATCAGCCAGCTGATAAGTGGATCCAGAAGTATGCTGGTCTAGTCCTCCTCAGTTGTAACCAATAAAATTGTGGCTTTTTCCATGTGGATAAATGCTGTCTGATTTATTCTGGCCAGCCAGAGTCCACCACTTTCGCCGCTGCATCTGCAAATTACTTTCTTTGCTCTTCCATTTGCAAAAGACTTTGGTGGATGCAAACCCCTTCCATGACAGAACTGATTCTGTTGATGGAAAGATCCAGTCCATTACCTTGGGATATTGTTTAAACTTCTGTCATTTTGCCTAGTTGCTTCACTTGAATGCACACTAGAAGATTGTGTATGTGTGTGTTCTGAACATCTAGATTCGATTAACTCTTTGGAATTTCCAACTTTAGGAAATAAAGCAGCCATTTATGAAGCAGTTATGTTGATATCTCTATCAAAACCCTAAAATGGAAACATCATAAATCCATTTAAAAGCAATGTATTGTTTACTAAACAAATAAATACTTTTCTTAGCAATGCCCTGCTTAGTATTAACACGATAATACAAATAGTTAAACATTGATATATTTTTTTGAAAAAAGGTTTTTGAAAGACAAAGCACCTTTGCTTCAATGAAACATTTTGAAAGGAACTGCAGCAAATTCTTGCGTATAATGTTTAATGCTACCTAAATTAGTAGGCATTGCTAATTCTTTGTAACTATATCTTACATTTAAGAGTTGGTAGCTGTGCAAATGGAATCCAACCATCATATAAAATGACTTTTTAAAAAAAATCCTAATACAATGATTTCATTCATTTCAAATAGCTAATTAGGTGCAATGGTAAAATAGTAGTATTTGGTTTCCAAGTTTTAATTTAGTATTAGCCCATGTTCCTTGCTTTTCTACACATGGATGGCTCTATTGTGCAGCTGAGTGTGTGAAAGTTATTGGAGAATGGACGTCTCTGGGTAACGTTCCTCTAGCACTGCCCAGATTTCTATTTCCCTGTAGCATAGATGGAAAACAGCTGGCTTTTGTTTAAAAAGCTGTTTTGTAAAACATATGAATCTTGAGGTGTAGAGTTGAGGTCACCATTCAACAGGTGCTTAGGAACAAGTGGGGAAGAAAAGGGATGAACGCACCTAGCTTGAAGAGTCTCTTGGAAGAGATTTTATCTTGCTTGGGAATAAAATATCCAACCTGCCTATTTTACTCTTTATTTTTATTCTGTGAAGGTCACTAGTGGGCCATTAGTTATAACTAAATGCTATGATTCCTAATCCTGTAGTTTTTGGATCTTGAACATCCCCAAATTCAGGCAGTACATAAAATGAATAATCATCTCCATAGGAAGGAAATCACTGCTGACTTTATTTCATTGGCAGTGGCAATCTGTAACTCCCTGTGGTAGCTCACTTCACTTTTTAAAGCACCACAGTTGTTTCACCTTGTGTGTTACACAAAGAATGCCAGAACAGCCAATTAAAGTGCTTTTGGAGAGGCGGAAATGTGTGGTAACAGTAGGATAGAGGAAATGCTATCCATCAGATAGCATCTCAAAGGGCAAAGCCTTTCCCCAAATGTATTAAAACATTACAAAATTGTGCACATTGGCTGTCTGTAGGCACAAAGGAAATGCATCTCCTCCCATGGATTATTAACATCTGTTTGTCCAGTAGGGAATGAAGCTTAGCATTGTTATTTTTGCATCTCCAGAAGAAAATGAGTCTGGGAAGCTGGCTCTTCCAATTGAGTTGATTTGTAATGCCAAATAAAACATCCTTTTATTTAGAGCTCATGGATATGAGCTGAGCAGTTTTGATTCCCAATAGTAGTAGTAGTTGTAGTAGTAGTAATAATAATAATAGTAATAGTAATAATACAAAGGCAACCCTCCCCAATTTAAAGTTGAACAGAAAGTGGACAAAAAATATGTAAAACATTGCCCTACAAACGTCACTTTTTTTTCTTTTTATGTTTATAGCTAGTTCTGACTCTTCTTAAGACGTGGCATTCTGCTTTTTCTTCTTCTTCTTTTTTTTAAAGCAAAACTTCTGCTTTGCCACTTTTGGTTACGTTTAAATGGATTTTGCATATGACTACCACTTGCAGAATGCCTTTTCATAAGCTGTTTGGAAAGCTGCTTATTACTCTGTGGTACTTTTCTGTATTAAAAGAAACTGTTAAACTTTGCTATTTTTCTTGATTTAATGCTGCTCGTACTGACTCACCCCCCCACCCGTTACTATGAAATCCTTTCTTTTGCTTTTGATCTTATTTATAGCTAAGCCACTAGTCATATGGAAACTATTATTGTATAGCATGGAGATGAAAGACTTTCAGTGCAGTTAAATAAGAGTGAATAATTCAGACCAATAACATGCACACACAGTGTGAGAACCCAACTTTGTTGAAGTGTCCTTCGTCGTTCTCTTTTTACTTAGCACTGGAGGTTTATAAAGGCTTTACACAAACCTGCTTTTTATCCAGCTTATGTATTTTGACACTCTTGGGTATAAGGTGCATGTTAACACACAACACCTTGTACCCAGCTTGCCATTATCTTTGTATATGAGTGTGTGTGCGTGTGTGTGTGTGTGTGTGGTGGGGGGAGATAGACACAGAGAGCAAACACTTCTAACTGGGTGTTTTTAATGATAATTATTTTGAATTACTGTAATCTTAATACAATGTGCATAGGAAACTTCTCTTATTTTATTTGTTTCATTGTAGTCTTCCAAATGTGTATTATTCTCTAACTACCTTAGCAATATAATTTAATTTAGCTAAATAAGACTTAGGCCCTTTCCACACGGGGAAAAAAACGGCTTAGGGCGACTCATCCGGAGGTCGTCCACACCGTGGAGCGCGCTAGAGCGGTTTGAATAGTGGAGGTTCCACACCTCAAACCGCGCTAGCACGGCCGCAAGGGGTGGCGTGGTGCGTTTTTTAAAAACCACATTTTATGAGGTTTTTACGAAACGCGAGCGCGCTAACCCATTGCAGCGCCCCGTGTGAAACTGCAGGGACGCGCTAGCGCGTCCCTGCAGAGCTGCCCAGGGGCGGGCTTCCAGCTGGCGCGCTGCCCTGATCGGCGGAGCGCCGCCGGAAGTCGCCAGCCGCCATTTTGGGCACCGCCGAACGCCGCCGAAACTCGCCAGCGTGTGGAGCGGCGAACGCGCGCTCCCCGCAGGGACGGAGCAACCCGTTTTCAGGTAAGATCCGTCCCTGCGTGCGCTGCCCCGTTCCCCCATCCCCCGTGTGGAAAGTGCCTTAGTTCCTTCAAACCCTTAGAAAATCTAATATTTAAATAAGCAAATGTCTTCTTTCATAAGGTAGGTTGGAGGCACCCTGTTTTATAATGTTAGTTACTGCACAATGGTTAGGTTCACCTAACCACTATCTGAAATGGGCAGGCAGTTTTGTGTAGTGCAATATGGTCTTAATCTGAACATAAGCCCATAAAAGCTAAGTCAAACCATTGACGCATCTAGACCAGTAGTATTCCAGCTGATCAATAATGGTTGTCTAAGACTGTAGACAAAGTCTATCCCATCCATCCTATGATAGACCTTTTGTGTGGAGATGCCAGCATTCTAACATAGGCATTTCTTTATGTGATATGCCTTGAGTGAATGATGGCTTCCGTGAGGTATGTTTGATACATACAAAATAGAAATAAAAGAATCTCTCTTTGAGTCTTAAATCAGACGATCTTTTGTTCCCTTCCAAATCTTGGTTACAGCCTTTACTGATTTTCAGTATCAAGATGCTCCAGTGGGTTTCAAAGCCAGATAGTCATCTTGGTCCAGCAGAACATGTATCAATGAATCAGTGAAGTAATTGCATTTTATGACAACCAAGCAGTATTCAAAATGCAGTATTTAGTATTTTAGGAAGAATTTTGGGAGTGAAAAAAATTAAGGAAAGAAAGGACAAACTAATTTATTCTGAACTTCAGATTATTTAATTCTTAAAATGAAAGAGGCTGCATATTTAATAGACATAACTGGGTTAAGACCAGGGCATGTGCTAAGATTGCACATTACACTATAGTCTCATAGGACAGGACAATAACAGAGAAGGATTCTCGTGGATCGACCTTAGTATGTCACAAAGGTGGTTGTTCAATCATGCTAGTATTTTGAGAGATACTAGGGAGGATCAGTTAAGTAGTCTTAGAACTTCATGTTTCATTTTAGTTACTTTTTCCTTTTATTTTCTTGCTCCTGTTTATCTCTCTGTGATGAAAAAAGCAGCTCGAATTGAAAGGGATGTTTCTGATCCGTATCACTTTGCATGTGTGTACCCACCATTCCCTTTCATCCTATTTTCGTGTTAATCTGCAATTCACAATAATTTGCATTTATTCACTCTTCAGATCTGAACGTTTTACACATATTTCCTCCCAAAATACACACTTCTATTTATATTGTTTCCCAGAATTCACCCTATCTATCTATCTATCTATCTATCTATCTATCTATCTATTTATCTGCAAAGTGTGTGTGTGTGTGTTTATTTGGTGAGACAAGACCTGCACAGAAACATTCAGAAAATGTGATAGTAGAGTAACTAAGATCCAGTTAGTCTGGGGGCAGTTGTGCAAATCTGTAGCAGTGCAGGCAACTGAAAACCAAAGTGAACTGATTTTAATTTTTTTACTTTTATTACAATAATCCACTGGTTTGTGTAAATTTAAACTTTATCCAGATGGATTTTAAAGAATATATTGAGTGTCTTCTTGTGACCCCCGTGGGAATTCTACTGTGTTTCAGGGGACTAAAAAAAAAAAATTCCATGCCCACAGAAGTGTTTGTAGATGTGGAATGAAGGGTATTCCTCCATTTCTGAACTCCAAGAGCCAGAAAACACATGCTTCCATAAGGCAGAACATTTGGTTTGTCTAACTGAGAAACGTCATTTTCTGGAGGGAAAAAAAAGTAATCAATGAATGTTTAATGTCCTATAAATGTTAGAACTGTTAGTTCCAACTGAAAACACAACAACAACAGTAACAACAACAACAGGAAAACTTTGTTATGCCCCCCACCAAAAAAGGAAATGGACATAAGCCCTGAAGGAAAACAGTTGTTTGTTATATATTTACAGGAAGACCTATCATTAATAGTATTGTGGGCTACTTTTCTATTTGGATAACGTTTTCTCCCAACAGAGAAAATGCCCCTCAATTAGAGGTTTTTCTTTAGGGTCTCTTCTCTGCCAGCTACTCTACAGACAATGAGGGCATTCTCTTGGGTCCTTCAAGCAAATTTTCTACACATAGTACACTGTCTTACCTGTTGCTTATTGGCAGGGGGAATGTCTTATTCCAACAGATGCTGCCATCACACATTCGTTCTTTGGTTAGCAGATCTACCCATTCTGAGCTGGTGAATAGCCTGTTTCCCATCACTTTTCATCCAGTGAGGATGTAAATGATTTAGCTAGTGTTGTCACCACACTGTAGCCAAACTAGGATTCCTGTAAGGTACCAGGTAACATTGCTGATCCATCACCGTTTCTGTTCCTTGTTTTCCCATAGTGCTTATGTTACTTGAAAGGCCACTTACCTCTGAACTAACCAGCAGTTTATCAGTAGTTAGATCTGTTCTTAGCTCAGAGATCTGTCCAGTACCACACTCAGAGTTGCTCAAAAAATGTCATCCCAGTGTCTTGAAGGGTGGCTAGTTTATAAATTACTCTATTCATCCATCACGCTTGTTTCCATGTTGACAAAACTCATGTACCTTCTTGGCTGCCCTTAGATTGTTTTTGTGATCTTAGATCTTCCAAGATTTCATCTTGTCTATGATCTAATCTGACAGAACCAGTAGGCCAGCATATGCCTTCACCTCAGTGGACTGCCACACTTTACCTTTGGTAAGGTTCCTGTTATTCCATGGCCTGAATAGATGCTAGTTCCCTATATTTGTTTTATTGCTTATGAAAAGTAAATAATGCTTCCTTAGAAGACCAGTTCAAACTTTCCTAACGCTGTTTCTTTATTTGCATCCTTCCTGGCCTCTGAGCATTCCCAAATAATGTTTTTGTGGTGGTGAACTGTCTGTGAAGGTCTGCCTAACAACTTCTATCTCTGCCTCTCATGGCATCAGTGTCTTCACTTGGATGTTTTCTGGACAAGATCAAGTGAATATGCACACCCTGCCCTCTTAGGCGGGGGGGGGTGTTCATTTGTTTGTTTGATTTTCCTCATCACACCAGCATCATGTTTCAACCACAAAATGGCAGTGAGATTTTGTTCTCCCAAGATATTACACTGGCTGGAACAAAAAATGTATCCCAGTGGGAAAATGCAATAGATTTGTTAGGACAATTTTTGTCAAAGCTGTTTTTTGTCTGTTTGAAAGAAAACTGCACATGGCAAGTGTCTGAACAAGGATCATTGTTTAAAATTCTTGATATGACAATGTAATAAAATACCTACCTTGAAGAGAAAACTATGGGTATTTTATCAGTTACGCCATAAACTATATTAAATGATTCAAAGTATGCACTGTTGCTTAAGTATATAAGATCAGATCCTTACTTGATCAGTTCAAAGTTCATCTAGAGCAAAAACCTCATTGAGAAGTAGATGATCCATCAGTGGTTCTTCCAAGTCTCGTACAGACAATATAATTGTGTTGCCCAACTTGAACACTTCAGACAAGCGGTGCTGTAAATCAAATAAATCAAATAAATATGGACAATCTGTTTACGTGACTATGAAGTGGGGGAGACCAACACTGAATTCTTGATTACTGAGGCTGCAATCCTGTGCACACTTACCCTATGAGCTTCCTCTTGTGTAAACATGCATATTGCTGAGCTGTAAGAGTTTCACAAGACTATGGCCTTTTTTGCACAGCATTTGTCATGCAAAAGGGAGCATTGCGCAATTGCAAAGAGCATTTCACATGACGTCCTTGCAATTGCGCAACACTGCCGGGGCCAGCAGGTGCCAATCGCACAATATATCATTTTCGGCTTTTGGCCGAAAATGATGGGCAATTGCGTGACACTCCAAGGCGCCACACACACTTACCTTGCGTGTGGAACCTCTGGAGCCGTGGCCCTCACACTTCCTCTCCCAGTGCAGCCTGGGAAAATACCCGGCTACACTGCGGAAGGAAGAGGTGGAGCCCTCATGTTGCCTGCAGGCTGGCAGGCAGCTACTGTGGAAATGGAGCAGAGGGGACGCGAGTGCCTCATGGAAGAGGCTGCTCGTGTGATCCCCGCGTGACCGCGCCAGACGGGGGTAAGCTGCAGAAAGGACCTATGATTTGGATAAGAGTGTCACGTGTTCAAGTAGTGGGACATTTCATTGTCTCATTGAACTCTTTTTCTTTTGTTTAATATTTGTGAGTGAGAACACCAATGATGTGAAGATACGCCAATTTCTCCTGTCCCTTTCTTTTGAGAACTGGTTTCAATTCTCTTTAAAGTAATTATACCTCAAAAGTAAGAATACTTTTGAAGTTCTTTCCCTCAGTATGAAAAGAGTTAACTGTAAGCAGCAGCAGGGTACACTTCCCATAACATCATAAGAAACCTTCTCCCATTGTTTTAATTTTTTGCAGCTTTTATCTGCTGCCCACAATTCACAAACTTCAGAGTGCCCATCTGTGTGTAATAAAAGTTAACATTTGGATGGGGTTTCTTACCACTTTTAAAGATGCACTTTTAGGACTAAATGGTGTTTTCCCCTACTTTAGAGCAAATAGGTTTTACTTTCCTTTGATATGACAGATACTGGCAGAGTAATTGAAACTGGAGTCTAGCACTCTGAGCTTGTCAGGTATAATTGATATTTCACAGGGAGATTACAATTCAAAGACACCAAAACAGTTTTCTGTGTCGATGGGTGTCTAATTACAGTGAATATACATCAACTTTTCTTTCTGTGTTTACTGGGGGGAAATGATCTCATCTATCAAATATGTATACTTAAAAGTTAATGTGAATGAAGTTTTTTGTGACTGCTTGTACAGATGTAGCTGTGTGCAGAGCCATGTATACACTGTCTGAGAAAAATGCACATTCAGGAAGGTAATCAGTGTCTGTGCCAAAAGAGCACAGAGGGCACAAGCTAGAGAAAATTGGACCTGCCTATCTGTGTTTTACTGTATTCAGTGAAACTAAAATCTAATTGCTTAAATCATAACTGTTTCAACTAGAGTTAAGCATACAGAGCATTCTCTTGATTGCACAGAAATTCTGCAATCAAAAATAATTATTTACACTTAGCCAATTTTCACCTTTTATAAATTCGTTTGGCATTATTTTTTTTTCTGGATCTAGAATCAAAAATGTATATATTTGACAAGAATGAGGGCAGTGGAAGAAGGGGAGACAGGTTGAGGATGTGCGGTCTGCAGACTTTTTTGAGGAGGGGGTCTAAACGTATTGAGGTACTGAGTGAAGCTATAATTGCTGCTCCCTTCACTCCATCAGTCCTTTCACCCATCTTCTAACTCATTTGTCTTGGGACAGAATATAACAGACTTGGAATGGGGTCATGTAAGAAAACTAGTAGGTGTTTGAGTTGGGAAGCAGAAAAAGTGTAGATCAGTCAGGGCTTCACTGTGTTTTAAAGGTAGAAACACTATTCCCTATTCAAGACATGGCAACCTGGGGAGAAGCCAGAGAAGGAGGGAAGCCATCAGAAAACATCAAAGTGAGCCACTTAACTATTAAAAGACCTGCTCACCATATGCATATTCTTGAGTACTGAGAGCTTGTAAAGGCTAGAAAATGGGAAAAGTGGAAGGAAAAGTAAGAAAAGTTAACCAGTAAGTTAAGAAAAGTAAATGTTTACAGTGATGAATTTGATCCCAAATCATTGGTGGTTTTGGACAGATATCTTCAAAATTGTCTCATTAAAGAACTCAATATTGTGTTGCTGTAATGTGCTGATGTGTTTGTTGCTTTCTTATCCTTGTGACATGTTGTTATTTTGATGTAGTAGATTAAAAAAGCTGCACAAACACTTTAAGTGCACAATATTTATCTTGCATGGAGGAGCCAGCTCTTTAAAGTCATTTCAACACCAGCTTCATCCCATGAATATATACAGTAACAAAGAGGATAACTTAATAGAATGTAGCCATGATCACTAAGAATGAACAGAATTTGTTTTAAGGCTCACCTAGCAACTGCAGAACTCAGAGTCATCCACTGAAGCTAAATAGTAGATTTGGGACAGGTTAAAGAAAGTATTCTTCACATAGCGCATAATTGAACATTGTAAGGGGATTGAATTAATTCATGGAAGTAATGTGTGTCACTAGTCAGAATAGCTACACATCACCTTCTGCATGAGAGTGCCTCTGTACACAGTATCAATTGCTGGGGGATACAAGACAGACCATACAGTTGAAAATGTGTCCTTCTGGTACATTATGCTAGTAAGCCTATCAGACACATATGATAGACTGGCCACATTGTGAACAGGATGGTGGACTAAATAGGTCTTTGTCCTGATACAGCATAGCACTTCTTATGTCCTTAAGTAAAAGTGGTGATGGAACTATATGGCATATATACTTATTTCCTAGTGCCTTCTCACATAGCTTTGTTGCATCTCAATAGCCTGGGCTTGAAAAAAGAGACAAATGACTGCTATTTCCATACAATAATTAAGATATTAGTCCCCAGAATTCAGAACAAGAAAGTAGCACATTATTTCTTTGGTAATAGCATTACCAACATCACTACAGTAGCCTTTCTATATTCACAAGGGTTTGGGGTGCAGACCTCTGATTCCCCTCCAGAGCTCTCCCCTCCCATTTCTGTGCTTACTGGTACTTTCTCTTCAGACAGAGGAGAGCAGAGTTCTGGCCTTCTAGCTAGTTCTGCTTGCTGTCTTGAGAAAGGAGGGGTAGAATCAAAGAGAGCACCTGACCAATCAACAACCATTATACAACAGAATGTGCAGCCACATGGCAGAGAGGACAAACCTCCGGCAGTGAGGTGGGAGGCCTTTTTTTCACCCCAAAAGAAAAAAAAAACCATCCATTTTAAACACAAGCCTTGCAAGCCTGAGGTGAGGAATGCAAGGGGAGGGGAGGAGGGAAATGGCAGGGGGACAGTTATGTGCCTTGTGAATAATCAAATTTGTGAAGTTCAATGCTGAGAATGTGGAGGGAGGACTGTACTTTTTAAACATTACCGTACTACAGATAATTTTATTAAATTCTTGGTGTAAAAAATGGTAGGGGTCGTGTGGTAGAATGTAAGGGCTTTTTGTATTAACAATTTAAAAATAATTTCAACATCATTGAAAAATAAAATGCAAGTAATGAATAACACTACAAGCAATGAGTAAGAATAATGAAGCACTTTTAAAACCACAACAGGTAAAAATGTAACAAAATTCATGTTACTTTTAAAAAAAAGTTCCAAGTACTGTGCAAATGAAAGCTATCTGCAGTGAGGCTATATTGAATTGTATCTATACCTTTGACATTTCTATACAAAAAGTCTATAATAACTGCTTTTCTGAGCTGCTTTTTGGAAACAAGAGACAGTGAAAATAAAGAAAAGGTCTTCTTCTTGTTGTTTATGGAGAGTTTTATAATAAGTACAATATTCTGCTTTGTCTTCACTCATAATTGTAATTTAGACAAGTACAGTTTTGTTTCTAAATTGATATTTAAATTGATACCATGACATGTCCAAATACCATTTACAGTTTACAGACTACCATGCAAATAAAATGTAGGTAAAGGGGAAAACAGGCCAAAAACCATGTTATACTAATGTCTTTCTTTTCTGACCTGTGCTAAAGGCGTTGTGGAAGTGAACCAGCTGTAGAAATGTTAGCAAGAGATTTCCTACAAAGTGGTAAACTAAAATTGCATTATTTCAGCCTTCGCAAACATAATTCTCATCACTTCCAGCATGACTGGAGACAATGGGAGTTGTAGTCCAGTACGTCTGAAGAGTTTCAGGTTACCAAGGCCTGTTCTGTTTGGCCTTCTGTTCCAAAACTGAAAAAATCATGGACGTATAATGTTATATTTTAAAAGACTGCTGTAATTTCCTTCATATGTGTTAATTGTAACTAGTTTATGAGTTTAAAAACTGCATAGCTATTTTAAGAAGTGAAGGAGGGAGGTAAGATGCCTTATTTTGTGTCTTTAGCATTGAGGCCAATTTTTTTTAAAAAAAAATGATGGAGTAAACAGGCACAAGTATGTAATCTTGCACAGGTTAGTTACAACCAGCAGAAGCAAACATTCACCTAAATCCAATTGCTAGTACCACTTTGAGTAAACACATTGAATTAGATATTGAATGGTGAGTGACACTTAAGTGAATTCCGTTGATTCAGTGGGTCTACTCTGTTTGGGACTAGCAATTGGATTTATGCCATAGTTTGCACTCAGTGACCTTAATTGGCCATCACAACATGTAATGATAGTTGTATCAACGTATCTAAACCATGCTTGCTGAATGTTTAAGAGACAGTGGGCTTGAGAACAGAAGGTGCTAGGGATGGAGCGAATGGGGGACTGGAACCTTGGGATCTTGCTTGTGAGCTTCCCAGGAGCATTTGTTTAAAAATAGAATTCTGGACTTGGTGCACTGATCTAGCTAAGCTAGATGTATGCAATCTGCAATGTGTAAATTGCTGAGCTGTTTGCTTATTTATTGAATTTATAGCCTCTCTTTCTGCTACAGTAGTGTTCAAGGTGACTCATAACAATAAAATGCAGAATTAGAATTACAACATAAAAGCAGATTAAGAACAAGCAAACAAAAGTGGGGAATAAATAGCACCTAGCAGTTACATTCTTCTTTTGGAAATAAGCCAGCTTAATTTCTAAACAGTGCTCTGAATAAATATTTTGACAGCTTGAACTCCCTTGGCAAGGAGTTTCAGAACTTGGGAGCAACCACTAAGAAGGCCTGTTTTTATTTTCACAGGAAATATGACTCTGATAATGATGAGGGGGACTTAATTTACTATAAAACCCAGGCAGCTTGGAACTGTGATCAGAAACAAAGCAGTAGCCAGTAAAATTGTTGTAACACAGACTCACAAACTCCTCATAACCAGCTCTGGTCAGTAGTCTGACTAAAGCATTCTGAGCTGGCTGAAGTTTCCTAGTTCAAAGGCACACCCACGTAGAACCTATGGCAGTATGTGTCATGAGGGCCACATCCAACATCCTCAGAAACAGACACAGTTGGTGTTCCAGCCTTAACTGCATAAATATATTGCTGTCCACTACCCAGACAAAATGGTGGTAGTGGATGTTTGGGCCAAGGGGTGTTCTGCTATCATAGTCATAAAATAAGCCTTCAAAGGGGTTCTATCCCATGTTCCATTGGATTCATTGAAGATTTTCTGCGAGTGTTGCACTAATTAGGAGTGATAAATGTGTTCTCCAGATGTTAGTGAACTGCTACTCTCATCAGTTATAACCAACATAGCCAGTAGTGAGGAAGGCCATATACTCTGTCTCTGCTCTAGCCTTGTCTAACATGTTTCAGATCCGGGACTCTTGAAAATCAAGGAGTTCTTTTGGCTTGGTCCTTTTCCAACAGAATTGCCTGTTGAGGTGACATAAAAAAATCCCCAAGAACCATCAGAAGAACTTTTTTTATTGATTAGCTTCTTGGGGTGGACCATCTTAATTTCTCTCCCAGTCCTGTTGAGGCTCTGAGTGTAAGCCCCACCTATTAGTGACTTGTCTATGATAATGGATTTTCAAAAGGTATTTCATACCTAAATCACTACCATCCCATCCAAGACAGAAAACAAAATCCAGGGTGTGTCCTGTTGAACAAGTAAAACCAGACACTGTTTGGAATAAGTCCATGGTTGCTGTAGAGGCCATAGCTACTCCTGAAGAGGCAGCTTTAATATGTGTAATAATGTCCCCCAACACAGCAAGCCAGAAAAACTCCAGTATTGTCCCAAAAACAACACCGGCTTGCTCAGAGAGGAAAATGGGAACACTGTCTGTTTTCTGAACTGAACACCTACTGTCAGATAGGCACACTGTGAGATGGGGGCTGAGACTGTGGAGTGGGGATGCAGTCATGGCAAACAGAATCATGAAAGACAACTGCAATACCACGTCTCCTCCCCGTATGATGGCTGGTTCTTGATTTCCTCCACCTCTAGCCTTTTTAGAAAATATATCTTTCCTCTCTGCTTACCTTCACGCTTATTCACCTCTGAATTGATTCCTCCAAACAGGAAACTCAGTTTGGCATTGCCTTTGTTATGGCGACAATGTTGGTGCTGAGCCCATTGCACAACATCCCAGCAGGAAGTAAGTGCTAGAAACAGTCGACCTAATATTAAAGCAGGTACTGGCAAATTTGACTGGCCAATGGGCCAAATTTTCATTCCTGGCTCCCGCTTCAGGCAACTCTAGGCACAAAAATGCCCTCCCTGCAAATTAAAACCAGATATGACATGGACATGCAGTTTGATTGGAATTTAGCCAGCAGGGGCTTCAACCTTACCTCCTGACATAAAACCCTCTGCTCAAGAAGACCTCTGAAAGTGGTAAAAGCTATTTTTGCAAAAATAACTGAATAATAATTTAGCAGGGATGGAATGGAGAGGCTCCATGTGAATTTGACCAGCCTTGGACTGGATCCAGCTGCAATATGTATACTCCTGCTATAGAGTGTTATAGGAAGAAATCCTCTTTCTTTTTCTTTTTTTGCCTCTGCAGCCTTCTAATGTTGCATCTACGTAAATGATGCAATAGGACCTCCCAAAATGGGAGAAATGTGGTCCTTCTGCTTGGTAGTTCCCTCTTGCCAGTAAAGCCCTGAGCAGTGCTCAGCTGCTTTTCCAGTGGCTGCAGAGTACTGTAGCAGCATCCGGATCCTCACTCTTAAGAGGTTCTCTGACAGTAATTTTGTCTACCTTCAGCTGAAATTGCTTTTCATTAGAATATTTAATTGTTTGAAAAATATTTGCTTGAAAAAGAGGCCAAAAAACTTTACATACTACCTCTCATTCCACAACTCCCACTTGATGGTTCTTTATATCTAGTATTGGAAGCTGAGAAAGAAAAATCCACATTTGGGTACAAGATTGTAGCCAAATAATTTTATGTACTAATCTCCATATCATTTATTAATGAGTTTATTATTCTCATCTCCTTTTGTGTGTATTACTGCTTAATCCTGTGGAGTAAATTATATTCAGAATTAGCTCAAGCAACTTGATGAAATTTGCTCCAGGCCAAATACATATATAGAATGCCTCAGTGTTCTTTGTTGGGGACCCATTCTGAACTGGTACCTCCATTTGGGATGGGGTTGGGATAGGCATGTGAATAATACTAGTTAATATCTGCATTTTTGATGAAAGATTGTCTCAGCACTTGAAACACCCCACCAAGGAAAAGGAAAGCAGCCATAAGATTCTTTGAACCTTTGCATTTGATTGGGGAAAATCATTTGTACAAAAATACACCTGGTTTTCCAGCATAGAAGATATGTTCTTGGGCAGAAAACATATTTTTTGTGTAAAATACACTGATTCCTGCACAAAAAAATTGTCTTTCGCACAGAAAATACACATGTGTGTATTTGCTTACATATTTAGGCAGTGTGTACAACTTTATGCAATTTGCAGAAATAGCTTCTTGTGCACATTTCTCTACCAAGGTAGACAGACAGACAGACAGGCAGATAGTATAGTCATTAGTCTGTTTTGTGCAAAATCCATGTTTTTTTCCCCTCCAAAACCCATTTTCTGCCCAAGAAAACCATGTGTATTTTTGCACAGTCCTGAAGTACAAATAGAGCTCAAAACTAAGCAGACATCTTCATATTCTCACAGAGCAGAAAGAAAACTGCTGAAATTTTTCATTTGTGCATGTGGGACCAAAATAAATGAAAAATTTAATCCCAAAATGTTATGCTGCTTTAATCCTTTAAATGTATATGCCATTTAAACAAGTAGAGACTTTCCCCTCTGTGCAGATTTTAGGGCCTGGGAGGAGGTCTGGATTGACACTAAGAGAGGGGAGAGAAAGGACTAAGACTCCTATACCTCGCCTCATGCTAGGGAACCACTTCAGATCAGGTCCCCTACATTTACTTTCAAATAAGGGGGAAAAAATCAACACAATAGATGCATGTGGCATATTAAAAGCAAAAATCTGTTTGACCTGCAGTGAGCTTCTTGGCTGAGCAGGGACTTGAATGGTGGGCTTCCTACATCCAAATCAACATCAGATGGACATGCACTCAAGTTCATTATTTCACTCTGAAACGAGGAAACAGTTTATTTTCCATTATAGCTTGCTTTTTCTTGCTGTTGTCCATACAGCTTGCCAGATGTCCATACAGATTACCCCTGATTCTGTTTGGGGAAGCAGTTGTAACCATCTTCTAGTAGCAACTCTTAAATGGTATTTTTGAGGCAAAATTAATACGAGCATTGAATAGATTTTTCTGGATAACTCATTATGGGAAGAGGCTACTTTTCAAATGAATTTTGGTGCTGGTGGTGTCAAGTAGATCACTTCATGTTTTCAGTTGGTTAACATGTTGTGGTTCCTAGGAAAACAAAGATTTACAGGTACTACTCCAAGTGAAACAATAGATCTAGATGTGTTTGGGGAAGATATTTTGACCCTTACGTGTATGCCATTAGCTTTGGCATGTAGAAGTTTGTTCCCAAGTCCAATTTGTAGGTAGCAGGTGCTGTGAAAGCCATCTTGGAAGCAAGGAGAACGATTGCCAGACTAAATTCTAGGCCATTGTTCTCATTCAGTACAAAGCAGCCTTATATATTTGCATGTAGACAAACAGTACTTAAAAATGCAGAATGAGATTGAATGAATCTTTTGACAACAGCTGGCCTTGCCATAATTTTGTTGCCATCATTGGAATTTCACCAGGAATAAATTGTACTCTTAATGTCCGGAAGCCTTCAAGGCCTGCTGCAAGCAATTTGACAATGCCCAGGCTGACCTTCTGGACTGGACCCAAATTATACAAAAATGAAGTGGTCCATGCTTTGTAGAGCACTCACATTCTGTGCTTTGAAACAGTAGCTGAGTAAGGCCTTCCTGTCGTTCCAGCTTCTTGGCTAGTGTTGCTTACCACGTGGTTGAGAAATGTGTCATTTGAAACCATTCTCAATGAATTTTCCATATTTCTCCAGAGTTATTGTAAATATGCTTGTTCCTTTTACCTCATTGGTTGGTAATAGCTATGGTACACATTCTCGAAGCTGCATGCATGCAGAGGGATGCGAAATGTTTGATTTATTTCCCCTGGCTTTTTCTAACCCAGCACATTCCTTCTGTATCTTCTGCCATGAGCAGACCAATTCAGTTTTGCCCAAGATATTGTTTGGGGTGGGGTTTCAGAAGCAAAAAATGTAAACAAAACAGACAGCTGTAATAGATAGAAATAATTAGAGAAGCCAGCTCAGCTGAAATGTTCAAAAGCCACTGCCCTTGCACAAACCAGTCTTGAAGTTTTCCACTATATAAAAAGGCAGCTTTCTAAGCTACTGCATGCCACAACCAGTTTAGAAGGTGCTAATATGCAAGAGGACTCACCACCCCCATAATTTATTCAGAAAGCATGATTCCTGCTTTTGTTGTTGGCTAGCTTAGTAAAAAAAAAAAAAAAAAAAATGGCTGTTAACCACGGTAAATTTTTTCTTCTCTGTGACTGATGAAAACAGCTTGGTGTGATCTTGTTCACTGTCCATTAATGTCAATGGGACATACAAGCAACATTTCCATACTTTGTGACTGTCCTCTCAGAGTTCTAGGTTTCAGTGCAGTGGATGTTCTAAAGATGTTCATAAACCTTTCATAATGAGTGTGAGCATCTTTATGTTGATCAAAAGTGATCTGCTCAGTTGTCCTGCTAGCGTGTGCCTTTCATTTTTACGTCAATTGTGTCATCAGATGATAGGTATCATTATGATTTTTATATTAGCTCCACAGACAAGTGGTAGATAAACGATTTTTAGAGCTCTACATTGTTTACTGTGTTTCTTCACAAAATAGATTTAGCTTTTTTTATTTCTTAAACCGATCCATTGTATATAATGAGCGGTATTGAGCATTTATTTAAAAGTTTGTTGTACCATTATGAAGCCCTAGTCAGCCTCCAGTTTTCCTGAGGAATCAGTTCAAGGCATGAGAAGGTTGGTAGATTTAAACCCTAAAGTGACTGGCTGTTGCCATACACATTTCTTCCTTTTGATTGGCAATTGAAGCCAAGTGTCACTCTTCAAGACCAGCATTTTCCCCCATGGCTTATGGTTGCAGACCCTTTATGTTCACTTCTCTAAACTCATACCATTTCCACATTAGACTGTTACAGTGCTATTAGTCCACTTTCAACATCTTATGGAATCCTGGAGTTTGCAGTTTAGGGAGGGGCCTCAGAGGCCCCTCCCTAAACTCCAAACCCCAGGATTCCATAGGATGTTGAAAGTGGACTAATAGCAGTGTAACAGTCTAGTGCGGAAATGGCCTCAGTATTTGCACAGTCTAGATCAGTTGCCTTATTCCTTTTGCTTCTTAAACCTTGACTATTAGATCCACTTGGAGAATGCTGTATGTAATACCTGTTTGTACACATAGTTTGTCATCCAGCCATGAGGCTATGACCTTGAAATTAAAATGAGTAGGAGGATCTGTCTTTTCCCCAAAATTGGGATGCAAAGGTGGCTACTGGAAGTCAAGGGAAACAATGGTGGTGACGTAACTGTAATTCACACTTGTTTTTCATTAACTTCATTACGACTAGTAGGATTCCCCTCCCCTTAAACTTTTTAAGGGCTTTGATTCCTTTTTGACAGAAATCACTTTAATCTGTCTTTCAGTCTTGCCTTCCTGGTAACAATTAGATAATATTGTCTTGTATGTCTGATTAGAAACATCCCTTGGTTTTCGTAAAACAGTGATCAGTAAATAATCCCATTAGACTTCATTCTAAACATCCTTTTGTTTAGAGAATCCAAATACGTGTTACGTGGACACATCAGCCTTTGATATAGTAGGATGAAGCAATGCCTCCCCAAAGGTATCTTAAGATTTTTTTTAAAAAAAAACCTGTGTTTTCAGGTGCGTATTTACCATTCATTCAGTTGTGTTTTGAATTTTAAACATTCCCTAGTAATTTCAACGTTATCTCTTGCTCCCTTAGTTGCCCCCAAGTAGAATATTTTTACAGCCTTTTACAACCTTTTGAGGTTTCTGATCTGATAATAGAATCATAGTGATGTGAGTGTACTTTCAGTGTCCTGCTCCTCCACTGAATTGTTCAAATGAATGTGTGATGGAACAGTGAGAACAGTGCTGAAAGCCAAGGTCTTCCTACACTGTCACACCTACTTGCCATCTCCCTGGTAAACAAAGCCAAGAGAGCAGCATGTTTGTTGATTAATATGCCCAAATGTGTTTCAAAAAAGTTTAGAATTTCTTCATCAGAAGTAGACTGTTAAATAATTTGGTTACTCCAGGAACAATTAAGAACTCTTGAGTCTTATCTTTGTTTTGTTTCAATGTCAAAATCCTGTTTTCCTCCTTGTCACTGCCAGCCACACACCTGGAACATGAAGTTGGTGAGCAGATCACTGTATGAGAGTGGGTGGTAGGTGAGAAGTAGGCACACTGCCACTATCTCTCATACATTGAAGAAGTATTATTATTAATTTTAATGTGTGAGGGTGTTGTGTCAGTACCATTTCTGTCTTCCTCTGTGTGATCCTTCCAGTCCTTTCTCTCTAGTTTGCTGTTGGACAAATTTTGGCCCTCCAAATGTTGCTGAACTACAAATTTCATCAGGCCTAGCCGGTATAACCATTGATACCTGGTGTTTCTCTGCATCATGTCACCCTACTTTTCTAACCAATCCTACTTGCCTGTTTACCTTCCCTTCCTAATTTGCCTGCTTATTGAAGACCTGCAGAGAGAAGCCTTGTTTACACAGCACCAAAATACAAAACCTGAGGACACTGTTATTAGTAGTAGCAGCTAGTAACACATTTTTGTTATTAGTAACGTTAGCAGCTAGTTTTCTACAAGTATAAAATAGTACTTCAGGTCAGTCTAATTTGTGATTGTAGAAAGATTTGGTATGTATTCTCATGACCATTTAGAGTAATGAGATTGCATCGTGTAAAAACAAAATAGAATCCCCTTATTTATCTTTTTCTTCTGAAATAGATTCACTCGCAGGTGCAGTGAACATTACAACAAACAAAATAAGTGGGTGTCTCTATTAAGCGGGCACCATCAATTACGCCAGCAGCACCATTATACTGACACCATCATGCCTACAATGATGACATTACTGGCGTGGTTAATAAAACTTTTATTGATACATTATCCAGAGCTGTGGTTTTGGCAAGAACAGTCCTTCTTTGGAGCTGGAATTCTATGGTTAATTATATAACACTGAAGATTAATTTAAAATGGTTTAGGCTTTTAGTTTTTGGAAAGCCAGGTGACTTTTTTTTTTAATGTTTGCCCCCAGTCAGGGTTGGGAGTGTCAGAGATGTCAGATACTTCAGTAGTTTCTACTGTCAGAGGCTTAGTTGGCATTATGAGGGGGGGTAGGAGAGGGAGGGGGGAAATGGCAGGCCCAAGAATCTTATCCCCTAGAATGAAAATCGGATGCCAAATTGAAATTCCTGCAGGATTTCTGATAGCAATGGGGGAATTGAGAAGCCCACAATTAAGCATATGGGCATTAAGATAATTGTCAGATCTGTTGGCGGACAGGATAGAAGACAGATGGGTACGAATCAGTGCTCTCTACTGCAGCACCCTGAGAGAGACAATTTGATGTTTTACCTGCCTGAGCTCTTCTGCCATATTTGTCACTAAATGTGCTGCACAGCTTCTTATCGAGTGCTAAACGTTTCTGCATATACACATCATGTGTACCTATAGCAGTATCTCGGCGCCCTCTAGTGAAAACCTACAGGGAGCCTTATCTTTATTTTTACTTGCCTTCAATTCTTTTCAAGATTTTCCTATATCATATCTGCCAATTATTGTTTCTATACCAGTCCACCTAAATGTTCATGTGAAGATCTTTCCGTTGGTCTTCCATTACAGGTGGGGGCTCATCGTGACGATGCAGTTGGGCTCCGTGGCAGCCATTCGCTTGTGCCAAACCAAGTTCCAGTCCCACAGCTGCCAGTGCAGTCTGCTACTTCTCCTGACTTAAACCAGCCTCAGGATCCATACAGAGGTGAGTGCATCTTCATGTCTGCCCTGTATTTTAATCCTGCGTAGCTGTGTTAGCAAATCTTCATACAATCATACTGAAGAGTCCCTATCATAGCAACAAATCACCTGATGTTGCTACTGGAAGAACAATACTTTTTTTTCCTATGCTGCACACCAGTTTATCAAAAGAACCATTTGTTCAGAAGGTCACTGATAGTAACATGACGCTAGATGGATATTTTTTTCACAGGGATTCCCCAGTAAGGATGGATGTATGATTGGCTGAGGAAAATCAGGAGATCTGTGTTCCAGAGAGGTCTGAAGTGTTACATACACATACCACCGCATTTAGTTTCGAGATAAATTGTTATCTTGCCTCAGGCATTTCTTGTTTTTTGGAAGAAAAATCCTGTGATGTTGATAAATGTGTCTAGAAAAGGATTACAAAAATTAATTGAGCCTTTTGAAGACATGATGCTGCTTCGGTTAGAGCCAAACAGAGAATCCTGAGGTGGAGAGCTATAGCCCAGGGAACCCAAGGAGAAAAGGCAATAGGACAGTTTTAGAGCACATCTTGTTCCTATAGAAGGTTCCAGATTCTTCTCTAGATAAGAGTAGGAGAGACCGCAATCTGAAGCTCTGAAGAACCATCAGTGTACTGTAAACAATAGCTGAGTGCACCAAAAGCTGTTGTTTCATTGTCAAAGTCTCTGAGACTTACTTGTAAGCAGTTATGTGTAGAATAGTGTTCTAAAAGTAATAGAAAAGAATCAGCATTGACCAATAAGTATCTCAGTTCTTTTGCCCCACTTTGTTTGGTTTCACACATTTTTGAATCATAATAAAAAGCTGCCGAATTGCGTCTGTGGGGCTGGGAACAAAATAAAGTGAAATGAACACGTTAATATTTTTCAGGTCAATTTTTGGGGCTTTCAGGTGTCAGGGTAGAGGGCTTGCAAGAGGATCGTGGAAGGGAATGGAAGTAAAACTTCAGTTCAGAAGTAGCCTAGTCTTTCTTTGAAGCCAGAAAATTCTCACTAGTTGACATGTAGATGACAAAGCTACAGCCAAGCCATTGAACAACAGATCAGTTGGAAAAGACACAAGATTTGTTACTCCCTGTGGCTAGGTATCCGTAAACCCAGTGTTCACGTATTTCCTGATAAAGCCTGGAGTTACATAAACCACCAGGGAGAGGGCAGGTTTCTCCTACTGCCCTCTGCCAGACAGCATGTCATAAGCCAGTCCAAATTTTTAGTGAGACAATGGGGAGAAGAAATAAAGCCAATCTGAAATCAGGGAAACTTGGGAGTGTTGACATATCAAAGACAACTACAGTCAAGTGGAGAAACTGACTTTTTCTTCTTGTGTTGAAATGTATTATAGTAACAGGGCACCCTCCTCACCTGTGACCTCTGCACTTGGAAGCTTATGTTTGCGTTAAGCATTGTGTTTGTATACTTAAAGTGACAGTGATGTACATACAGACTCACTGCAGACTCAGTGAGTCTGCACTTACATCACTGTCACTTTAAGTACATCACTGTCACATGTCACCATTATTGAATATAATGGGACACATGCATTCACAAGTCTCTTTATTCGTTGGGTTCCTATGGAACCCCTGCATATACAGAGGGATCAGTGTACTTTAGTTTTAACCCATCTTCTCCTCAAAATTGGAACTCAAGGCACCTTACAGGACAGTTCTTTTCCTCACTAAATTTTACTTCTTACTTAGGTTGGCTTTTTAAAGTAGATTTTGCCTATTTGTGGCCTTTGAGTCTCTTCGTTTTTAAGAGAAAGGATTTCTTGCTTTGAAAATGCCCTGTTTTTTAAAGTTGCTTCTGCATGCACATACACTCAAGCCACACTTTGGAGCTCAAGGCCTGGTTCAGAAACCATTTTGGATGATTCACCTTTTTCTTCTTTTCTGTTTTATTTTTTATTCTCTCGTAAAGCCATACTTTATTTCTTTATTTTTAAAATTTCTTCTCAATGTCTGCCTGAATCCATTTTTAGCAGCTTTCACCTGAGCCCACATGTACCTGATTCTTCTGCTTAGGATAAGTAGCTATAATACTCTTTTCCAAACCCATCTTTTCCTTAATTACAATACAGTTGTTTACTAACTATAAATAATGCAAACTGGTAGGAGTTCTAGGATGAGTTTCCCAGCTTTATTGATAAGTTGTTTAGTTAATTTAGTTAATTTTTTCCCCTCTTGTTGTATTCTTGTGGTATCTATTATTGCTCTGTTTATTATGGAAGATTATTACAGTACAGTATTCTTTCTTAGTTTTCTGCTCTTCCACTATTTACATGTTCCCTCTCTCAGTTTTTATTTCTTTGCTGAGTTTGCATATTCTCGTCATTTCTCTTTAAATAAATATTTCACCTTATTTTCTGACTCTGGTCTTTTCTGGTTACCATTGCTAACTATATACAACAAGCTCAGAAATGGAAGCTATTTTCAATACCCTGTCAGCAACAATGTTTCCGTCATACCATTAGCTCTCTGAGAATAGCTATAATTTGTCCCCAGCTTCCAGTCGAGCCTCTCTCTTCCTTTTTATGCAAAACAGCAAATGTCTATATAATGGACCCACAGCGCAATAGTTAAAGTATGGTGTGTATAAAGAAACTAATAGTCTTTTAAGTATAACCCATTATATTTGAACAAATACACAAACACATATTTATCTATGTCGGATGTTAAGAGTTGAGTGGGATCTTAATAAGCTTAAAGTAGATATATTTTGTAACACACATGCGTAAAAGTGGGGCAATTAATTTCCACTGAATTTCTTTGCTGTCTGTTGCTGCAGACAGGGCTTCTGTTTTCCTATAGCAACACAAATGGAAACAAACCTACTTCTAATCTCCCTCTGGTCATTCCTCTGGCCCCAGACCATGCAGCACCAGTTAGGGCAGGACAGTAAGTGGCTGCTGTACCACCCCTTGGTATCATTCCACTGCAGGAGGCACATTTCTCTCCCAAGGAAAGTCCTGCTGAAGAAGCTTCTTGATGTCTTATTATTTGGTATCTTTGCTTCCTTGTTTGCACTTTGTTTGCAGTTCTAGGCCTAAATCCCATACAGAGTTAGTCATGCTTAAACCCATTGAAGTATATGTGCTTAAGCATGACTAAGAGCAATGGATTTAGGCCATAGTTTCTACAACCATTAATCTAGTGATATCTGGGCAAAGAAATTACTGTTCCTTCCGGAACAGCACAAAATAGACCAGAGCCACAAATACAGAGCTGGAAAACTGGCTTTAACAACTGTTTTAGTTAAACTTCCATTTGCAAAATATTTCTGCTATTAAAGAAGAGAAGTACTGACATGCAGTAGTTTTGCTTGTGAACATTTTGCTGAAGCACTCTTGGAAATATGGGGAATTCATATAATTTTACTTTTCTTCATAGGCATACCAACTGGACTTCAAGGACAAAGTGTATCTTCAGGGAGCTCCGAAATCAAATCTGATGATGAGGGAGATGAAAACCTCCAGGACACAAAATCTTCTGATGACAAGAAGTTAGACGATGACAAGAAGGATATCAAATCAATTACTAGGTCAAGATCTAGGTAACAGTATATAATAGTGTCGCTTCATTTAATTCCTTTATTGGACTTCGATGAAGTGAACAGAACAGGAAGAAATTCTGAAGGTTTTTTTTTCACGCCAAGCAACAAATAATAAGCTGGTGACCCTTTCTGGTAGTACTAAGAGTATCTGTTCGGATGCATGTACTCTAGAGGGGCTCCAATTGAACAAAAAGAACAAATTTTACATTTTGTTTTGTACTCATTCACATACATTCACGCACAATTTGTAAACAGTCAAATTCAGAGTTGATTCGCTTGAAATTTACATATGAAAACAAATGTGTCTTAAAACAGATGCCATTTGTATAGCAGTTTATGCCCAGTGGAATACTTGTTTTTCCTCCTGCCTTTTAATATACGTAACTGTGAATGGATAAATCAATGTAGCGTCATTGAGTTAAACAGAGCTATGCCTGTTTGTACCATCTGAGGCCCTTTGTCAAGCTTTAGACAGAGGCGAGTGATTTCATCACATCTTGATCCCAAGAATTGACTTGATATCTTTATATAAACCAACATTTCTTTGCAGGCATCAGTAGCCATAACATGCATGTTTTTACTTGGATTGTCCCTGGCCCTCAATCTGTTTTTGTTCTGCATAAGAAGTATGGCAAAATATTTGGGAAACTCATTTGAGTTTTGTCATCAGTAATGCCTGGTGAATCTTCCTTGTATTCTATTCAGTTTTAGAGCTGGACTCATGTAAAAACAGTTGAGCACTGAACAAGAGTAATATGTCATTGCACTCTGACCTTACAAATGTGGAATAGTATCTATTTATGTGTTTATCTGCCTTTCTGCTAAAAAAAAAAAAATCATTCAGCTCTTCTTCCAAAAGAAAAACCTTGCATTCAGGACTGTACCAGAGTTACAGCTATTGGATTTTCTTTTTTTATAGACAAGAAAGAATAGGTTCAAACATTCACTTTGAACAGAAAGTATGAAAAGGAAGTTTAATGGCTAAGAGCAAAAAAGAGATGGATTAGAGACAGACCCATATCTAGCCAGCAAATTCTGTGCTCCTTCAACACATGCTATAACTTCTCAGTTCTTTACAGTCCTTCATTGGTTGACAGCTGAAGAAATTGCCTGGCCAAACTAGTGGCACAGATTTGATGCCTTGAGAGACGTCCTGCAGCCTGAGTACTTAACAACTGTGTTCAGCCTTCCAAACCCATAGTACAACACCAGATCAAAAAGACAGCCCATCAGAAAACCCCTTTGGCTCTGGCAGGATATGCTTATGTGCAAGAAATTTATAGGTTATATGCAACCAGAGCTGTGAGAATCATCTGAAAGTCAACTTCAGACTGCTCTGCCAAGGACTGTGGAACAAAAGAAGCAATATAATGAGACAACTAACAAATTCTTTAGAGCGAGGATGGGTAGCAAAGGGCCCCTAATTGACACTTGGCCTTCAGAGGCTTGTCGCTACCACTCCAGTATCCTTCCCTGCCCGGTATTTCCATTGTGTGGCAACTCACCTGCAGGCCAGGGAAAATGGTAAAGCAACAACATGGATGAAATCCTAGTTTTAAATGTTGCTTATCATTCTACTACCATATCTTAAAATTATTTCAAATTTCTAATTTTTCAGCAAGTAGAGAACAGAAAATTCATGCCAGGTATCGAATCATCTTGCTGCTGTGTGATTGCCATTTTGGATTGCCAGCAGAAAGGCAAAGGTGGCAAAGGAAGGAAAGGGGCAGAACAATTTAACAAAAATAATAAGAATAATTATCATAATCATCATTACTACTAATGCTACTACTTCTAGTGCAGCCTTGATAATTAAGTACAGAGCTAAATCAGGATTTCAATTGCTGCATTTTTCTCATGTTGGATTTTAGCAGTGCCATTCGCCTCCAAAGCGGCGCATTGTAAATCATGCAAACATTTTGTTCAAGGGGTACCAAGACAATTTGGGGGGCTTTTTCATTTTACGCAGTGATTCATGGTAACCAATGGAGCATATAAGCTCTAAAGTAAAGTTTTATAATATAAGGACATTCATTTCAGCAGGGCTTCTGCAAGAAAACCTCCCAATATGAGAAAAGTGAACCAGTCATTAAAGAAAATATGTTGATGTGTATGATCTCTGAGGTTTAAACACCATGTGTAATATATTGTTGGATTATTATATCACTTTAGCTTTTACAATACCATCATTTGTGAAAATAATTTTAAAATCTGTGGTGATGCTGTGTAAATAGTATACTTGAAACATGCTGTATTTCTGTGTCTTGTAGCAAAGATTCTGTAAGGTGAATTGTTGTAGAACATCTCAGATTTCTTCACCATTAGAAAATACTGTGTTCTGTTTGCATCTCAGCAATAATGATGATGAAGATCTTACACCAGAGCAAAAAGCAGAGCGTGAGAAGGAAAGAAGAATGGCCAACAATGCCCGTGAGCGCCTCCGTGTCCGTGACATCAACGAGGCTTTCAAGGAGCTGGGCCGGATGGTGCAGCTTCACCTGAAAAGTGACAAACCCCAGACCAAACTTTTGATCTTACATCAAGCTGTCGCAGTTATTCTCAGCTTAGAACAACAAGTCAGAGGTTAGTGAGATGCCATTTTTACTTTGTGCGCTATTACGTTGACTAAGGTTCATTGTTTCATGTGAAGGGGAATATTGAATAATATTAATTAGAGGAGTAGCTTTAAATAATTCATTTACTGGTTTCAAATACAACCATTTCCTAAGACAGTACCTACTATGGGTCTGGGGGCTGTTTTCAGGTGCTCTTCCCCCCATGGATCACTTCACTGAAGTTCTAACAAAACAATTACTGTTTTCCGGTGCGTCTGGGGATTTTTTTCCTCACTGTTACATGCCTTTAGTGGATACCGTTGGTACTGATACAGTGAAAAGAGAGAGTACATTATTTTCAGAGGAGGTGTGATTCCCTTTTTGTTTGTTTGTTGTTGACTTTTTAAAAAGATGGCAGCTGGCATTCTGTGAGTGAATTACACTGGCATAAGCCAGATACTCACCTTTGCTACTCATTTTTGTGGTTGTTTGAATTCTGTTCTGACCATGCAATGACCAAAATCCCTCCCAAAACTCCCCATGTAAATGCACCCACCACCACCATTTTCTTGTTGTTGGGGAGTGAGGAGTGGATGGGGATGTGTCCAGCTATTTTCCTGTAGTTGGATGCACAGTAAGGATGTCATCTTCAGGGAACTCACAAAGACCTCTGGAGGTCTCTGGAGATGGCTGTTGCAGCACAGTCAAATACAGGGCAATAGCTGGACACATCCCTAGTCACTCCTTTGTCCCAGTCTCTGACAGCATAGAAATGGCTGTGTTCGAGGGAGTTATGCCTTGCAGGGTGAGTTTTTTGGGGAGACTCAGGCAGTTTCTGCCCTACACTGTTATAGTGCTATTATTCCACTTTCAAGGTCCTGTGAAATTCTGGGGTCTGTAGTTTACTGAAGCTACCTGGCTGAGAATTCTAAACGCTCCCTCCCTAAACTGCAGATCCCAGGATTCCATAGGATGTTGAAAGTGGAATAATAGCACTATAACAGTGTAGTGTGGAAATGCCCATAGCTACAGAAACATAGCTGTGTGATGTCTCTCTGGATCTCGAGTATCATTTTAATCATGCTGTTGGGAGTATTAGGAAGTCTGGGGGCAGAGCAAGGGCCACACAAAAGCCTCCAGGCTACAGGATTCCCACCCCTGTTCTAAAGGAGCCTGGACTGGGTAACTGTGATTTTGAAGGTACCAGTGATTCTCTGTTTTCAGAGTTTACAAAGTGATGCAAATAATAACATAGGATGGAGAAGGAAAATGCAGGTTAAAGGCAAACTAGTCATGTGTATGAAATTCAAAGGTACAAAAATGCTTGTATTTGAAGATTCTGGAGACATGGAGGATAATAGGTGAAAGTTGGTGAAGATATCACATTGGGATTGTGAATTAACCTAGTCAATAAATTTTAAATGCTAACTTCTTAAAAATGCTGTTTCACTTTGATTCTGTAGAAAGGAATCTGAATCCTAAAGCAGCATGCCTGAAAAGAAGAGAAGAAGAGAAAGTATCTTCGGACCCTCCTCCTCTTTCTTTGGCAGGACCTCATCCTGGGATGGGAGACACATCTAATCATATGGGGCAGATGTAAAAAAAAAAAAGGCAGGTTTGTTTATTGAAATCTACCTAACAACTATGATAAACTGGCATTAACTTCTACAGGACTAAAATGCCTTAGACTTCCTCATCCTATAATATAGGACTTATATCAGTATGGGAACAACATGCACCCTCCATAGACCTTAGAGACAACTACTCTCCACACCTTCTCCCAATTTTGGAAATAAAAAAAAAGCACCAAAAAAGCCTTTCCCCCCACCCTCCTTGAAGGCATTTCACCAGACTGGGAGATAGGGACTGGCTTGCTTTAGACCAGAGTCATTTCCACACTAGACTCTTATAGTGCTATTATTCCACTTTCAGCATCCTATGGAATCCTGAGGTTGGCAATTTAGGGAGAGTTTGGGCAGTAGGAATGCAGTATAGGGCGTTTTTAGTGACTGAGCTGCAAGTGTGGAATTACCTCCCAAAGGAGGTTAGATTACTCCCATCCCGATTAATTTTCACCCAGCAAGAAAAAAAAATATTCACCTGACTTCTTTAAATTTGAGGCTGAAATTTTTAATTACAATTCTTGATTTTACTAATATGCTTTCATTCTGCTTGGATAGTTCTTGTTGGTATTTAATTTTTAAAGTAGAAAGATTATACAGAATGTTTAAAATATGTAGATAAAGTTACATTCCTAAGATTTCTAAGAACATCTTTCTGTATATTCTTTTATATAGTCATTTGTAGTTTCTTCAGAGATTAGTGTGGTGTGGGCAACAGTAGCTCTCTAGATGTTTTGGGACTGCAGTTCCCTGAGTACTATCACTAATAGTAGTAGGTGTGGTAGTTGTTGTTTCTGTTATTAGTTCTTCTCACCATTGATTATCCTGACTTGGGCTGATGAGAGTTATAAGCCAGAAGGAAAAAAAAAAACCTGCAGAACCACAGCTGTAGGTGTAGGTAATTGTTAATATGAAAGTATAGAACCTCCAGTTACGACAAAATGTTGAATGCAGAGCTAGTCTATGTGGCTAAATGTAATGCACATGAAAATTACTTATATGAAAGTAGCCCAGCATCAAAGTGTCTGTTGACATGGAAAGCATACATCCTAGGAAAAGTCTTCACACTGATATGTAAACCCATAATCAGGAAGTTCTGGCATGGGAGTGTGCCCATCTGAGCAGTCCCTGATGTGCTTTCTGGTACACAGTGATAAGCTCACCTACCTGTTTGAATTGACGTGAGTTCTGTGTAAGTTACGCGGTGACAAACAAAGCTAAAGAAAATACCTTTTCATGGAGCACAAGGTAGACATGACAGTAGCAGATCTTATCTCAAGACAATTAGAAAACCAAGATTGCCAAGATGGGACAGATTTAAGGTCCAGTACGGTGTGTGGGAGAAGAGACCCAGACCCTTTGATCCATTAAACAGCTTCTTAATTAGCTGTACTCTCCTCCTTGGGGTCCAACAGAGATAGTAGATAACAGCTTTAATAAATTATTGGAAATTGAATGTGTTGGTAAGGGAAAAATCCAACTCCATCTCCTGATGTTGTGCTTTAACAGCTAAATCCAACATTAGTCCTACATGGAGCAGCTACACTGATATCAGTGGGACTGAAATTAATTGTGACTAACAAATCCAGCTCATTTCAGCATATCTGTTCTACTTAGGTCTCATGTTGAATTTACATACACCCCATCTCACCTCCACTTCGTGGGATTCAGCACAACCTTTGTTGGTTCCTTGGGCATTCCCTCTAGAAGAGTGGTTGTGTTGATCTTAGGCCTGAAGAGATACAGGTCATATTCAGCATGAAAGTACATCACTGCCATATTTAAAAAATGTCCAGTAACAATCTAGTTCCTAGTGACATAGTAAGGATAACTGAGAAATAGCTTGGAGAAATAGCTTGTATAGTAAGAATATTGTATGAAAAATTATTCAAAATAGCACTGTTGGCTCTGCTTGGCTGGCCTAAATGTTTTTCATTTCTTCTGCAGGTCCAAGTTGCCACATTTTCTTCATGTAAACCAGAGACCACTTCCTTAACAGCTGTATTATCTTAAAACCACATAAACACTTATCCCCCTTTTTTGTAATATAATAAGACAAGTCTGAGTAGTTATGAATCACAGACGCAAGAGATTTCAGCATTCCCAATTTGAAACAAAAAAAGAAAAGAAAAAGAAAAGTGCAACTTGAGGGACATCTCTCTTCAACATATCATTCAGAATGTTTCAAGCAGTACGTTAGGAGCTGTAAATGCACAGCCAAGAGACTGAATGGCAATCTTCTCCACACTGTGGGACAATGCATTTGTGCCTAAACTTCTTTTGGAAAAAAAAATATAATTAATTTGTAAGTCTGAAAAAATATTTAATTTAAAAATTGTAAACTTGCAATAATGAAAAGTGTACTTCTGAAGAAAAAAATGAACGTTTTTGTTGGTGTACTAGTCAGCTAGTGTTTATACTTACTGGATATTAAAAAGGGAAGCATTGCTACCCACATATTTACAAAACCAGCAAACGTCCTAATGAAAACTGAAGTGATGACATTAGCCATTCCTTAGGGTAGGAGGAACAGATGGATCTTATAGACCTATGACATACACACACACACACACACACACACACACACATATATAAATATATATAAATATATATATAAATAAATATATATATATATATTAAAATTAGTGAATATGGTAAGCTTTTGTTCATTTGTTTCAGACTTTTTTGCTCCTGTAAAAAAAAAGTACTGATTAACTTTTTTAAAAAAAGATTTTACTGTAAATAAGTTTTTTTGTCCTATTTCTCTCCCCCTACCCCATTGATTCTTTATTGTAACCTGTAGTGCCAACTCTGTTGCTAGAGGGGCAGTTCAGGATGAAACGCTGACCCTGACATTGCTTATCATTCATAGATAAAGTGAGAGTTGTTTTTTTCAGTCTTCTGGGGAGAACACAGGACTTGAAAAGTCACACCCTGTGCAGATAAACTGCAAGCAATGTTGCTGAGACTCAGTCCGTACAGTAATGTGGGGGGAGCGGGGTGGGTGCCGAATCATAAGTGTTGCTCTCATTAGACCCTATGTCTGGGATTTTTCAGAGGTACAAGGTTAGAATGCTACAATGTTACCACTGTGCCTTCCAATGTTTATATCATCGAAAACATAACATAATTAAAGGTGGCTGTGATTTAACAAACCAGTAGAAGTGTTAACTTAATGTATGTAGCCTAAATACAGTATGCAGTGAGGCATTTCAGAATACATGGTCGGATTTTGGCGGGGGGAGGGGGATTTCAAATGGGAAATGGCTAGTTTTGATTTTTTTTAAAAAAAAAACATTTTTTCAGACAGGATTACTGAAAGGTAAACCATATGCTGCCTCCTCCATCATTCATTAAAAAAAAAAATGCCAATATCTAATTGTCATGCAGCATTAGAACAAGCCTTACCCGTTCTAAAGCATTAAGTTGCACTTTCTTGAGGAGGGGGGAGTAATACAGTATTTCTCTGGCCAGTATGAATCAAGGTTTTACTTAACATATATATAATAGGAAGCATAGATCAAACCTATGGCACAGCTACTCATCCAATAACTAGCTTTGGGAGCAACTGAACTAGTATCAATAGCGAATCTTCTAAAGATTGACTTTGGTATATAGAACAATTAACACATAGTGCTCCCGATTAAGTCTTTGTCAGCATCCTTTTGTCTCCAGTTCCAGCTTCAGTTTTTTAATAGTCACACAAACTTGGCATGTGTTTTTAAATGAAATCTCCCTGTTCAAGTAGATTTTCCACCTATCAGCACTGAGTAAACGCCATAAGTCCATTGAAAACGGTCTAGACGTTCCATCTGTTCTCCTGTTTTGCCAGTTACATAGTAATGAAAAAAATACATTTGTAAATTTTATGCAACAAAATGGCAAACTTATCATTATTTTGAAATTGTGTATGTAAAAGTTATATTTTTACATGTAGACTCTTGTTATTATGTGTTTTAATACATTGTATCAGTTTTTTGTTTTTTAAAAATGTGTGGTTGAAACAAATCTCATTTAAATAGTGAGATAAGAGAATTTGAATTTTATGTTTCTGAAAAACATAAAGAACAAATATGATAGTTTACCATGTGAACCACCCTCTACATACCCATAAACATTTTGATTACCTGTGTGTGTGTGTTGAAAATTGTAAATATGTTCAGTAGCAGTAAAACTTTAAAATGCTTTTATTTGTTAATAAGTTTCTCAAATGTGGAGGTGGATTAAAACCATTACAATTAAATGCATAATAGAACAGAGTCCGTGTTAGGTTTAAGTCAGGACAATAAATGAGTATTTCATTATAAGTGCAGTACTTTCAATAGATTTTATTTAAATTTAAAATGGGTATGGTATTCTGAAATCTTTTTAAGTACTGGTATTCTGAATACGCTATGGAATTCTCTTTTAATGGTCAAGCATATTAATGTTGCTCAGGATTAAATGTAAAAGAAAATACAAATAGTATGTAGGGAGCATTGTTAGTTCAGGAGATAAAGTTTTGCTAAAAATTGGAACAAACCAAACTGTCATCAAGTTCTACCTCCACTTTTAGCAGTGTGAGGTTTGCTTATATACTTAATTCAAAACTTCTACCACCCACTTCAGTCTGTAAGGCTATTGAGTGTTGTCCACATAGATTTTTAAGGGGTGGTATTCTGACACTATTCTGACACAAGTCCCATCACAAAAATTGAAGATAAAATTGCAGTTAGAAACATAAAACTACAGGATAAAGGACAGGTAACAAACACAAATCAAAATAACCATTATGCTTTTTGTTTTATTAATTGCCTAACTAGATGCATTTATGTCATTCTGTAAACATGCACAAGCAAGATCATTCATAATCCATAATAAAAGTATGGATTTTTATTACCATTATTTCATTGTGTGCTTCTGGGCAGCGCAAGAGTCTAAACAACGGTTGTCCTGGTGATGTACACAGAACCAGTAGATGGCTAGCTATGGATATGATGGTAAATCTGGTCTGTATGGTTTCCTGTTCCATAATGGAATTTAAACTTGAAAATTACTGGTGATACTGTTTTTTGTTGGTATTTGTTTTTGTGCATTCAGACATCAAGAACTGCTTAGCCTTTGCTGCTGCTGTCATTTTCAAACAGGTGTCTTCAGGGTTAGCTGTCACTTGTTAGTAGACCTGGTGGTGGCTTGGCTGTAATGACCAGGGAAGGCCATGTGTTGTATGGTATCAGAGGACAAAAACTATTTATTGGGAAACTATCAAATGTTTAGAGAGTGATCCACCTCCACATTCAAGTAATTTATGAATATGCTGATTAGGGAAATCTGTTCATCTAGAAGTTTCTTTCTTCTTCTTCTTTTTTCTTTCTTTCTTTCTTTTTTTTTTTTACATTTGTCTTATGTGTAGCTGCAAGGAACACTAATGTTTATACAACTGTCAAATCAACCAGTGATGCAACTTGTACCGATGCAGTCTTCCGACTTGTTTTGTTTGTTAATTTCATTTGGAGGGGTGGTGGTGGGCGGGAATGGGGAGGGGTGAAGTAGGGTGGAATTTGCAGGTTTCATCTTTCTGTCTGATAGGCACAATGCAATCTGTGCCGAAAAGCGAACAATTCAGTACATTGCCAGGAATGAAGAGAATTCATCAGGGGAGAAAAAGCACAAATAAATTAAATTTAGTCCACTGACTGACTTGAGGAGGGAGAAAAGGATGTTCTAAAGATGGAATGTGATGAATTCCAACACAATGGGGCACCAAGACATTTTTGGCTTCTTGTTTTCTTTTTCTTTCTTTTTTAAAATGACGTATTCTTTCTCATGGGACTTGAAGTTGATTCACCTTTGTGCAGTGCTGGTTTGACCATACTCATTTCAAGTATTATAGACTTATGTAATGGTGAAAATATATGAACTGTGGCCTTTTTCATTCTTGTTACTTGTGATGCAACTAAGTGAAGATAAGAGAAAAAAAAGCAGAGATTTACCATGTATCAGTGCCTGGCTTTTTGTTACAAAGCTTCGTTTGTCTAGTGACCTTTTTGCTATAAAATAGACTGTAGTACACCCTATTAGGATAAAAGAAAAACCCTAAATTTAAAAATAAAAAAATATATTTGGCTTATTTTTCACAGGAGCAATCCTTTTATACCATGAATATTGCAAGGGGGGGGGAAATTGTCGGATTCTGAATATTTCTTCTTTGTAGATTTTTGGAATCATTCTGAGTAAAAGTTTGTTACTTTATTTTACTATTTAAAAGATGTTATTTTACCATGTGTTACTGAGATAAAAATTGTATGGTAGCTACTTCTTTTTTTCTTTCTTTTTTTTTTAGTTGTAGGTCGCAGTGGGGACATTTTTTGCGACTACACATAGCTGCAACAGTTAAAAAGAAAAAAGAAAAGAAAAAATAAAAAAGGGAAAAATCATAAAAGGGACAAAAAGAAAAAAAATTAAAAAACAGTTACACTTTGTTTTCAATGTGTGGCTGAGTGCCTCAATTTTTTCATGTTTTTTGGTGTATTTCTGATTTGTAGAAGTGTCCAAACAGGTTGTGTGCTGGAATTCCTTCAAGAAGAAAAAAACACAGCTTGCTGTAGGCCATTACCTGTTTCCCATCTGTAGTTATTCGATGCCGTCATGTACATGACCGTTCTGTAGCAATAAATGTGCCATTTTTATAAACTGTTTCTGACACTTTTATTTCATTTCATTTTGCATTGTCCATTTCTGTAGGTGTCACAGGAAGTACTGCTTTTGACCGACCTAATAGGTGGCGTTGTCATCACGATAACAAGCTCAAATTCAATGGGTTTAAAGGTGCCATTGGTGTTCTCAGATGTGCCACATTCCAGATGATGTGTAAAACTGAAGTTCTGATCATCTGAGTTCTCAGAACACAGAATTCTTCTAGAGGTCTCTTCACACTCTTCACTTGTATAGCTGATGAGACTCTGCTCTGGACATAACTACTAGAAGCATGTGTCCTTTGTTTCTTGGCCTAAACCACGGTGTAATATGGCTATGCATTGTAATATAGTTGTTAAAAACCTGGCCCACAGCTGGCCTTGCATTTCAATTAGTGGAAAAACAATGTTTGTACATTTGAACTCCTTTGTAAGTTATTTCATATATCTTTGAAGGTGCTATACCCATGTAAAATTGCTTTCATGATCATCAATATATAGCTCTTCTGTATTATAGCACCTGTACTTCACTTGAAAATTGTTGTGTACATATGAGAAAATATAATGCACCTATGAACAATGGGCAGATGTCAAAAAGGTGCTAACATGTATGCAAAAATAAAATAAAATGAATTATGTGAAGAACTACCCCACTGTTAAAAAAAAAAAACCCGGTCTATCCAATTCAAAGCTAAAGACTGGAAGAAATGTGAACTGTCATAGCACTAATGGTGACAAAAATCTTCAATAGGTTTTGTACAATAATAAGATTATTTTCATGTCTCTAGGCAAAATGATTTCTGCTGCCTTCCTATCACAGTCTGAGCTGTACTAGAGAGTTAAGAGAAATTATCCCAACCCCCACCCTTGCAATGAAACATTTTTTGAAGTTGTAAACTATAAATACTAACTGGTTATATTTATACCTTGTTATGGCAATGGGGAAAGAAGTAATAAATTCTGGTGCATCTCATTGCAGCTTATCAATTCAGAAAGTTTTTACGTATCTGTTAGTCAATGTATATTTTTAAAAGGAAAGTTAACATTCAAAGGTCTGTATCACACAAGACACTTGCAAGACATGTTTGTCAGGTGACCGTTGATTATTATTGGAAGATGTCCACAGCTTTTGCACAAATGAATATACCCAAACAGTGAGAATGTAGATACTAATATCATACGTGTGAAGATAATCCACCTGTCATGAGGTGGCGTCTGTCCACCTGAATTCACAGTTTGTCATGTCTACCTAATACTCAGAGAAGATGGTAGCATGGCATTATACTGAAGGCTGTAGGTTTGGCCTTTGAATCTCAGGAGAGAACATCTCTGTCTTCTGTTTGTCTGATGGAATCTGAGGAGCAGTGGAAGTAAAATGGCTTACATTTAAAAAAAGAAGTATGGATCTCAGATGTTTCTGGTCTACAGCAGGAATACTTCATCTTTCCAACCCAGCAGCCTCACATGTGCATGCACATCCATATGTACAAAGTCACCAAACATGATGGTTACTAATGTGGACATCACATCACCAAGCATACAAAGCTCTATGTTACACTACTCAGAAGTAAAAAAGAAGTAGAGCAGAATATTGTAGAGAATAAAACCTTTAAAACATCACATTTTCGTGCATGTTTTGAAAACCCTGACCTACTGAAACTCAAGTCTCCAACCTCCACACCTCTTTGTGCAACTACTTTAAATGTCTTACTCTTTTAACTACCACTACAACTTTAAAAGGTAATGATACTTCAAGAAAAGAGTATTTAAAGTTTAAATGTCCTTTAATCACTTATCTCTGATCATTGATAAGAGGGAAAGAATATCTTTCACCAATGCCAGTTTGAATCAGTTGTGTTTTATTAAGTGCCCTCAAGTCAACTTCAACTTATGGTGACCCCATGAAAGGACACCTCAAAGTCATCCTATCATCAACAACCCCGTTTAGTTCTTGCAGGCTTTCGGCTGTGGCTTCCTTAATTGAGCCTGCTCATTTCAGTGCAGTCTTCCTATTTTCCTACTGCCTTCTACCTTACTAAGCATTATTGTCATTTGCAGTGAATTATGTATTTTCATGATAGGTCCAAAGTATAATAGTTTTCAGTTTAGCTATCTTAGCTTCTAGGGAGAGTTCAGGCTTAATTTGCTCAAGGATGCATTTATTTGTCATTTTAGCAGCCCAGGGTATCTGTAGAACTATTCTCCAGCACCATATTTCAAAGGAGTTGATTGTCTTTCTACCAGCTTTCTTCACTGTTCAGCTTTCACTGCCATGCATAGAAATAAGAAATACAATGGCATGGACAAGCCAAACTTTATTATTCACTTATTAGACCTTTACACATCAGGATCATAACTATTCGTAGTTGTTCTTTCAAATCCTAGTCTTCTTCTGATTTCTTGACTGCAGTCTCCATACTGATTAATGACTGAGGCAAGGTATGGAAAATCTTTAACTATTTCAATGTCTTCACTCTCTAAAATTATGCAAATCACCTATGGTCATTAGTTTTACTTAAGGTTACTTTATTACGGTTCAACTCTAAACCTCCTTTTGCACTTTCTTCCTTGACTTTCTTCAGTAATCATTCTAAGTTTTTTCTTCTGTTTTCTGCTAGTAGTATGGTATCATCTGCATATTTTAAACTGATGTTGATGTTCCATCCTCCAATTTTCACATTTTCTACCTTCATGTCTAATTATACTTTTCTAATGGTACATTCAGCATATAAGTTAAACAGCTAGGGTGATAAAATACAGCCTTGCCTGACCCCTTTGCCAATATTCTACTTCTCCATTCCACTTCTCCTTATTCTATCCTCTTGTTCTGAGTATAGGTGATGCATCAGAACAATCAACTGTTGTGGCACACCTGTTTTTTTAAGAGCAATCCGTGGTTTTTCATGTTCTATACAATCAAAAGCTTTAGTATCATCTATAAAGCATTCTCTTCTGAAATTCTTTGGTGCACTCTATTACCCAATGCATCTTTATAATATGATCCCTAGTGCTTCTTCCTTTTCTTAACCCAGCTTGGACATCTGACATTTCTTGCTCCATATATGAGTAAAAGTTTTTGTTGTTGAATTTTGACAATCGCCATGCTTGCATGAGAAATTAATGTAATGGTCCTGTGGTTACTGTAATCCCTGGTGTTCCCTTTCTTGGGGACTGGAATGTACAGTGAGCCCTCCACTTTTGTGGGGGTTAGGGTTGCAAGACCCCACAAAAGTGGAAAAATACAAATAAAAATCACAAATGCTATGCTTATAGCTGAGAACACTTCTCTAGGGATGTCTAGACACTCCACTGCAATTCTGTGATCTACTTCTGATGGAAGTGGATCATAGAGTCATGCTTCACAGGACCCAGCAATGCCTAGAGAGAATGTATTTTTTCTATGGCTGGGCAAATAGGGTAAGGATTTTTTTAATAAATAAAATAACCAATCAAATCTGTGAGTGCTGAACCCACATTGTTTAGTTTTCCTTTTTTTTTTTTTGACAGTTTTAATCAGAACTAGAGTAGATTCTGTCTCTGTAGCTTAAAGGACTTCTATTGGTATGCCATCTGTTCCTGGTGATTTAGTTCTCCCAAGTGCTCTGATTGCAGCTTCTACTTCACTTCTTAAATTGTTGATTCATCTTCAAAAGTTCTTCTTCCTTGAATTAATCTGCCCCCCATTTCTTTTACAGAGTTCTTCAGTGTACTGTTTCTATTGTTTGTTTTTTCCTACTTGGTCAAATAATGTGTTTCTCTGGAGGGTACAGAGCATCCCCATTCTTGGTTTAAAATTCCCTTTGATTTCTTGGATCTTGTGGAAGAGGTCTCTTGTTCGTTCTTTTTTAATCATCATCTATTTCTCTGCATTGATAACTCTAGTAGTTCTTGGCACTGTGCACAAGTCACTGAATAGTTACATTCAGAGTTCTGACTCTGTTTCTGTCACCTTTTACTTTTGCTTGTCATCTGTCCTTTATTGCTTGAAGAGTTTCATCTGTCATCTATGTATGCTTCTTTTTCTTTTTGACTGTAGATAGTGTCTTTTTGTATTCCTTCCTGACAATGTCTCTGGATTCAGTCCAGAGTTCTCCTGGCTCCTTATCAATTAGGCTTAATAATACAAATCTATTATCTTTAAATTCTACAGGGATATTCCTTTGGTTGTATTTTGCCTTGATGGTTGATTTAGTGTTCTTAAGCTTTAATTTTGGATGTTAGCAGTTCATGGTCTGTGCTACAATCTGCTCCTGATCTGGTTTATGCAGAGAGAAAGAGCTTGTCGATCTTCTGCTTCCAACGATGTAGCCTGTTTGATTTCTGTATTGACCGTCAAATGATGTCCATTTATATAGTTGCCTCCTTCATTGCTTGAAGAATTTGTTAATGTGTAACAAGAAGTCCTGTTTTCATGTATGATCAGTTTCCTCCTTGACTCCAGCATAGAATCTTTCAGTTTCTTTTTCTTCTGCCTCTGTAGTTGAAGCATAAACTTGGATGATGGTTATATTCATGGGCTTACCTTGAACTCTTATTCATATTGATATGATTCAATCAGACTTTGCATTATATCCCTTGACTGCTTTTGCTGTATCTCTCCTCACTATTAATGCTACTCCATTTTTTCTTAGATTTTTATTTCCAGAGTAAAAGACCTTGCAGTTATCTGACTCAAAGTGTCCCATTCTTGTCCACGTAGGTCACTCACACCAAGTATTGCAATGTTTATACATTCCATTGCTTGTTTTACTGTATTAGGCTTTCCCTGATTCATGCTTCTTACATTCTGTGTTTCTATGATATCTATTGTATAGCTTTGGACTTTTCTATCAACTCTGAGTCCAGGTGCATCATTAGCCACAGTGCTGTTTGTAGTTCTCCTGTGCCATACCCCAGTACCTCTTTGAGTACCATCCAGCCTGGGAGTTTCATTATCTCTCATTATCTCTGGTTTAATTTTGGATTGTTTCATCATAGAGTTTTCATGGTAAAAGACATTCAAAAAGGGTTTAACATGCCTCCTTCTGTGCAGTACTAACAAGTGTTACCTATGGTGTCTCTGAGAGCTCCTCTGCCAGTATCATCCCTCACTACTGCTGCTGCCAAATAGCTGTTTGGCACATTTAGTCTGGCTCCTTAGCAAAAGCTTGTCTGACATAAGAGACTCTACCGGCAGCACTACTACCAGCAGCATATGCCCTTGCCTCACAAGAACATGCAATTCCACCACACTAGAAAGGTAGTGCATTGGTGGGCACTACCAATATTCCATACTTCTTCCATGTTCCAAATGATCAACCTGACTGCTGAGAAAAAAAGGGTGAGAGCCATGTTGGTGAGAGCCATGCACAGGCTACAATTTGTACACTACTGGCATACAGATATGATTCTCCCTTGGGATATGAAAGGACCTAGATCTGATTCACATATAATAACTCTGAGTCAAATAATGGATTATTGTAAATTTCACGTAGCTTCCATATGGGCTGCTGTTGCACAGGTAGATAGATGCACAGTTAATAAGTCCCTCAGAAATCAATTTTGTAATGCTTATGAAAAATAAATACGTTCCACATTGTTGAGCACCACAGCAAATTTGCTCAAGGGTTCTGGTTCTCTCTGTTGATGGCACTAAATGAAACATGAGAAAGTATTCAACAGTAAGTTTTATTTTTGTGGAGGGAGGGGCCAAGAACCAGTATGGTTTGAATGTTGGACTAGTACTCTAGGAGACCAGGGTTAGTCATGGAAACCCACTGGGTGAGCTTGAGCAAGTCACATTCTCTCAGCTTCAGAAGAAGGCAATGGAAACCTCCTCAGGATACATCTTGCCAAGAAAACGCTATAATAGAGTGTCTATAAGTTGTGTTGACGTTACAGCATATCACAACAAAGATTCACATCCTAGTTAAGCCCATATCATTAGCAAAGCAGGAGCTTAAGGTTGTAGGGGATAAAATCTCATGGAGAATACAACCACTCATGCCTACACATCCCAAGATGGAGCCTCAATGGTACTGTATGGATTCCAGATGCTGGGAGAGCTAAAGCAACCAAGGCTTCCTGCCATCACACACTGTATGTTGGCTTTCAAAAAGCAGAAAGGAAGGATTCTAGTCGACATGGACTTTAGATCATTCAGGACTATTCTTCTGTTTGGAAGTGAGCAAGACTGAGCCTCCTAACACTGAAGTGAAATAACCATATGAATCTTTGGCTGCTGATCTTCAAGTTGATCTTTTAGGATTGCAAATCAAGTCACAATCTGGCTGTGGGCTTTCTAAAATAAACAGATGATGCTTCATTTTCACTGTTCACCAAGCCTATCTAACATGTCGCAGATTTCCTACCCCTTCTGTGTGCACCTATGCTTCACAGTGGATTTAAGGGTGCTGATAAATGAAATGGTCTGTGGTAGTACGAAGGGGTACTGGGAGCAAAAGAGATATCCTAAAAACTCTGTGGAACTCCATTTGTGCAAAGTACTTTCATCTGATTTTCAAATGTCTACCCACAATTGGACAGTTGATTAAACAATGGCCATGTCTTATAGATGCAAATAGCAAATAGGTATGATCAGTTTTTATTAAAACAATAGCATGTATATTTATCGACATGCCACAGTGTTGAGCGTTGGACTAGGACCCTAAGAGACAATTCAACACTTGGCCATGGAAGCCTACTGAGTGACCCCTTGGGCAAGTCACACTCTCTCATCCTTAAAAGAGGGAATGGCAAGCCTCCCCTGAAAACCCAGAAAACTCTGTGATAGGGTTGCCATAAACTGGAGCCAACTTGAGGGAATATAACGACAACATGTACATACACATCTGCTGCATGCATGCACGCACATGCATGCCGGGGTCCTTCTGATCTGTGATGACGTGTAAATTCCAGTTTCAAACTGATATACAATGTAAATTCCTTTGATCTAAATCAAATTGTTAGTCCCTGACAAAGTAGACTTAGTGAATCAAAGGAACTTAGATTAATGTTATGTCTGAGCTCCTGCATTACACTGATGGGTTTTAAAGTCCCACTAGGCAGTTACTTGTGCCCTTTTCCTGCACATTCAGCTTTTCAGCTATGTAGCCCCTTGATGGCCAAAGTGGCTAGAGAGGGAATGAGGAAGAAGAGGGCGAGACAGCTAGTCAACTGCAGGAAGATGAGATCATTCTCCTGGTCTTCTGTAGAACCCATGAGCAGTCTGTGAGGATGCTTTTTTACTTCCTCTGGGTGGCTGCAGGAATTAAGTTGTCTAACTGCCTGGCTGTCTCTTATTTTCCCCTCATCTTCTTCTGAATGGCTATGGGAAGAGGTGCCCAGACAGAAAACATGTAGGTGTCTTGGGGCATTGAGTTGTAGCAGATGAAGATGCCGAATTCCTCCATTTGCCATGGATCAAAATAGTTCAATATGGAAGTATACCAGCTGGATTTAGGCCTTTGCTAGCCCCAGATGAGGAGTATTATGAAAAAGGGATCCAGACTGCAAAAATTATTTATATATGCATGCGCGCGCACACGCACACACACACACACGTGTGTGTGTGCATGTGTGTGTCAGATATGTAGAAAGGGAGGTAGAAGTACTGTATACAGGGTTTTATTACAGATATGGGATGAGGAGCTCTGGTTAATCTCCCCCACCCCAAAAAAAAAAAAAAATCTAGTCAAACAAAACATACACAGCATAGAGTGGTCAAGCACCTTGGCTGGATGAAAAACTTGTAAAATGGGGGAAGTGAAGTTTCCTAAAATGACAAGGCAGGTGGTGTGGAGATTATGCACACATTTCTTTACTTCTTTCACACTTAAGAGCAACTAAAGTCATTTTGATACTGTATCCTGGCCTGAAACCAAACAGATGACCTGCTTTCTCCAAGAACATCTATAGTTCATTATCTACCACATGTTCAAGCATCTTGCCCAGGAAAGGGTTATTAGCAATAGGATGGTAGTTCTGATAAACCACTAGGCCCAAGGAGCTCCTCTTCAGAAGAGGGCACATTGCAGCCTCCTTCCAAGTGACATATTGAGGACCTGTGAACCACATTTTCCAGATCTTATCAGTGGAGATGAGAAAGGGTCAAGCTTACACATGGTGGAAAGGACTGACTTAAATTGTATGTCCACATCATCACTTGAGACTGCCAGGTCCCCTGTTTCCATCCCGAGACTCTGCTTTTTCAACTCTTTTTCTAGTTGCCAGGTAGGCTGTTAATTCTGTGGGTGAGGTCAAAGTCCTCAGTATCTTCTGGAAACTTCAAGGGGCTGAGCAGGGAAGCAACTGTTCAACTAGAGGGCTGCTGCAGCCCCTAGAGACAAGGATGGAATACTGTTGCTCCCTTCCTCTCCTAGCATTGCCGGGGAAAGAGAAGGAGAGACATGGAGAAAGGTGGTACCATGCAGTCATGGTACTACCCAAGCTCCCTAGGCAGGTAAGAAGGGATACTTCACTCACTCCAGCTGGACATGGAAACACCTCCTTTAGCTGGGATTTCTAAATCTCCAGTTACAACAAAAATATTTTCTTAGTTGTTAAACTCTGTGTGTGCATGTGTATATTTGAATAGCATACTCTGAGTTCCTCTCATTGATGTTTAATGTGTCATGTTCAAGATTCATCTGCTCTGGCATCACCAGAGCTTATCCCCAAAGTCTCAGATTTTGGCTCTAAAAACTGGGTTGCTCTTGTACTGGAAATCCTAATCATAAAGGGTACATTATCTAAAACTGATCCCAAGAAAGTTGACCAGAGAGAACACTGGAATCTTCCCTAGACTGTAATAACTGCAGTTAAAGTTGAGAGCAAATACAAGTCATTTTCTCTGCAAGATGCCCTGAGACTCTTTATATCAGCTGCACACACTGGACTGATCCTCTAACATCACTTGATTTCACAGAGCAGAGGGATTATGAGTTGCCTTGTGACTCTCCCAGCTTATTTGCATCTCTGGCCAGAATCCTGTTGGACAGATTGTAGAATCATAGGCCTTTTCCGCATTTTATATATAAAACGGTGTGGCGCATCCTCCAGCGAGGACATTTACACTTGGGGCGAACTGGGTCCGAGCTACTTAATGTTTGTCCGGACTTCAGCCTGCTCCGGAACGCCCGGAACTGGTGGTTCCCTGTGTTATTGAAAGACCGATTAAAAGAGGACTTTCAATAGCCTGGCGTGCCCCAGTCCGTCGCTGCCCTAAGTGTAGATTTGCAGGCTCATGCCAGCACGAGGCTGCAGGTCTTCTGGGGGCGGGCTTCCAGCTGGCGAGCTTCTCCAGTTGTGGAGAGCCTCTGCCAACTGGAAGCCTCCATTTTCATCTCCAGAGAGTGTGTAGCGCGAGCATGCGCTGCTCCGGATCGTCGTGGATCATCAGGGGGGAGCGTGCCAGTATAGTGAGTAACGGACTGCCCCATTTCCCCTGCAAAGTGCGGAAAAGCCCATAGAGTTGGAAGGGGCCCTATGGGTCATTAGGTTCAAATCAATGCAGGGTCAATTCAGGATCTCCAGCTAGAGTATCCCCTGCAGGTAGCTGCCCAGTCTCTTTTTGAAGATGTGCACAGAAGGAGATATCACCACCTCTCTAGGCAATTTGTTCCATTGACAAAATTGTCTCACTGTCAAAAAGTTCCTTCTAATATTCAGTCAAAATCCACACTCTTGCACCTTAAAACCACTAGACCCAGTTCTACCCTCTGAGGCAGTACAGAACAACCCTGCACCTTCCTCTTTGTGGCAGTCCTTGAGGTATTTAAAGAGTACAATCATGTCACTCTTCAGTCTTCTCTTCACTAAGTTGAACGTCGCAAGCTCCTTCAACCTCTCCTCATATGTTATCTTCTCCATATCTCTAATCATCCTCATTGCCCTTCTCTGAACCTGCTCTAACTTGTCTGTATCCTTCTTAAAATGAGATGCCCAAAACTGAATCTAGTACTCCAGATGTGAATTGAAAAGTGCAGAATATAGGGGGACTATTACTTCCCTCAACTTGGAAACTATGCTCCTACTATTGCAGAATAAGATGGTATTCACCTTCTTTGCTGCAACATGACATTTCGTGAACAGGGAGACCACATCAAAGCTGATCAGTTGGTCTCTGGGCTTGAGTTCAAGGTTGCTGATCTTTTCTATAAAGTGAGCTGAGTCCTTGATATGGTGGGAGGTTTGCCCACTATGGGTTTGTAATTGTGTGGCCAGGAACTTGGCCAACCAGAATATTAAGTTGAGATAATGGCAGCTCAGTCAAAAGAAGATGACAATAATCAAGACAGGATATGACCAAAGCATGAACTAATTCCTCTTTCCAGTTTGAAGTACAGCCATTGAGGACAACTATCTGAGCACAGTTTTCCAACCAATTATGGATCCATCTGGTGATGATTCCAACTCTTCCATACTTAGTCAATTTGCTAATCAAAATAGCATGGTGACCTTATCAAAGGCTTTGCTGAAATCCAAATAAATGACATCACAGCATTCCCATCATCTGCTAAACTAGTGATCCAATCAAAGAAAAGATATCAGGTTAGTTTGGCAGGATTTGTTCTTGACAAACTCATGCTGGCTTCTACCAATCACTGCGGTGTCATCAAGATACTTGCAAAAAGACTGTCTTGTTAACCCATTCTAATGTTTTTCTTGATATTGAAGTAATGTTGACTGGCCTTTCATTTCATGGATCTTCTTTTTTGAAAAGAGAGTGTCATGCCCCTGCCCTAGGACTCTTACAAACAGCCACACCCTAGAGACATGAGAGGAACAGTACTTCCAGCAGCCAGTGCAGGTGGAAAAGGGAGAGCCTGTTAATTAGGCCACACCTGGCCAGGATGCTGAGGCTATATAATCAGAGGTCAGGATGGTTGCTGGAGCTAACTGACTCCATAGGTGGTGACAGCTTTGCTGACTCTTGCATTCTCTGCTCATGTTCTTTAGACCTTGGTCTTTTGCCTGGACTACAGATTCTGCTCATGGACACTCTCCCTCATACTCTTGCTAAACTCAGACGAGGCCCCTCCCTAAACTGCAAACCCCAGAATCCCATAGGATGTTGAAAGTGGAATAATAGCACTATAACACTCTAGTGCAGAAACGGCCATAGATCCATTCGCACAAAAGAGAGATTTAAGCAGCAATCATGTGAAGAAAGAATGGTTGTCAATTTGTTTCTCATTCCTGATGAACACTACAATTGGTGATTTAGTTCGAAGAGACAGATCAGATGCAATCTGTGACAGTGAGCTGAGTTCAGGTTGATGGTTTGTTTTTTTTATTTTCTAAGCTCTTTAAAAAGTGCTATATTGTAATCTGGTGTTAATCAGCTTGTAGTGAGATGTCCCTTACACAAACCAATATAGATGGATGTAAGGCTAGAAAGTCTTACCAAAAAATTGGAAGAGTTCTAGAAATCCCTGTAACATTTTTGCACTGCAGATGATTTGTCTGAAAAAGTCAGCCGTTGAATGCACTGTCTCTGCTTTCTCAGTGGATATTAAAGTCTGTCTCCTTCCCGCCAAAGTAAATGGGAGTTTTCCTTTCCATTTCATACGAACTAAGCGTGCTTCTTAAGCCCCTCATCAGACAGAGGGAAAACAGGACTTTGCACAAATTGGTCACATCAGGGTTTCTCTCTGTGTGTTTAAGGCTCACAATTTTTTTTTTGCTGATGGGTTGTTTTTGTGTTTTGCCTTGTTAATCACTGAGAGCTGCCATCGCGGCAGAAATGCTAAGCACCTTTTCTGGATCATTAGAGGGAAATGATTTATCAGCTCTAGTCGGCCAAACTGAGAAATATTGCCATTTGCTGGGAAATCTCCATCATTCTGAGCTAAATTAAATCTGTCCATTCTTCACCTGGCACATGCTATGCCAGAATTGTACTATTTTGTACTTAGTTTGCAAGGACTATGGGTCAGGAACTGGGGCTCTGTGTGTGTGCATACTTCTCTCAGCCAATGCTAATACCAGTTTGATTCTGTACCTGCCCTTACATGGCACAAATGCATCCCCCTCTACTCTCTCTTAGGAGTTTTCACCAAAATGCCTTGCATTTTAGGCAGGAAGGCAGGATATGTACTAGCATCATTGCAAGTTGATTTCCAGAATCCTTCCTGGTTTTAAAAAACCTGTCCTGGGCTCAAAGCAGCACATGGGGCCAAAAAAAGTGGCAAAAATTGACTCTATGTCCCCTAGACAGCAGCTCCTAGGGAATCTCAGTTTAATATTTACTTCAAAAATGTGGATTTTTTAAAATGCGGGTGAGTCTGTGAGTGGCCAATGTGGCCTCCCAATCTTTGGCAGTTGCCCACCGCTAATCTAATGAAAGGAGAAGCAGTGGCCCTCTAGATCAGTAATTCTCAATCATTTGTCCTCTAGAGCTTCAGTGCCCAGAATTCCTGATCACTGGCTACTCTGGGCAAGGCTAGTGGGAGTCATTGTCCAAATCAGTTGAAAGACCAAAGGTTGAAAACCACTGCTGTAGATGCTGGCTTAAGTTCTATTGTTAGTCCTGACTAGACCACACTTATTAAATCATTTGGATCCACTGGTTTACTGTAGTTCATAGAACCATAGAATCATAAAATAATAGAGTTGGAAGAGACCACAAGGGCCTTCCAGTCCAACCCCTTGCTATGCAGGAACACACATCAAAGCACGCCCAACAGATGGCCATCCAGCCTCTGTTTAAAAATCTCCAAAGAAGAAGACTCAACCACACTCTGAGGCAACATATTCCACTACCAAACAGCTCTGATCATCAGGGAGTTCTTCTTGAGGTTCAGGTGGAATCTCATTTCCTGTAGTTTAAATCCATTGCTCCTTGTCCTCGTTTCTGGAACAATGGAAACAAGCCCGTCAGCAGCAGAGTTTGGAGTGCGTAGAGGGGGAGCAGAAGGGGGTGGGGCTATGGCATGGGGGTGTGGCCATGGCATGTGAGGGCATGGCCATGGCGCGTTGGGGTGTGGCCTCGGTGTGTGGAGGTGTGGTCACAGCATGTGGGGTGTGGCTATGAGCCGGGACACCCCAAAAACATTTCTGCCGCAGGCGAACCACCCACATTGCCCCCCTGTCCCTATGCGCCTGAAGCCTTTCCCTCTTCAGTATGACATCCTTTCAAATATTTACCCATAGCTATCATGTCCCATCTTAACCTTCTCTTCTGCAGCCTAAACATACCCAGGTCCCTAAGCTGCTCCTCATAGGGCATCATTTTGGTTACCCTCTTCTGGACACATTCCAGCTTGTCAATATTCTTCTTAAATTGAGGTGCCAAGAACTGGACACAGTATTCCAAATGAGGTCTGACCAAAGCAGAAAGAGTGGTACTATTAATTTTCTCGAAATAGACAGCATACTCTTATTGATGCAACCAAGAATTGCATTGGTTTTCTTGCCTGCCGCATCACATTGCTGACTCATGTTCAGTTCTGTTGGGTTAGTTGGGACTAACCAATAGGATCCTGGCCATTGGTGGACTTCAGCTCTCACGAGTCTCACTCAAAAAGCCCAGTGGTCAAGGATGATGGAAGCTAGACTCCAGCAGACTCCAACATTACCTTCACAAACAAGGGCTCCCCATTCTGGATCTAATTCAACACCCTGCTTCCCACTGAATTCAACCAAATACCTCTGGAAAGGGCATGAAGGCAACAGCTGTTTTTCAACGCTGCCCTCAGAAACTGGCATGCAGTTGCATACTGTTCCCGAACAGAGATTCTACACAGCTACTACAACAATCTCTCTTAGATTTAAATAGGGTATATGTCCTTATTCCTGAAACTTGCCTCTCTGAGATTTGTCATATTACAGTTAATATGCTTCCCTCTTTGATTAAGTTCTGAATTAACTGTTATAATGTAATGTTTTGATTTTAAGTATGTTTCTCAAAGTCATTGTGATCCATTCTAAACTCAGAAACAGCTTAATTTAAAAACAGTAGACATATAAAAATTTAATAAGAAAACCAATACCCCACGGCCAGCTGCTCCTTTTTCCTTTTTTTGCTCATTTAGGACATTTTGCATGCTAAATTGGCTTCTACCATCGTGAGCAAGAAACACAACAAAATTGATTCCCCCCTTCCCGCATCCAACTTAAAGCAGCAGACTCAAAATGGGGGGGGGGGATTAAAGGTGATCCTGTGTCTCCACAGACAACCTAGCCAACGTCTCACATTGTCAGAAAGATAACGGTGGCACACAGGCTAGAACACAAGGCAAACTTTGATACAGATGTGTCTCTGAGTGCGCTGGGATACTTATTGAAATGCACTAAATAACTTGTAAGCCTGAGATTCAAAGACAACTAAAGAGGATTAAATAATCTGAAATAGGCCAGAACTACTTTGTTGCTGTTGTTTTAACTTCGTTAAAAGGAAAATCCATTTGGAGGCTGTCTGATGAAAACTCTCTGTCCTGCATAAATGAAAATAAGATGCTGGCAAATGACTTTTTTTCTTTTTTTGAAAGAGAGAGAGGGAGAGGAGAGGAGACATTTGTGGGGTGTGTGTGTGTGTGTGTGTGTGTGTGTATTAAGAAAAAGAATACCTCAAACCAAAGATGTGCTTTAAAAGAAAAGTTGGAAAATTGCTAGTTCTTGCCGTAGCCCAAGCACTTGCAATCTAGGACATGCTGGCCAGAGAGAAAAGCTTAATAGACTGACTAATCCATTGGTTTGTTTGCTTGCTTATTTATTTTGCAAACATCTTCCCTTCCCCCTACCAGTGCTGCAGCATCCTAGCCAGAAAGCTGTTGATTTGACATACTGAAGTTCAGAACAGTGGTGGGTATGCCTAGAATACAAAAACCAGACAAGCTGAGAGCAATGGCCATTTTGGGTTTGGGGCAAGCAAAGTGCAGGGCTCTGTGTGTGTGTTTGCGTACTGTGCACACCCATCTGTGTATGGTTGTTGTTGAGGGAGAGAGGAACTAAAGACTGAGGTGATTCAACAAGGCAACTGTATGTAGGGATTGGGTCTTTGGGTTTCTATCACTGGCTGGCATGCTGTTATTCAGATACACATGCAGCACTGTGCACATGAATTATTTGCTGAGAGCAGAAGTGAAGTTATGCATACTTCACATTGTGGCTGTGCATTGCACTTTATGGCTGGCATTGTGTATTGTGATTGCGCATTGCACAATGGTACCCACTCATTGACGTGTGTTGTGCAATGTTGCTGTTCTGCATAGGAGTTGCATAGCACTGGTGTAGTGTATCTCCATATGTAGATGTGTATGCCACACTGAGGGGATGTTGGATCCAACCCATACGGGGTTTTTTGTCTTCTCTTGTACTTTTAACTTTTCTGCCTATGGGATATTATTCTGTACTGATATGCACAAGAGCTGTTTGTCAGTAACTGTTAGATCGGCTGAACACTCCCTGCCATGTTTTTAGGTAGATTACTTTAATATCAGGTTGGCTAAACTCTTCTTGCCTTGTTTTTAGGTAGATGACTTGGTTTTATTGCTTGAGTGCTTTGCTATGTAGGTAGGGGTGATGGAATCCATCCAGTGAGGTGGGAACATGGAAACGTTATTGCAACAACGTGTGATAAGAGAGTAAACAGGCGTGGCTGTAAGATCAGACTATTGGCAAACTTAATGGAAAAACGGGAGGCAAACAGAAAGCCTGGGAAATGTGTTGTTTGGGTAAACTATCAAATTGGATGCTAGGGCATGCTTATTTTGAAATATAAGAGTTTATATAGCACTGCAAATCCAATATTCACTTAGTCTTGACAACTCCAAGGTATGCTGTTGTTTCTTTGATGTTCCTAAATAAAGCTTTTGAAACCTCTAAGCTTAGTTCCTTGAACTCAGAGCCATTGTGTACATCACAGTAACAGTTATCTATAAAATCATACAATAATTAGATCACCTGGGCTCATAGGCTGGGGAATCCCATATAGAGAGAAATGGCCAAAATGGATTTCAGATGTCTTTGTTCAGATAGAGGCAAATTCTTGTTTGCTTAGCTTTTCCTGTTTTGTTCATCCAAAGTGACTAACAAGAGCACAGTCATTTGCTCTAGGAAAATGTCAGTGATGTACCACTGGACCTCTGCATTTCTGCATCCATCCTATCCCTATTCTTTTCAGCTGGGGCAGCATGGAAGAACCTTTACAGTGGATTGCACCCTAAACCTTCTAACTGCCGTCAAGGTGCTGAGCTGAATATAGTGATCAAGAAGGAGAATTCTGTTGTCAACAAAGTCCTATGGAATGCAAAGACTTTATTCTACGGTATTGCTAGGCAAGACTGCTGGCTTTCAGGATCTGCTTTGTATTTTTCAGGAACCTAAGGTACACCCACACACAAGGCAGTTGGTATTATTGTTAGACAACTGGGAATCAGAAACTTTTGACACTCTACTGAAGATAATCACAAGCCTTTTAGTTGGTCCCAGTCTATGTCCTACTCATATCAAGTGTGCACATAAAAGGTTGCCAACATAAAAGATATACAAACAAAGCTCTCTGACCATAAGGCAATTCTGCTTATCTCTACTTAATACGCTTTCAAAAATAATCTCCAGCTTTGCTAATACAATAACATTGTCACAGTTCAGTAATACCAGGGGCCCATAAAACTATGAATGGGCTATAAACCTCCAATATGCTTCACGCTTGTACAAAACTTAGACCTGAGTGCTCTCATACAGTTATAATTGTCCAAAGTTTTGTAAAGAAAGACCCAGATAAACTCGCTTTAAAACAGTTCAACATTTGTTGAATCTCCAGAGGTTCAGGAGGTGACTTAATGAGTAGGGACTGAAGGATCTGGGCATGTTCAGCTTTATGAAGAGAAGACTGAGGGGTGACATGATCACCCTTTAATATCTCAAGGGCTACCACAAAGAGGAAGGTGCAGACTTGTTCTCTGCTGTCTCAGAGGCTAGAACCCCATCTAGTGGTTTTAAATTACAGCAGGGTAGATTTTGATTGAACATTGAAAGGAACCTACTGGCAGTGAGAGTGATTTGGCAATAGAACCAATTGCCTAGAGAGGTGGGGGGGTCTTTTTCTATGGATGTCTTCAGAAGAGGCTGGACAGCTAGCTGTTGGGGATGGTCTAGCTCAGTGGTTCTCAACCTGTGGGTCCCCAGATGTTCGTGGACTTCAGCTCCCAGAAGCCCCAGCTACTATGGTCAATGCTCAGGGCTTCTGGGAGCTGAAGTCCACAAACATCTGGGGACCCACAGGTTGAGAATCACTGTTCTAGCTGGAGATCCTGAACTGAGCAGGGATGTGGACCTGATCGCCCATAGGGCCCCTTCCAACTCTATAATTCTATGGATCTCACCTGAATCTATAAAGAAACCTACAATCAATTAGATGGCACTTACTTCCAGGATACTACTGCAAATTTGTTCCTTAATGTAATACTCCAAGCTTGGGAAACTTTTTTTTTTTTTTTTTTTGGGTTACAACTTCCAAAATGAGCCCTGGTGGTGCAGTGGTTAAATGCCGGTACTGCAGCCACAATGTTGTGAGTTTCATCCTACATCGCTCCAGGTTGACTCAGCCTTCCATCCTTCTGTAGGTCAGTAAAATGAGTACGCAGCTTGTTGGAGGCAATTAGCTAAATACATTGTAAACCGCTTTGGGAGTGCTTAACACTGATAAGCGATATAGAAATGTAACTGCTAACTGCTAACAAAATCCCCAAGCCAGCAAAGTTATTGATTGTAGTACAAAAAAGTGACTCTTGATGTTAATTAAGATTAGAATCTCACACCATTGTTTTTTCCCCACAGAAGAACTAGAATGCATGAAATCTTCCCTGTTAGTGAAGCAGTGAGTTTGCTGAAGGTTTTAGTAAAAACTTCAAGGGAAATATCTGAGGAGCTGAATTTATTTTGGGGGAGTGTTCAGCACCTTGGATAGTTCTAATAAGGTTCAGAATAAGCCCAGAGTGGAGCCATGCCCCACTGACATGGAAGCTGTACTGAATGCTGTGTATGTGTATAATAAATATTTCTATTGTGGATCTTTTGTAAAGAGAATGGCTCTTAATTGCCTATTCAAGTCCAAGTTATCTCAATGGTATTATAACAGGGATGACTCAGAAACATATATTGTTGGGAAAATCTATGCCCCACACCTCTCCTGAGACTGTAGCAAGGTTCAGAAGGAAAAGGAAGCAAGGAAACAGTGTGTATGTGTTTCACATCATCATCATCGTCCATGCTAATCAAACTGCCCTGATGCTTTGACTCTTTGAGTCCTTCTTCTGCTGCTACAATGGAAATGGACAGAAGGGAAACCAATAGCTTCCAGGAGGATGGAGTAGATGAGAAATGGATGAAGAGCTCTTATTATGTCCAAGGAGGCAGCCATGGGAAGCAAAAGGTGGCCTCAATGCTCTGCCCTTCCATCTCCTCCTCCCTACCAAAGATACAATGCTGCTGCTGCAGGGGAGAGGCTTGCCAGCTCTTGGCATCTGGGTTCTGCAGCTGTCAAGCAAACCCCATGAGTAACCACAGCAGTTGGATGGAAACTAGAAGCAGATAAAGGCTGAGCAGCAGCAAAAGGATGGATGGCATCACACAGGACACCATAATCAACAGAAATGGGAAGGTGCCAAGTAAGAATTTAAATGGCTCTGTGTTCCGATGGGGCTACATGGGGGAGAGGAGGGGAGGAAGGGGTGCTATTTTTAAACACTTTTATGAAACAACCAGACAAATAAATAAACCACACAAAAGGCAGAGCCAGGCAGCTCTTCCCTCCCTGATTTTAAATTGAAATGATCTTTCCATTTTTATTTACTTCTCTATTCTCATGCTTCTCCTTCACAGAGGTAAGTAAGAACGCAAAGAATACTCACATTTTTTCTCATCTTCAATGAGAAAATGTGTTTTGTGATTTCAAAGTAGAAAATAGAGATAAATGCCACAGGGGAGAAAATGGTCAACCACTGTCAGATATATATATATATTTATCTTAGGAGAGAGATTCCTCCCCTCCAAAAAACCATTAGCACAAAAAAACTTTTTTCTTTTCTGCACAATGTGCTGTTCTCTGTGTAAAAATGCTGAGTTTTGTTCAAGAACCAAGACGCTGTGCAAAACTCAAGTTTTTCTGCACAATTTTCATCTCAAAAAAGTTCTGGAGTGTGAAAAAAAATCATCAAAATTGTGCAAAACACCTCATTATCTCTCCCATCAGGGAGAAAATGTTTTAAATCGTATGTTATATGAGGATGGAACAAGAAAAAATGCAGAACTCTTCACTGAAACCATAATAATACAATATTATTTTGCATTTGAATTGATATATATGACTGAGATCTTCCTTTGAGAGACATATCATGAAAGTCTGTCATGGTGGAACTATGAAACATGTCCCTGCCTATGACTCATCCTCCTCCTGTGCCTCCACTCTGCAGCCATGTAGTGGCTGATGCGAGGGATGGCTAAGAAGCCAGACGATGCCTTCATTGTTGTGCATCTAGCCATTGGCTAGCATTGTGTTAGTGACATTCATGAGCTTAATATGTGTATGTGTTTTCAGACATTGTGCAAGTTAATATATTGCTCCTCTTTCCACAACATCTAAAGCTCTCCTAGACTCACAGTTTCCCTGTGCTAGCCATCCAACTATTCCATTGTAGGTGGAGAATGAATGGGGTGACTGGAGGAGGTTCTGGCTAGATTCTGATGGAAGATATTCTCTGTTGGCTTCTGGCTGTGGGGACACAGGGCTGATGCTTTGCCAATCACCACCACCACCACCAACAACAATGGAATGATGGGGAGGGCTTACAAGGAAGATGTAGCACAGTTCTAGTTTGAATCCAAAGAAGAAATTCATGACAACAGATAGTGGTTTTCCACAACAAAAATGATAGACTATGGGATTCAAAGGGAATGGCTATTCTACTGAAATTAGATTACAACCTGTGCTTGTGTGTTACAATGAAAAAGAGTCCCCTTGTATCACAGTTGTATTGGCAGAAACTTGAAAAGTTCATTGATTTTGACTTTCCAGACAAGGACCAGTAGCCAATGGTATGCATCTGTTGGATCTCCCAGGATCAATGTTCTCCATACACTCACTGAAAACCTCTTCTGAAGGGCTGAAAAATGCTCTGATATGTTTGCCAAAGTGATAACTGTAGAAGAATTTTGTACCTTGAATGGTTATGTGAAAGAGAGAATTTCAGCAGGTGTTGTCTGTGATCTGGTTGTGTGATAAGCAATACCAATGTTTTGAGGGCTGTGGGGGGGCGGCTGCAAGATGAAGCAGAAGAAAATGCTAATACAACTGGTACTGGGTAACAAAGCATACATAATTAATTTTTGGTGGCAAATTCTCATACTGGTTAGAATATTATAGGAGCTGTATTCCTCAGACAGGAGTGGACACCTGTCAGAACCTGAAGGGCCCTATTGACTCCCTATGGGGCTCTGGTGAACACGTGCCCCACCTTCTGAATTTTATTTTTTTCCTTTTATAAAAAATATAAAATCTTTGGCAGGATTTCCCTATCAGAGTTACAGATGAGTAACCTAGAATTATGTATCTGTAACTGATTCATATTCATGGTTCCTAAATATTTCATGAATATGTCAGTATTGCAATGATTGCAAAAGCCTCCAAACCTGCCTTACCAGGCAACAGCAGCTGTAGGCAACAGAGGTCTGTTCTCCTACTGACTGAAGCTTAGCATGCTGACATTTCCTCCTTCCTCCCGTCAGCATTCTCTGGTGTGGTAAGGAGTTCCAAGAGGGATCCTAATGCAGATTGTCAAACCAGAGATCATCAGAGGGAGAGGAGGTGGAAACGCCAGTATGCTGAGAAGGGTTGAGGATCGGAGGTTGGGGCAGGAGATGTTATTTAGTTAAGTATAATTAATTAAGTAGCTGATCTCAGCCACATAGCTTGAAGTGGGGGGAGCGGCAGAGGGGCAGGGGTGTGGCCACACCACGCAGGGGGCATGGCCATGTCACACAGGGGGAGTGGCCACATCACGTGGGGGCATGGTTATGTCGTGCGGGGGGTGGCCACGTCATGTGAAGTGCCCTCCAAAATTGCCACCCACAGCACACCACCCTCATCGCCCACCCGTCCATGCACCAGTGGCTGACTTAGGAGCTTGGACTTCCTTTTTAACTAAGGCCACTTCTTCACTACACTGCTATAGTGCTATTCTTCTACTTTCAACATCCTATGGAATCCTGGGATTTGCAGTTTAGGGAGGGGCATCTTTGGATTCAGTAAACTACAAACCCCAGAATTCCACAGGATGTTGAAAGTGGAATAATAGCACTATAACAGTGTAGTGTGGAAATGGCCTAAGAACAACTCCCTAAACCACTACTTCCAGTTAAATTTTTGGTTAAAAATAAGACCTCTTTTATGACTAAAATATCCCAGGGATGCCCTAAAACACAGAAAAATTCCACCTTGTATGAAGGCCAGGCATTTCTTTTTTTAATAAAAAGAGAAGTCAAAAAAATTGAGGGGTCTTGGAAGTCCTCCAGACGCTGTTGGACTCACAGAACCTCTAGCCAGCTTATCTAGGGGTGGCACACTCTGGGAGCTCAAGTTCAACAAGTACGATAAACCACACTTCATCTACCATCATTTTAACCCATCAATCAGATTGGGCAGTGATTGAAGACCATCATGATTTTCTCTCAATGAGGAACTGGTTTAAAAGCCCTTCTCTTCACCTGGGTAGAATTCATCTACACCTGGAACGCCCTTCACAGCTGCCTGGCTTCTATTTGAAATACATCACATCATGAGACAACACATGCTAGCGATATGCGCTGGGTAACAATGCTGCATTTATTGGCCAGGCTTCCTGCTTCCCTTTGAAGTTTCTCCTCCCGATTATTTAAACATTGGGAAAGTTGGAGAAGAGCAATTAAATTTGAATTTTAATCATTTCAAGTAATTATGGCAAAATAATGGAATAATAATGAGAAAAGTGTGCGGCTTGTGGCATGCATGGCAGCTGGGGAATGTGTCTGTGGTTGGGTTGGTTGTGCCTCCTGGGAGGGTGTTATGAAAGGGCTGCTTAGGTCAATGGGTATTGTTACTTATTGTGCTTTGGCAAATGTGAATCAGATGGACTTGTTGGGGGAAGAGGCAGTCTTCAAAGCAGTTCATGGGGTCTAAGAGAAGGAGGGAGGGGAGGAAGAGAAACAACCCAGAAAGAGAAGAAAGTAAACTCAAACTCTCTCATTAGAGTAGGCATGAGCAAATTAACAGAAGCTGCAAGGAGTGGGGGAAATAAAGTCTCTGGGCAATAAGTCCCTCTTTCCATCCATCTTTTGTGATTTCTTCCACTACCTTTCATGCACCCCTCAAAGAACATAGTTCCTTTGCATATCTCCATCCACATGAGAAGGATAACATATAAAGAGGCAGGGCATACAAAAAGAAAGTTTCAAAGGTTGTTGTTAATTGCTGATAAGTTGACTTTAACTTATGTTGACTCTATGAGACCTCCAAGTTACTCTGTTATCAAATAGTCTGTCTATGGTCTTGCAAACTCAGGGCTCTGGCTTCCTTGATTGAGTCCATCCATTTGTATTAACAGGGAGGAGGCAATACCAATTTCTTGATGTTGTGGAAAACAAGCAACAGGATGGCAAGTGGAGATAAAACAGGCACGTGAGTCCTGCAAACTTGAAGCTTCTTGTCCAAATCACCAAACAAACATACCAATCCCTACTGTCACAGCAAGACATTAGGTTTCTTAACACGCACAAAAACATTGGCCAGAACTATGCTGACGTTTTAAGAATGTGCTAAGTTCTCCTACAGAACTTACATTTCAATAGGTTTGCTTGATGCGTAAGGACCATATACAAAAGCAAAGGTGCACAGGCAGTATCATTAGATGTGGAAAATAAATAATTAAATGTCAATCACATGGCACAATTAATGCATAACTCTGCAAATGGAATATTGTGCTATGCAACCCCATCTTGGCCATTTTTTTTCAGTGTCAATAACCAACTGGCAAAAATGCTTCAATTTATGAGGGAAATGCACAGAAAGCAGAAGGTGAAGGGCTAGGACAGAAAACAGCCCCCATTTTAACTTTTTTTCTTTTCATTTTTAACAATTTTAGATACCACATATGCCTGCCCAAGGACTGAGGCCCTCCATCACTGCCATGCAGTGTATATCTCCAGCTTTCCTGATTTGGTCCTCATTAATCCTGTCTCTTCTATGATTCTATGATTCCATTTTTCCTACTGCTTTTGAAATATTCCAGTTTCTTTCTCCTCCTCTCACTCTCTCTTGTGTGTTCAGCTTACTTCAATTGATGCAAACTTTAGTTCAAAATACAAAAGTAGTTTATACTCAATTAAATCAGCAAGGGGAAGAGGAGGGAGCAGAATCTTGCCCTTCCCAGTAGCCTTGGGCAAAAACAAACTGCTGCATAGAATCATAGAAATGTAGAGTTGGAAGAGACCACACGGGCCATCCAGTCCAACCCCCTGCCATGCAGGAACACCCTCAAAGCACTCCCAACAGATGGCCGTCCAGCCTCTGCTTAAAAACCTCCAAGGAAGAGGACTCCACTACACTCCGAGGCAGCAGATTCCACTGCCGGACAGCCCTGACTGTCAGGAAGTTCTTCCTGAGGTTCAGGTGGAATCTCCTTTCCTGCAGCTTGAATCCATTGCTCCTTGTCCTGGTCTCTGGAGCAGCAGAAAACAAGCCCTCTCCCTCCTCTACATGGCATCCCTTCAAATATTTAAACACGGCTATCATGTCCCCTCTTAACCTTCTCTTCTGCAGACTAAACATACCCAGCTCTCTAAGTCTATCCTCATAGGGCATGGCTTCCAGGCCCCTCACCATTTTGGTCACCCTCCTTTGGACTTGCTCCTTCTTGAATTGGGGTGCCCAGAACTGGACACAGTATTCAAGATGAGGTCTAACCAAAGCAGAGTAGAGTGGTACCAGTACCTCCCTCGATCTAGACACCATACTCCTATTGATGCAGCCGAGAATTGCATTGGCTTTCTTGGCTGCCACATTGCATTGCTGACTCATGTTCAGCTTGTGGTCTATGAAGACTCCTAGATCCCTTTCACATGAACTGCTATCCAGCCACGTGTCCCCCATCCTATATTTCTGTATTCCATTTTTTCTACCTAAGTGTAGGACCTTACATTTATCTTATGTTGAATTTCATTTTGTTAGCCTTGGCCCAGCTCTCCAATCTATCCAGGTCATTTTGAATTTTGATCCTGTCCTCTGGCGTATTAGCAACCCCTCCCAATTTGGTGTCATCTGCAAATTTGATGAGCATGCCCTCTATTCCTTCATCCAAGTCACTGATGAAGATATTGAACAGCACTGGGCCCAGGACAGAACCCTGTGGCACCCCGCCGGTCACTTCTCTCCAGGATGAAAAGCAGCCATTCCTGATCACCCTTTGGGTTCGGTCAGTCAACCAATTACAAATCCAACTAACAGTAGCCCTGTCCGGCCCGCATTTTACTAGCTTCTTTGCAAGAATGTCATGGGGAACTTTGTCAAAGGCCTTACTGAAATCGAGGTATGCTACATCCACAGCATTCCCTTCATCTATCAAGTTAGTAACTCTGTCACAAAAAGAGATAAGATTAGTCTGGCATGACTTATTTTTGAGAAATCCATGTTGACTTCTCGTGATTACCGCGTTGCTTTCTAAGTGATTAGAAACTGACTGCTTAATGATCTGCTCCAAGATCTTTCCAGGTACTGATGTCAGGCTGACTGGGCGATAATTATTTGGGTCCTCTTTTTTCCCCTTCTTGAAGATGGGGACAACATTTGCTCTCTTCCAGTCTGCTGGAACTTCTCCTGTTCTCCAAGATTTGTCAAAGATTATAGCAAGCGGTTCCGAAATGACCTCTGCCAGCTGTTTTAATATCCTAGGATGCAATTCATCTGGCCCTGGAGACTTGAATTCATCCAGTGTGGACAGGTATTCCTGTATCACCTCTCTACCTATTACGTGCCTCATTTCCTCTGCTTCCTCACCTGCTCTCCAACCGCCAGGTTGAGTGCTTGTATCCTTCTGGGAAAAAACTGAGGCAAAGAAGGTGTTAAATAGTTCTGCCTTTTCTCTCCCCCTGTGAGTAATTCACCATCTTCTCTGCGCAGCGACCCTATCGTCTCCTTCTTTTTCCTTTTGCTGCGGACGTATTTAAAAAAGCCCTTTTTATTGTTTTTAATGTCTCTGGCCAGCCTAAATTCATTCTGTGCTTTCGCCTTTCTGACCTCCTCCCTACATCTCCGGGCCACTTGCTGAATTCTTCTTTGGTGGTTTCCCCCTTTCCCATTTCCTATACATGTTTCCCTTAACACTGAGCTCAGCTGAGAGTTCTTTAGTCAACCATTCTGGTTTCTTCAGATGCCTTCCATTTTTCCTCCTTATGGGCACAGTTTTAGACTGTGCCTTCAGTATCTCCCTTTTAAGGAACTCCCATGAACTCCCATGAAAAACAAACTGCTGCAGCCTCTTTTAGCTTGTATGTTCCTTCTCATGAATAATTTTTGCCATCTTGACCACACTCTGATATTGGTTGCCCACACCTGGCAGTATATGCGGCTTTGAGTTTCCCCTTTTCCCCTTTTTAAATACCATTTTCCTAGTTTACTGCAAATAACAGAGAGCCTGTTTCAAAAGGCTAGGCTTTTCAAATGTCATAGCTTCCTGTTTTTCTACAATTGGGATGGGAAATAAGAGTTCCTCACCTTCTCACTTCAATTTTTTTTCAATAAAATTTTTCAAAAAAATTTTGTGCCTTCAAATGCCCCTGAGCCAATATAGATTGTTCTATAGAAAGTGAGCCAGAAATTGACTTTTTAGTTACTTCCTGTTCAAAATAAATTACTTTCTTGGGTCTAAAATAACTCAGAGAGGACCAAAAATACGACAAAATTGTCCCCCACATCCCTGAGGTGCATTTGGGGGCAAAGATTGTTTTTATTCTGGGCTGCAGAATTTCCAGTGTCACCCCACAAGCACTAACAGTTGACTGCCTATGTTGTACAGTCTGCAACTGATCATGACTAAACTATGAACCTGTGTGTGACTGCACCTGGTATGATTTTGTATAAACAATTGCTTGCTTCCCTTTAATATTCTTCTTTGAGCAGGTGCATTCCTTCATGAGTTTGGTCTCCACACCTTCAGCACCAACTTTGCTAGGATTGTAGATACAACATATAGTTGAATTTCAGACCTCCTTCATCTTACGGAGGGGCCACAACTTAAATTGTTGTTATTGTTGTGTGCCTTCAAGTAATTTCCAATGCTAAGATGAACCTATCAGTGATTTTCTGGGGGGTTGAAAATGTGACATGCCCAGGTTCACCCAGTGGGCTTCCATGGCTGAGTGGGGAATTTAAACCTGGGCCATTTCCTCACTAGACAGTTATAGTGCTATTATTTCACTTTCACCATCCTATGGAATCCTGGGATTTGCAGTTTACAGAGTGGCCTTTGAGGCCCCTCCCTAAACTGCAAACCCTAGGATTCCATAGGATGCTGAAAGTGGAATAATAGCATTATAACAGTCTATACACAAATGGCCCTGGTCTCAAGGGTTGTAATCCAGTCCGTCAACCACTACATCATGCTGTCTCCTACAACTCAAGTTAGAGATAGAGGTCACATATTTGCCTGCAGAATGTCCTAGGTTTATTTATTTTATTTTATTTATGGAAACTTTTGTATCCCACACTTTTTAACATGAGATCTCCTGGCAGGAAGCAGATAACAGCTTATAAACCATTTAAACCATTCCAAGTTAAGATCAATAAATAATTTCAACACGATAAACATGTTATGCAGTTCAAACAAGTCAAAATAGCTTAAGAGGTCTGAAAAGGTTCTGAAAAACCAAGTATATACTTAAGAGTTAATTAGGCCTCAAAAGCCATTTCCGTACTACACTGTTAAAGTGCTATTATTCCACTTTCAATGTCGTGTGGAGTTCTTGAGTTTGTAGTTTACTGAGGCCAAAGAGTTCTCTGGCTGAGAATTCTAAAGAACCCCCGGATTCTACAGGAGGTTGAAAGTGGAATAATAGCACTATGACAATGTAGTTCAGAAATTGCCAAAGTCTTTAACAAAAAGTCATGTCTTGGCCTGCCACTGAAAAGAAACATTGATGCCAGTCAAGCTTCCATGGAGAGGACATTCCACTAGTAAGGCGCCACAGGTGAGAAAGCTCTTTCCCATATCCACCCCATTGTGTTGCATGCTCTGACATTTCATAGCTGGAAACTGCATTTGCCATGCGAAAGGGCCTCCAGAGTGTTGCGTGATTGCGAGGAGCATTACAGACAATGTCCTTGCAATTGCGTGACGCTGCCAGGGCTGGCAGGTGCCAATTGCGCACTATTTCATTTTTGACTTGTTGCCGAAAATGGTGCGTGATTGCACATCACTTCAGGGCCCTGCGCACACTTATCGTGTGTGCAGAGCCTCTCGAGCCGCAGTGCTTGTGCTTCCTCCCGCAGTGCAGCCTGGGAAAATGCCCGGCTGCACTGCAGAAGGAAGAGGCGGAGTCTTCATGGCGGGCAGGCAACAGCTGTGGAGCTGAAGCAGCGGGGATGCAAGAACCTCTCGCAAGAGGCTGCTCGCGTGATCCCCGCACCCCAGCGCCGAGAAAAAGTAAGTTGCAGAAAGGGCCTGAGACACATGTGGCCAAGCAAATTAGAGTGTGAGCAAGGTGGTAAAAGTTATTAATGAGGAAGTAGGGGTAAGAGAGGCTGCAGGGGTTTGCTTTTGCCTGTGTCTATTGAAAGGGCAAGATTTGGCCTCCTTCTCTCCCCTCCTGTTACCGGCTTAATTGAGTGCAAGCTACTTTTGCACTTTGAACTCAGTTTGAAGCAGTTGAAGTAAGCTGCGGGGAAAGTGATAGGAAGGGAAAGAAACCAAGACATTTCAAAAGCAGTGGGAAAAGTGGGAGGCAGAAGGTTAATCAGGACTGCCCTTGCCAAACAGGACAGCTGGAGAGTATGCATTGGTGGGACACACAAGAGGGCCCTCCATCAGATCTCACTCAGGCAGCTATGTGGAGACATGGTCCAGATAAACCAGAGGTGGGAACTGCATGGATCTCAAGGTGTTACTGAACTGCAATGCCCAGAATTCATCATCATTGCCTATAGTGAACAAGAATTTCTAGGAGCTACAGTTCAACAATATCTGGAGGGCCACACAGTTGCCACCCCAGAGCTAAAGACTGAGGTCCGAAGTGATGAGAAAAAACCTCCCCCAGGAACCTGAAGAATCACTGATGGTCAGTATAGAGCTGTATGGATCAGCATCTTGACCTGACATCAGTTTCTTATAATTGGGTCTGTAAAATAGGAAGCACATTGAAGTTAGCACATTTGTTCGATGTGAAAAATCAAGAAAGCAGCACTAGTTTTGAACACCAATCTTGTGTGTGTGTGTGTGTGTGTGTGTGTGTGCATGCTGGATAGAGAGGAGGAGGGGGGGCTCAGAGAGGAAAATCCTTCAATGAAATGTGGATGAAAGCCAAGAGAGGACAAAAATATCCTGATGGATTAAAGTCTCTCTAGCCACACTTAGATGGAAAGATTATGTGAAATTCCTGAATAATGTGGAATAAAAGGGACCCAAAGATCATTAACGATAATCAGAGATTAACATACACCAAATGCAAGACGGCTGAGGCGGTGTTATCTGCTATCAATTGAACTTATTTTAGCAGCAAAATAAGACAGATTTGCAGCATAATAATGACGATAATACAGATAAATAAGATAACTCTTAAATCTTTAAAGCAGTATTTTAAAGTATTTGTAAGACCTTAGTAATATATCTGCAAAGGGATGCCTTACTAGTATTATAGACTGAATGCCCCAGATGTAAGAGGAATATAAGTAGGGGGGTGGGAGGAGATTCAGCATCAGTGTAATGACTTTAAAGAATCTTTGTCTTTCCATCATTTCACCTCTTAGGGAGATGTTGGGCATTTCTTCCTTTTTTAGAAGCACGGGTCAATTGCAACCTTTCCTGTCGTGGTTTCAGTGTTTTCTGTTCTGGAAATAGCCAGATCACAGCACACCAACAGATGGACTGAAGGGGAAAATACACATCTGTGCACGGGAAATTGGAAGAAGCTAAATTCTTTATAAAACAATAGAACCATGAAGGCATCTGTTGTGGAATCTCAAGAAGAAAGAGGTGCGTTGCTTGCAAATCCACAGCATTAGTAATGCTGAGGGCCATCTTACACATTACACTTTAAAAAGTGCATGCAGATTGTGTGCACCTCTCTAAAAGGCAAACAACACATTATGAGAAGTGTGTGTTTTTAGAAATGGACTCATCACTGGCCTCACTTTTTCTTTATCAAAAGCAGGCACAAGAGGGGGCAATCTAGAATGAGTTGCTATGCGCAGGTTTTTCCACCAACCTCTCACTTTCCTAAGTGATCCCAGAAGTGCTATTTGTTGCAAACGGCAACTTTAGGACCATATTGCATCTTTACGGGTAGGGTGGGGAAGGGAAATGGCTGAAGAGAAAGGGTAAAGGTAAGCCAGACCATGGTTCTGATCTCAACTGTGGAGGAGGGCCCTGTTGACTTTTGCTAAAGAAAAAAAAAGTGGCTAGTTGGAACCATGATCTTTAAGGTACGTGCTTAATGTAATGTGCATTCTTATGATATCAAGTGTATGCTTAACGCAAGGTAATGTGCATCCAGGCACAAAATGTATATATAGTTCTAGAGGGAGGCAAAGTATGCAGTTCTAAAGTATCCTCTGAACTAAGACTGGCCACAAATATTTTGCAGTGGAGCTATTTTGACACCTGAATCAGATACTCATGCAGAAACCTCTGCACATCCCTGGCAGTAAAAAACACAATAGCAGAGATCCTGTTTTGGAACATGCAAAGAGTAATGTTCCATACCGATAGCTCCATGCAGCTTCCTCACAAAGCAGTCCTGGAGGCCATGACTGTGGCTCTTTAGTGGCTGGGAAGAAGTGGGGGAACTATAATTTGCCTTGAGGAGGAGGTTTCTGAAGATTCAGACCTGGGGGAGTTTCCAGCTTCCCTTCCCAGAACAGGAGCAAGCAAGGTCCCCAAATCTCTGTATGGTGAGCCAGAGCAGATGATTACTGAGGAGAGACCTTCATTTGTAGAATGATGTGAAGCCAAGTAATAGCAATAAGGAACAACATATTAAGCAAAAGCTTAAATAGGAAACACAGAACAACTAGCCACCTAACACACCAAGGTCAAGTTGCTATTAATCTCATAGTGACTGGGGAAAGTTCTCATTGCCAATACAAGTTATCAAACTGGTATGTGCTCTCAATACTCTTGGATTATTTGGAATTCCTGAGTCCTAGATTGGCTTAAGCTATGTATCTTGCTGTCTTTTCCTTTTGACTTTGTTTATTGGGACTGCTGGCTTCTCATGACTGTTGTTTGTGGTGCCATTTTGTCTGGGATATTGCCTGAGGAGAAGGTTTGTTTGAATGCAGTTTGGGGTGCAAGCTACAATCTGGTAGTGATTATACCTTGCAAAGGGAGCAGTGAATTGGCCCTCAGTCCCCAAATAGTTGGCCATCCTACTACAAATCCTAGCTGTGTCAGCCTGGGCTCGAGTATTAGCAGGGGTGCTTCAGACCTGGACAGTTTGGATGGCCGTGTTTCAGGTATGCTTTCTTTGTGTAGTCTTACAAAACAGAGAGTTAGACTAGATGGCCCTTGCAATGCCTTACAACTCCATGGTTCTATGATTTCAAAACAGCTGAGACCTTGCTACCATGCTTCCTTTTATCTCTGGAAAACCCTCTAGATCAGTGGTTCTCAACCTGTGGGTCCCCAGATGTTCGTGGACTTCAGCTCCCAGAAGCCCCAGACACTATGGTCAATGCTCAGGGCTACAACATCAAAAAAGACATACACATGTGTATATGCCACCAACAGGATTCCAGCCCATAACCACTAATTAAGTAAACAATCATTTTGCTGTTCTTTCATGACACTCCAGATCTTGTGCATGAAATAGCCAAGACACTCTGCCTAATGGTAGGACCAGTCTAGATTTTTGCATTGAAACAATTCAAGTTGTCTGAAAACAGACAGAGGGAGAGAGAGGAGGGGGGAGGGAGAGGGAGAGAGAGAGAGAGAGAGAGAGAGAGAGAGGGGTGACTGAATAGTAAAATATGCAAAAAGTGATTGAAAGGTAAAATGAGTAAATCTGGTTCCTGTAGAATCCAAGATTCAAATGTACACACTTCACTTCTTCCTGCCAAAGACATTCCCTGCAGGGTCTACTGCCACTCTCTACTGCAAAGCATAAAACAGAGCAGCCTGCGTGACCATTCTGTGCCTCATGGAGAACAGGCAGGATGAGAGAAGCATTTGGCTATGCCCCCATAGTGAGATGTGAAGTGATTACATCAGCACAGATCTGCTGACTATGGCTATGTCCAATTAGCCATACACAAAATTATTAGTGCAGTGGTGAGACCTCAGGGGTCCTCCTGAAGTCTCACCACTACTTTAATCATTTTGTGTGTGGCTAACAGAACAGAGCTAGATGTTGCTCCGATTTGCCCACTCCCCATGAGGAATGGGATGATATTGTAGGTCCTGGAGGTATTTGGGTACGGTGGAGGAAGGGAATACAAACTTCTGCAGCTCAATGGCAAAAGGGAAAGTTGCACATGCACATGCACATGCCACCAATAGGAGGCCAGATACAGGATGGTTTATTTCATCCATTGAGCTCCGCTGGGGTCCTCTGGAGTCTTAGCAGAAGATGTAATCATTCTGCATCTGGCTACAGAGACATAGCTGGAGTTTTCTCTCATTCTCCCCACTCTCTGGCAGCCACAGCTTGACCATGGAGGCTTCAGCAGCTCAACAATGAATTTGAGGGAACTTTGGTCACTGCTGAATGTGGAAGAGAATGCCAACCTCCACAACACCTGAAAAAAGACATAGGCTGGTGTAAGGAGAACTTACACTTCATATGCCACTAACAGGATGGTAGCCATAGTGCATCAAGAAGACAGGAATCTTTAAATTTTTCATTGTCATGACATCAAGCACGTATTTGACTGTAAGAGGCACATGGGAAGCATAAGGTCAGCTCTCTTACATACCTTCCTCATTGGATGGATAGTTTTATCAAATGTAACCCTGTCACAAGTCCTGTGACACACCACATAATTATAAGGTTCATGTTTACTTTTTGATAAACAAAGTAGCAACCACACAATCAACGTATTTTGATCAATTGTTGAACATCAAATGTGTTATGAGTCAGGGAATATGTTCAAAAGCATGTTTTCATCACTGGGGGGGAAATAGCATAAATTGTACAAACTGCACAAATAAATGCATATATTAGGAATGTATGTTTAAAATTCGCACAAATTTCAGGGCTGAGAGTGTTTTTCACCCCAATCTTATAAATGAAAAATCAAAATTCACCCCTCTGTTCAGCATGAGTACTGTCGAATTCTGAGTTCTGAAAATTCTGCTCTATGTGGGCTTCTAAATGTCATGGAATGAGTCTAAACCAATAGAGTTTGGTGTATCTTATGCAGATAAATTAAAATCACAGACCATGGTGGAGGTCAACATTTTCCTTACTCAAATGCCCTTGTTTGGCTTTTACATGGTACAGTATATATATGGGAAACATCTACTAGCTGAAGTCACCAGAGGACCTCTTCTGACAACAGCTTCAAGCATTAATACAAACAGTTTGTCTTTGTTAGGCTGCAATACCAGCCTATAAGTCAGGGGTGATGAATTTGTGGTCCATGGACAACACGCAGCCCGAATCCCCTTTTGTGGCCCCTGAAATCCCCAGAGCATCCCCTAAGCCTCTCATCCTTCCATTTTTTTTAAAAAAAACAACTGGGTGAACTCTTTCCTCAAGTTATAAGTTTGCCCTATATTACCTCCAACCCTTCTTCCCCACCGATCCACCCCCCAAAATAACCAGACTATAAATGTTAATTCATAACTTGAACTGATGTGACCCCACTTCTGGTATGCCAGTATGACCATCTTCCAAGTGCAGTTGCTTACCCCTTCTGTATGAACAGCAGACTATAAATCTCCTCATCTTCTATCCAACCTCTTCTTCTTCTCTGACAAATTATTATTATTGCCATCACTGTCATCATCAGTAGCACCATTCAACAAACTTGGGGAATATGAATAAGCCTGATCCCAATTAATATCTTGTATAATGCATACCCTTGTGCATAGAAGCTATGGAATGGGCTACAAATCCATGACAAGCCATCTCCAAATGTTGAACAAATGGGAGGTGAAAGGAAAATCATTCACTCCGATTGGTCCTTCAAAAACTGAGGAGTGACCTGCCAATGGACTACACTCTATCTTCCTCTCTTTCCTGAGAGCAGCAGTGAGGTGGAAGGCTCACATGACATCCAAGGTGTGAATACCATTGATAGAGCCCTGGACCCTACTTTCATGCATGCTCCTACTGCTTTCAACCATGCCAGAAAGCAACTCCAGAACAATTGTTTCCAGGAGAACTGGACACAGTTACAGCTCAGCAGTGCCGTGACAAAAGAAGACTTGGACCTGAAGGAGCTGGAAAATGTCTAGTCATTTAAAAAAAAAAATCCTAGCAAAACAGATGTGAAAGAGAGCTGTTGATTGCTAGAAAAGAGTCTTCCAGGGAAATTAGAAACTGGAGTGGGTTAAATTTTTCCTCCTCTGGCATCTGTGTACAGGCTGGAAGAAACTGCATATGTTTTAAGAAAGAAATGTGTTAAGCCTTGAAATCCAGCCACCCAAAGATTGCAGTTAAACTTTGAACAGTTCAGTGAGCCTCCTTGAAAAAAAAAAAGCTGGTGTTGATTTCAGCCTAGTATTCGGAAATTGCACAGGTGTGAATTCTTAGTGCAGTTTCAGGAAATGAAAGAAGAGGGACAACGACAGTGAGCCTTGATGACTGGCCATTTTACTTGGAAATTTGCACAATGGAATTTGCAGGGACTCGATGGGATCCTTATGGCAACAACAGCAGAAAACATCCCATGGGTTGGAGAAGGACTCTTTCGAAGTGGAAAGGAAATACCAGATGGCTTAATCTTTGGAGCAATTGCAGCTCCCAGAGAAAGAAAGTTTTCGTAACCAGTAGCTCAGAATATTGGTTTACTGAAAAGGACACTTTCATTTCCCTTAAATCTTTAAAAATAAGGATGGTGAGGGCATGATGGTAAGAAGACCTAAACAAACATACCTATTTCTACCTTCATTAGAGATGGAAAGAATATTACAAGATATTCAAAAATGGTTGAAAAACATGTTTCTAAAATTTCAGGAAATCATGGGGAGATGGAACCTGTACAGACAACATTCTCTGAAGTTTGGGATTTAATTCTACTCAAAATTCACACATGGTTTTCCGTGCAGAAAACAGTATAAATATTACTTATGCAGAAGTATTATTTTCTGTGCAGAAAACACTGCTTCCTTTGCAGAAAAAGCTCTCTTCTGTGTGAACGTGTGATTTGTATGCAGAAAAACTCTCCAAATACAGGATCTTTTGCACAAGAAGCAGTAGTTTCCTATACAGAAAAAAAATGTTATTTTGTATGCAAAAATATTGAATGTGAATTTTGTGCAGAGTAAGCCCCAACACTACAAATAGCTTTTGAAGACTTTCTTGCAATGAGAAGAAAATCGTTAAAGTTACTTGTTGCTTTCTTGGAGAAGAAAATCAGAGAAGAATGATATCTCCTGCCTTCATTGTAAGATGAAAAAGAAGAAGGAAAAAAGGCCTAAAGATTGACACAGATCTATGACAGTTTATTTTTGAGGACTACAGTGGCCCTTCCACATTTGTGAGGGATCGTGGTGCAGAACCCTTGTGAAAATGGAAAATCACGAATGACTCCTCCCTCCATCACAATCCCCCTCCCTTTTCCCTCAGGAGCGTTCCCCCTCCCATTTCTTTGGGGGAAGGAAAAAAGACAAACTAGAAGGCTAACTCGTACTTTCACCTCAGATAGAGAAGAATGAAATTCTGGGGTTCTACCTACTTCTGGTCACCATTTTGAGAAAGGAGAGGTAGGAGCAGAGATAGCACCTGACCAATCAGCAGCCATTACAAAGCAGAATGTGCAGAGAGGACACACGTCTAGCAGTGGGAGGTGGCTTTGCTCACCCAAAAGGAAAAAAAGTCCATTTTAAACACAAGCCTCACAAGCTTGGGGTGAGGAATGCAAGGGCATAAGAGGAGGAAAATTGTGGGGGGAGGCAAGCACATCCTCGTGAATAGTCAAATTTGTGAAGGTCAGACTCATGAATGTGGAGGGAGGACTATACAATTTACAGAATACCCAAATGAAGAGTATATACGTCTAGCCAGAATACCAGTCAGCATGACTGGAGGATTCTGGGAGCTTTAAACCAAAACCATAACAAAAACACACACACAATTTTCCAAGCCCTGGATTGACCACAAGCAAAGGTCTGAAGGGTTCATATTAAAAGAGGACTTTAGGTAGTTCTTGTTTTTCATACAGAATATATGGGTGAGAAAAACTTGAGCCGTCAACGGCTGCAGTTCTACACTATTACTAAATGCACAGAAGCTTGTCTTCTTGTTCAAACCAATTACCCTTGCAAAGTTTGGAGTGCAAATAAATTACAGATTGATTGGCTACTGCAAACTTGGCACTGGCTGTACAGAAAAGGGAGTGGGGCTTCTGTAGCAAAAATATTCAAAATGTTGCACAGAATCAATAGTCTGCAAATGCCTCCTAAGCCATAAGTCACATATTATCATTCTAAATATTCTTTTGGTAGGAAGTTGGAAGAATGAGCTTAGTTAGACCTTTTTCCCCTAACCCCAGGTCAGTTAGATCAGCATGCAAACAGATTAAAGGGAAATGGAGGGAGGGGAGGAGGAGTCAGAAGAAAAGTCTACAACTTTCTAGCATACAAATCTATCGGGGCTAGAGGAGTCCAATCCCTTTGTCTATGGCTGCCAAAATAGAATCTACTCCCAAAACTACATCTAAATCTTGAGCAGACTTCTTTTAAAAGAAATCTCTTCCTTGCATCCTCAAATCTGAATTTCCTCGAAACCTATGGGAAATAACACTGGATGACTTTGGCAGCCATGATGTGGTTTGACTGAAAGCAGAGATGCTCTGAGCTGTGAAGGCTGGAACTGGGACAGATCTTCCCAGCAAGTTGAGCTCTGCTATTCCAATTTAGGTTTGCTTCTAATTGTATGTGACAAACCAACCCCCAAAGATCGGCAGATGTGCAGTTCATGAGACAGCCCTTCCCCTTATATATGTGCACGTACACACATGCATGCGCGTACACACATACACAGTTACCCGATTAAGCTATGTGTTTCTGAATTTAATAGGCCTACATGTTTAATTGGAATTGCTGTACTTTCTCCCAGCTTGAATATACCTGTATAAATTACTTTTTGATAGTTTCAGTTCTTTTGCTTTTAGCCCAAGGGGAAGGGTTTCTTTAAAAAAAAAACACTGTCCCCAATCCAACAAAGGAGGAAAATCTACTTGCACATCAAATATAGATGTGGATTCAGATATGGAGCAGGGGGTTTCATCAAGATGTTCATCTTCATTCCATTTAATTTGATGGATTCATCTGATATCTACTGATGAAGTTGTGCATCTCCTATCCAGGGCCATTAGGTGCACATGAGACAGCATCACAAAAAGATTGAAGCCAATAGGAAACAAAATATAATGCTGATGTCAGAGGTAGTACTGAGACAAACATTTGTAACTAGTAAGGCAACTTGAATAGCGCTGTATCTTTAAAATGGTTCCAAAGTATGAATGCCCATAATTCAGTTTTCTCTCTAGAAGTTTGGGTTAGCCATTGATGAGAAGCCATCCGGAAGAAATCATAGAGTGAGAAGATACTCCAAGGGACCTTTATTCCAACCTCTGCCATGCAGGAATGCACAGTTAAAGCTCTCCCAAAAAAGTCGATTACCTTCCAAGGCAGTCTGTTCTACAGACAAACAAGAAGTTCTTAATGTTCAGGTGGAATCTCTTTCCGTGTAATTTGTATCCATTGGTTCATGCTGCAGTTTTTAGAGCAGCAGAAAACAAGTTCACTCCATTTTCTACATAATATCCCTTCAGATGCTTTGGTATGTTGACTTTGCATTTCCAGGACATGCTGTACAATTTCATTTAGGTGAATGATTAGTGGAAAGTTCAGAAGCATTTGACCAATACAAAGTTTAAGAGACTAGAAGTTCTGTTTTAAGAGAGTTATCCTGGCCTATTGCTAAAATAAATCTGGACAAAAACGTAAATAAGTGCTGTTTTGGCATTTCTTCTAAAAATTCTCCCATTCCATTGGTGCTGCCCTGAGAAGAGGATGAGATCAGAAATAAAAATAAATAATTTCTGCTGCTGAAATTAATCTGTTATGTCAGGGTGTGGCAAAAGCTGCCAGTTGAGATCCTTTTTACAGAGCAGGAGTCAACATGCCCTAAGAAGATCACACACTCATTTGTGTGCCTCCTCTGACCTCCAATTGCCAAAATTGCTCCTGCATCACCAATGGAACTGGACCTTGTAATGTGTTCTACAAAATCCCAGTGCAGTGTTGAGGTCTGAGTGCTGGACTAAGGCCATTTCCGCACGAGACTGTTATAGCGCTATGATTCCACTTTCAACATGCTATGGAATCCTGGGGTTTGCAGTTTGGGGAGGAGCTGGCTGGCCCCTCCCTAAACTGCAAAAGATCATCCCAACCATAAAAGACCTATTAAATCAATTGCTGAACAGTAAGTCACCAGTTACATATATTAGTAGGTCTGCTTCACATGTGTCAAACACAAGGCCCACGGGCTGAATCCCTTTGGCCCTTGCACCTTTCCTGCAGCTGCAGCACTCCTCCTGCCTGGCAAACCCAATCCTCACATTGCCAGCTCCCGGCTGCCAGTCTTCTGAAGAGGGGCCCAGCAGCCAGCACTCACAATCTACTTCTACTTCTGACTGCTCCTCTGCCCAAGTCTCGTTGTCAGAGCATTGCCATGAGAATACCAGCAGCCAGGGGTCCTCAATGTGGGGATTGGACTCACCAGGTACAGAGAGGGGAAGGGGAGCAGAAAGAGGCACAAAGAGGGCGTGGGGGCAGAAAGAGGCAAAGAGAAGGTCTGGGGGGCTGAAAATGGTACAGAGATACATTTATACAGTTTTACAGATACAACAAGCCCATAATGCTGATGTGGCCCAGGATGAAATTGAGTTTGACACCCCTGGTCTACTTTAATAGAGATGAGCAACTTGTTTTAGATTTAAAGCTACTCTCTGCAGGAAGGAGTTTCAGTGAATTTTTGAGTCTCAAGAATTGAACATTCATTTCTGAAGGGCCTAAGCAAAGAATGTTCTCTGTAGATCAGAACAGAATTTTCTGTTTTTTCATTTTGTTTGCAAGGGCTGTGGCCACCATCATTCCTGTGGCACTAGTTTTGTTTAGGGCTGCTTCCTGAAGTGCATGAAACAGTCACTTGATCATTCAGATAAGCAACTCAGGCAGCAAAAGGAGTAGGAAAGGCAGTGGCAACTGATGGCTTCCGTGTTCATGCAGTTGTACATCTGCTCTGAGTTTTATTCTTAACTGTAAAAGAACTATCAAAGGTGCTGAATGTCTTTGGGGGATAGGGTTCAACATTGCATAGAGCTCTTTTTAAATGTCAGACTAAAATCAAGAACGGATTCATCATTTCACTAAAATAGGAATTACTAGCTAACACTGACCATAAGCCAATGACTGGGGATTGTTTGATTTCCAATCTTTCTATGCTACTCCTGCAGCTGATTCTCCTAAAGAGAGGGCATCCAGGGTCCACAACAGGACAGGGAAAGGGGATGGGTCAGCACGGTGCCCCTATACTTCTTCTCTTGCCTGTTTCCTTTCTTGGGTGTGTGTGAGGCACTGGGAGAGGGTTTGTGAGAAACTGGGCTGCAATCTACCCTTAGCTGTTCAGGCAGCAGCTGGGGGAAGAGGAGGAGGACCAGAGATGGTTTTTAAAGGGCTGTGGGGCCTGAGTGGAGCCACCAAGAAGGAAAGAAGCACTTGGCATCTACCTTTCCCACATAATATATAACATATCCCATATAACACCTCCATCGCAGTCTTCCACAGAGTGGCTGTCTAGTCCCTCAAGGGCTTCTTAACCCTTCTGGCTAGAAGGCAGTAAACTAGATTAAATGTTTTTTATAAGCCTCTCTAGCAGGTGAGAGAAAATAATCCCCTCTCTTCATCTTAACTTGGGAACAACCACTTCAACTAGGATTTCTATCTTCAGTGACAACCAGGAAAATATATACTGTGTTAGTGTGCTTTTGAATGACAACTTTGTGCACCTATAGTTGATATTTAATGCATAATGGACTCACCCGGACTCACCTCCTATTGGCATCATTAAGAGATACCAGGAGGACTCTTAAATCTCAGCACCTGGAATGATGCTGACCTGGAAACCTTACTGTTGCATTAAGAATTCCAGTTCATCTTGCTCACTGAAAATTAGACATTTTTTTTTAAAATCCTTATTTTCTTGGGGGACTGATGAGGACATGACCCAACTATAAACTCTTCATATAGCCCAGAGCATAGAGTTATTCTGCTTAATTACAGAATATTTAGTTCTCCTGTGAAATGCATGGGTAAAGCAGACCATGATAAATCAAAGCTGGTTGGTGTGTGTGTGTGTGTGTTTTAATTTGGGTTTAGGTACTAACTGACTCCAGATTGTCAGACATTATCTACGGATGTGGAGGATTTCAATTTATGACTATTTATTTGTAAGTTGTAACCACTGTAAATAAATCCATGAACAGAGACAAAATTACATGGAAAAAAAGAGCTTGAGGAAAGCCAAGTGAATTTTGGGTGGATTATATTGAAGATGGGAAGCAGGTGGGCCTTAATTTAGATAAGCAAGGATGGAGGATGAAGGCACAATGCATTTCCATTATGCTCCATTGTTCCCAGACCTTAAAAGGGCCTCCCCAGGGAAACATGGACAATTGTTAGAAAAGTTCCTGGCTCCTTCCTGAACTCTTCCACCAGCACATCTTGTGATTCTTGACTGAACATTGCAACCTGGTCCCTTCTATGGACTGCCATGCATGACATAATCTTTGCTACTCCTGTGGTTTCCAGAACAGCTTGGAGTTTACTGGGTTGCCAGGCTGGGGCAGGTTTTTCATGATGCAAAGCTGTAAGAACTTCCCTTCTAATTGATGAAACAATGGAAAGATCAAGTGCCCAAACCAGAACTCTTGCACAGTGCAAGATTTTCCACAGTTGAAGTCCTGAGGCTAAAGACCCAGTCTAGACAAACAGCTCATTGTGTGGTAACTTGGAATCTGCCACTTCAGACCAGAGGTGGGGGAGGAGCATGTTTTGAATGTTTCTCCCAGGGAAAAAAAGTGCTAACATCGGGAAAATCAGCATATCAAAGCAATAACTGGGCTAGGATGCTTCTCCCTGACTGTAGTTTTCAGTGTTGCAGGATAGTGTCTATAATGAGGAAGATTCAATGGAGTAACTCCTATACTGTTATTTGAGTAGGGTTTTGCACATGTAAAAAGAGCACAACTGCAGACCTTCCTTTCCCACCTCCACATGCCTAGATCTGTCAAATTTGTGTGTGTCTGCTTATTGCTTTTTCCAAAAGTGTATGTTTTTATGCACAGCCAGAGCAGCTTAGTGGTTTGAGTACTGGACTATTACATTGGGAAACCAGGGTTTGAATCCTTGTCTGGCCATGGAAACCCACTAGGTGATGTTGGGGGCAAATTACATTCTCTTAGGCTCAGAGGAATGCAAGGGCAAACCCACCATAAGTCAGAAATGACTTTAAGGCACACAACAACCACAATGTTTTTATGCCTGTTTTAAATTGTATGTGTTGCTTTAATGCTTTCCCCTATCCGCTAAAGGCAGGAATGGGCAACTGTGCAGGTTCTAGGGGAGAACCCCCCCCCAAAAAAGTCCCCACAGGCTATACACATCACCTCAAAGTAAATCCAAATACCTCATGTTTCCCCTACAGTTTCTTAACATTTTCCTCTGCAGTGCCTCTCAAAATGGTGTCAGGAAGTGATATCAAGTTATTTCCTGTTGCCATTTTGAGATGGACTGCAGAGGGAAAAGGAGGTATTTGGTGATAGTACAGGGTTCTAGGATACTTTTTTGGGTGGAAGTAATTTCCCATTTTATGTATTGGGAGGCTTTCTGTATGATTTTGGGGCAGAAAGCGAGGTTGGGGGCCTCTGGAGGAAAGACAGGAGTTTTTCAGGAACCACAGAAGTGGGGACCAGCAGCTGCCTGAAGCTTGCAAGGCTGCATTGTGCCCACCCCTGCATGAAGGCATTTTTGGCACTGAATTCTGTACACTTGAAACGTGCAATTTCGTAGGCACACTTTCCACAAATATACAGTTTTTCCAGCTGTTCATCAACATGTGGATTCCAAACTGCACATTGCCTCCAGCCTGTGGGCAGCTGGAGATAATCAGGAGAGGGAGTCCTCCAAAGCAGATCCCTCATTAGTTTGAAGTGTCACTGTTCAGGTTTTCATCAACTGCATTCTTTGGCTGGAATCCTGTTGGTGAACTGCATCAGTGACTGTACTTTTTCTAGGATCAAGCAGAGATGGCCTTGGAAGCCAGCAAGATCTGCTCACTCCAAGTAGCATGTTTCTCCAATGTCTCTCTTCCTTCATTCCCCCTGCAACCAGTGTTGTTATGTTGGGTGTATGCACCAATAGGATTCCAGCCTTAGCCTTCTCTAGAACAACTTCAAAGCATTCTTATCTCTTGATCACTGAATCAGCAGAACTGCCAATTCCAGAGAGGTGGTGTTGTTGGGAAGCAGTGGGTGCAGTCCTATTAAGCCATGTCTGCTGCACTTCCCATGGCATGTGCATTCTCGTCTTGTCATATAATCTTTACAATGCCCCTGATCTTCACTTGTGGGTACAATCAGGGTACGCCCTGTGTAGTAAAGCTGGTCGCTTCAGAAGATCACAACCATGTCTCAGCCACATGAAAGACAAGGCAGAGGTTTTCAGTCTCCTGGAGCTGACTGGAATTCTACTGATGGAGTTGCTGACTTCAGCAGCATGTAAACGTATTTCTGCACATTTGGGTTACACGCAAAGGGCTTTTTCTTTGGTGTTCAGGATGTTGCCAGCACTTTGGAGGTGCAAGTGGGGACCCAGTTATTTGCAAAACTAGCACACCATCCATAGTTGACTATATTTGATGAACTTATTGTCTACAGAAGCCTTCCTTTGAGCTGCAAAACATGCAGCACCTCTTGGGAGAGGCACTGTTAAACCTGCTTCCAACTAATTGGCCTCAGGAGTGATTGAGAACCAGCTCCTGGCTTCAATTAAAGTCTCTGTGAGGAGGGGGGAACCAAGAGACCAATAAAAGGCCACTGAGAGGCTCTGAAGGGAGGAAGAAACTGTGAGAAAGTTGAGTGGGTGGAGCTTTCACTTTTGAACTTGATCTGCAAGGGAGTGAAGGGTTCTCCTTCAGGATGTGGATAGTAGCTTGTCAGAGACCTTTCCTGGCTGCCAGTATTGGGAGGATCTATCAGAGGCAGACTGAAAGCATGCCCTCCAACATTTCACAGATGAAAAGTAGGACATGTGTGGCTAAGAAACGTTAGAGTGTGGTCAATTCACAGAAGTTATTAATTAGGAAGAACAGGCAAGCTGGGAGAGGTTGTGGTGGTTTGCTTTTGCTTCAGGCTACTGGGAAGGATGAGATTCTCTCACTTCCACTCATCACTACTGAGCTAATTGAGATCAGACCACTTTTACACTTTGAACTCAGTTTGCAGATACTGAAGTAAACTGAAGACAAAGTAGGAAGAAGAAAGAAAAACTGGGACATTTAAAAAGTGGCTGAAAAAGTGAGATGACAGAAGATTAATTGGGATCATTCTCACCAAAGTGTGACAGTTGAAGGGCATGTTAGAAGGAACCCAGAGATGATTCTTCTACAAAAAGGGAAAGCCAGGCAAGCTAGGAAGGGGGAGAGAGACTTAAGAGTGGCTGATACAAAGCCTCCTTTCTAATTTTTTCAGATACCTTCTCTTACTTGGTTTGTTTTTCTGCTCCCAATCTATCCCTCTCTGGGCTCCTCATCTTGCAACTACCTGCCCATCTCCTACTAAGGTCCTTATTCTGTGACCACTTACCCTCCAAGATTTCACAGATGAAAAGTCGGGTGTGAGAGACCAGGCAACATCACAGTGTAGCCATGATGGCAGAAGTTGTTAGTAAGGAAGAACACACAGGCTAGAAGAGGCTGCAGTGGTTTGCCTTTGCCTGAGCCTACTAAGGAAGGGCAAAATTCTGTCCTCACCTCTACTCTTACCCCCCCCAAGTTAATTGAATGCAAAGTACTTTTCCAATTTGCACTCAATTTGCAGCTATCCAAGTAAGCTGAGAACAAAGGGAGAAAGAGAAAGAAATTGGGATATTTTAAATACAGCAGGAAAAGTGGGATGAGAGAGAATTAATCATGACTCCTCCTGTCAAGTTGGTGCAGTTGGAGAGTATGTTATCTGTGTACCACAGAAACTCATTCTGCAGCTACTTTCATGGGTGGAGGGTTGGCTGCCTGAGAACTCTAAGCTATGGCTTGACTGAAAGGATATGCAAGGTTTGTGTGAGGGCTGATATACTTCTTTCCATTAAAGATACAACCTCTACAGCCACTTCACACCACTGTCTAAAGCAGCAACCAACACCACCCTGGCACCCTTTAGGTATGCTGAAGTACAAACCCAATCATTGCCAGCCATCACGGCAAGGTCATGTTGGCTGAGGATGATTGGGTTTGTAGACCATCATGTCTGGGTGGCAATAGGTTAAGGAAGGTTCATCTAAAGACACTTGACCAGAAAAAGCCAGATAAAAAGAAAACAGCAACAACAACCAAAGTACTTCCTGAGGTGTACTTTTCCACATAATTGTATGCTCCATCAGTGCAAAATCAAAAGTACCTAGAATCTTTAAGTACTTTATTACTTATTTGCTGAAGGGGTAGGAAATAGCTATCCCTCCTCATCTATTATGGGATAGAACAATGCTCTTAGATATATTGTTCTGTACCACTTAATTAAAAGCAATAATATGAGTAATGCACTCTTAGACAGATGTGTCATCAGGCAAATCATTGGTCAAAAACAATTTTTAAAAAAGATGTTTTGAAACCACAAATTCCAGCAAAGAGGAGAGCTGCTTTGAAGCATCTCCTTGTCTTTGTCTCACTCTTTAAAGAAATTCTTTAATGTAAGGCCATATTTTGGTTGCCATTTGGCGAGTGTCCAATGGATATCATGAAAACGAGCCTTTTTTTAAAAAAAGCTGGAATCCTGCTGGTAACATGTGGTTAAGTGCACATAGTTCTCTTCTCTTCTCTTCTCTTCTCTTCTCTTCTCTTCTCTTCTCTTCTCTTCTCTTCTCTTTCTTTCTTCCTTTCTTTCTTTCTGTGTTAGGCTAAGAGCACTGCCAAGGCAATTTTCAGGCCCTGAGGGTACTGCAGGGTCTCTGTGTGTATGAGCATGTGATCCTAGTGCCAGTTTGGGTTGCACTTCTGCAGCCAGGAGAAGAGATATAAGGTTGCTGTCCTGGACTGAGCGCTGCAGCTGGATGCTTCATTGATTGAGCACTGCAGCTGAATACTGCGAAACCACTGCCCCCTCCAGTAAGTGGCTGTGGCAGCATCCTTGAGACTTGCATGCTGCTTTCTGGGGTTTGGGAGAATTGCAGAACTATGAGTAATGAGAAATTTGTTTGTTCTGATGCAGGATGTCAGCCCAGGCCTGCCTTGATCATCTCTGCAGCACAGTGATAATTCTGATTTCTCTCCTTCATCCCAAATGCCTGCACCCTCATGTTTTAATATTGTAAAAGGAAAGAAGTGGTGGAATTGGGGATGGCATGGGAAGATGCGAGAAGTTCTAGGTATGTGGCATCCCTCTCAGCCTTCTGCTGCATTCCCACCACAAAACAAGATTTACACCAACCTTGGGGTGGGAGCCTGATAGGAAAGGTCAAGGTGCTTCAACCAAGTGCCCTTTTTATTGTACTTTTGCATATACTGTATTGCATTCTTGGGCATGTTGGCTGGCATCCTGTTAATGGCAAACAATGCCTGCATATGTTTTTGGTTATGGAAAAGATTAGTATTCCCTTCCTCCCTCAATAGTGGCCAAGCCCTCCCCTGACCTAGAGTAGAGCTTTACTCCCATGACCATTCCACACTTGGAGAAGGGTAGGGGTTTTGTAGAACCTTCCTAGTGATGTTCTGGAGGGGAGCAGAGGTTATGACCTGCCACCAGACGTGAGATGATTGCATGAGCTGCTGAGACTTAATGGACCCCAGTGCACCTAAGTGGATAATGTGATCACTTTGTGTCTGGGTATGAGGGTATAGCCAGATGCCTCTGAGATCCATCCACTCTCCTCCAGGCATGGAATGACTAGGTGGGGGGGAAGGTTCAGTGGCTCTATGGTAGATCCAGGGAGGTGTTACCCCAAAAGGTGGGGGACCTTGAGGCCCTCCAGCAGTACCCATGGCTCTGTGAAAAGGTTTGCTCAAAAGGGAGGCCTGTGATTGGTGGGGTAATCTTGTGGGATCTTTCAACACCTGTGTCTACCAATTATCATGTGGGAACACCAGTCAGCTATTCAAGGAATATCTTTAAAATGTTTTATTGGGGAATTAATAAATCATGCACACATAAGATTCATGCAGTCTCACAATCTCACCAGGCTAACTGAAGAAAAAGGGAGGAAAATTTGGAAAGAGATTCTTAGGGAGAACTGGGTAATAATTACCAATCCTGAAGAGGGAGACCAGTACTGAGAGACTCAAACTTGAAGGATTGGGGAGCAAATGGACAGAGAGGCAGCCTGCGTCCAAGAAATACAAGGAACTGCAAAATAGTCAAGACTTAAATATCCTTTCTACACTTTGAAGTGAAGTTTCTGGCAAAGCTCAACAATTTCACATGGAATTAACTGACAGAAGATTGTTTTGACACCACGTTGAGAGAATTATAGAAATTGTGGTAGCCTCTTGAGGTTTGGACTGGTGTGGGAAGCAATTTAGGTGAGAACCCAAAAGTAACAGTCTCTGATCAAAAGAATGGTCTCTGATTGTCTCTGGGTCTTCAAAGAGTTGTGATAGAAAAAAGAGATGAGTTTGGGCTCTTGGATGCCAGGGCTTTCATCTCAATCTCCTTTGAATTTTATGGCCTTATCCATGGCCTAGCAGCCTGACCCAACGACAACTCTTTCTTTGGCCAGCATGCATCAAGTCAGGTATTTCCAGCCATAAATATGTTTGATTTATATAAAAATGATATCCCTCCTCAGTGTTACTATCCTGCAGGCTGGGGGGGCACAAGAGGTGGTAACAGAGATGGGTGGTAAATAGGTCAGGGTAACGTCATTCCATATGCAGAACTGCTATGCTATGCTGAACCATGTCAGATTGCAGCCAATATGTTCAGGGACATACAATACCTTTATTATCTTCCTTTTTGACAAACACTTTTTTTATATTAAAAATATTTCTTAGAGATATACTGACGCAGGTTCTATCTCACTCACTAGGTTTTTTAAGATGACAGGAAGCCCCCACGTTAGAATCATAGAATAATAGAATTGGAAGAGACCACAGGGGCCATCCAGACCAACCTTCTGCTATGTAGGAATACATATCAAAGTACCTCCAACTGATGGCCATCCAGCCTCTGTTTAAAAACCTCCAAAGAAGGAGACTCCACCACACTCTTGGGCAGCATATTCCACTGCTGGAAAGCTCTGACTGTCAGGAAGTTTTTCTTGAGGTTTAGGTGGAATCTCTTTTCCTGTATTTTGAATCCATTGCTCCTTGTCCTAGTTTCTGGAGCAGTGGAAAACAAGCCCATTCTCTCTTCAATATGACATCCTTTCAATATTTAAATATGGCTATCGTGTCCCTCTTAACCTTCTTTTCTGCAGACTAAACATGCCCAGCTCCTTACGACGTTCCTCACAGGGCATGGCTTCCAGACCCTTCACCATTTTGATCACCCTCCTCTGGACACATTCCAACTTGTCAATATCCTTCTTGAAATGAGGTGCCCAGAACTGGACATAGTATTCCAAATGAGGTCTGATTAAAGTGGAATAGAGTGGCACTATTACTTTTCTCAATCAAGACAGCAAAGTCCTATTGATGCAACCAAGAATTGTGTTGGCTTTCTTGGCTGCCACCTCACACTGCTGACTAATGTTCAATTTGTAGTTTGCTAAGACTCCTAGATCCCTTTCACATGTACTGTTGTCCAGCCAGGTGTCTCCCATCCTATATTTGTGCATTTCATTTTTTTCTGCCTAGGTGAAGGACCTTACATTTCTCTCTGTTGAACTTCATTTTGTTAGCTTTGTCCCAGCTCTCCAGTCTGTTAAGGCCATTTGAATTTTGATCCTGTCCTCTGGGGTATTAACAACCCCTCCCAATTTGGTATCATCTGCAAATTTGATCAGCACGCTCTCTATTCCTTCATCTTCTGTTCCTTCATTGATGCCTGTTATCTGAAGATTCACTCCTTTGATGCTTCCAGATTAAGAACAAGTTCCATTAATTCACCTGGGGTTCTGCTCTTTTATCAGTCTTCTTGCCTATGGAGGCAAAGCCAGCTGAGAGGAGGGAAAAGTTCCTGAGCTGGATGAGAGACTTTGCTAGCAGCAGGAGTGTGGTCAGTCCCACGTGAGCTCCTGGAAGTCCTTCATGCTTGCTACAGTAGAGTACAATTAACCCTCCATATCCACAGATTCTACATCCACAAATTCAACTAACCATGGCTCAAAAATATTTTTAAAAAAATCCAAACAGCAAACCTTTCAGTTGTTTACAATTTTATATAAGGGACACTATTTTACTATATCATTGTACACAAAGAGATTTGAGCATCCATAGAGTTTGGTATCCATCCAGTCACTAATCTACTACAGGAGGGAGCCTAGGTGTGTTCCAACTTTGCTAGGAAGGAAAGAACAGTTTAAGATGGGGCCAGAAACTCGTGCTTCTTCCCTGAGTACATGAAAACAGGTGGAATATGTGGTCAGATCTCCTCCCACCAGTAGGTTGGTGACTAAGGGGGCAGAGCTGCTCCTGTAAGCCCTTCCAGCCACTGTTGCACACCTGGAACGGAGGCGAAAAGAGACAGGAGATGACAGCATATGCACGCTGGCAGAGATTTACCCTCCACCAGTGAGTTTACTGTTGTTTTGCGCCTTCAAGTCATTTTTGACATGGTTACCCTAAGGCAAACCTATCATGAGGTTTTCTTGACAAAATTTGTTCAGAAGGGTGGTTGCTTTAGCCTTCCTCTGAGGCTGAGAGAGTGTGACTTGCCCAGAATTACCCAGTGGGTTTCCACAGCTGAATAGGAATTAAACCTACTCTCCAGAATCATAGTTCAACACAAAACACTACATCAAGCTATTGCTCAAGGTAAAAAAACAAAAACCCCAAACCCAATATGCACACGTATTCCCAAGTTGTTTTTGTTATTATTGCAATTGTTGTTGTTGTTAATAATAATAATATCATCATCATCATCATCATCACCAGTATTATTTATGCATGCAAACATCACAACTAGGGTTCCAGATATTTTCAGTTTAAATCTCCTTCAGGATTACTATACGATATAAAAACAAAAGCATAAATTATGAGCTGTGTAACTTATTGTAAGAAAAATAAGGAAAAAACCCTCAAGAACATTACTTGAGCAATTATTTTCAAGAGTACTGAAATAAGCTATGAGAAAGGATTACTAAAATATACTTGGCATTTTAGTATAAAAATATAACAAAACAATTAAATACTTACAAATGCTGAAACGTTAATTTGAAAAAAGCCTCAGGAGTATCATAGAATTACTGTTGATGGCTTAAACTGTAAAAGGGGAACAATCAAACTATCCCCAAACAGAAAGCTTGTTTGAACAGACCAAAACAAACACTGACAATATTAGACCTAAGCAATTTTCTTCATCTTAAGCCATTTCCCCACTAGACTGTTACAGTGCTATTTTTCCACTTTCAACATCCTATGGAATCCTGGGGTTTGCCATTTAGGGAGGCCTGAGGATGTTGAAAGTGGAATAATAGCACTATAACAGTCTAGTGTGGAAATGGCCTTCTAATTATGTGATAACAAAATAGAAATTATTCTCTTTTTCTGAGAACATCAAAGAAACTAACCTCTTCTTTAGTTCCCTATGATGTGTGACTTTCTTTGCCTGTTGACTGTCTCTACAATTAGGCCAAGTGAATTAGTTGCCTTAGACTAGAGTTTCCCAACCATTTTTCACTTGCCTACCCCTTGGTAGTTTTGGAAATTAGAGTTTCCCAGGGTGTTAGCCTTCTTGAGAAATTCTATGGAAGCTAAAACTGTAAGGATTCAGCCTCCTTTTAGCAGAGTAGCAGTAAAAGCATGCCTAAATTTGTGTATGGCTTTTTTGATCTCAAACCGACTGAAGAAACAACACAAATGCAGGCAGCTTCAGGTTACAAACTTAAAAAAGTTTACTAATGGCTTCTAAATTTACATATGTCTTGGGGAGCCTACATCCTAACTAGTTAATGAACAGTAGTAGCTTAGTTCTTAACTCACCATCTTCTGATGGAGATGTGAAGCATGGTCAGAGAGGAGGAAGAGGAAGCAAAAACAGAGGAGAAGAGAGAGAGCTGAGAAGGGGTCTCATTCTTGATGACCCAAGCAACTGTCCTGGGTCACATGAGCTGATCATCTGAACACCAAAGGTATTTATGATCATGCAATTAAATGACAGAAAGGCAAATGGTGGAACTTTGGCATGCAAAAGAGAAAGGAAGCCCTATGCTAACTATGCCCACTTACTCTAAGAATAAGATGGGGGGAGAGAGAATGCTGGAATTTTTCCAACAGGTAGCACATTTCCATAAATTGTACCTCCCACACACACTACCACACCCTTTATTTGATGAGGAAAAAAGCCCCATCAGAAAGCTTCTGTGAGCTCTCAGGAGACATTCCCCAGACCTATGGAAGAAAAAGCAAGGTATCAGGTGAGCCACCCTGCCTGGGCCTCTCCCTCCCATCATGCCCTGTTACCTACCTAGATGCTGTCTGTTGGCTCAGGATCAGGTACTGGGTGTCTCAACTGGGCACGCTCTCTCTTTGTGGTGGGAGACACAAAGTAAAGGGAGAGAAGAGTGCATGTGTGCAAGGCTGGAGAAACCTCCTAGTGTGGGTGGGACTAGGGTCGCCACAACTTGAATGAAAGGACATGTTTGTATATTCATGTGAGAAAGACTCTTTTTTAAAAAGTTTGTGGGCCAATGGCGGTTGTGAGCCCAGCTTGTGTGTCACTCTGTCTCTACGATCCTCCCCCCGCCATCCCTTCAGATTCTGGGACAGGAATGCCAATGCCATAGGCAATCAGGAACCATATCAAGTTATGACATATTCTGAGAATGGCTTATACTTTATACATTTCCTGACGTTATTCAATTTATTTTGCATACCCCAAATGTCTTTATTTGGATTCCTGTGAATATTGTTTTCACCTGTGAAGAGATCCATGACTTGAACACCGGAAGCCAGGTCGAGAGCATCTGGGTAAGAATTAAGGGAGCGAGAAACAATAGGAATATTATAGTGGGGGTTTACTACAGACCTCCAAGCCAGACTGAGGACCTCGATGGCGCTTTCATAGACCAAATGACTGCACATTCAAAAAGGAGAGATACAGTAATAATGGGAGATTTCAACTACCCGGATATATGTTGACAGTCAAACTCTGCAAAGGTGGCAAGGTCCAGCAAGTTTCTTACTTGTCTTGCAGACAATTTCATGGTCCAGAAGGTGGAAGAGGCCACAAGGGGATCAAATATTCTGGATCTGATCCTGACCAACAGGGAAGACCTTGTTAATGACGTAGAACTGGTTGGATCTTTAGGAGAGAGTGACCATGCCCTATTAGAATTTGGCATTCAGTGGGGAAGAGAAGGCAAGTGTAGCCAGGTACTCGTCTTAGATTTTAAAAAAGCAGACTTCTGTAAACTGAAGGAGCTGCTGGCTGAAATCCCGTGGTCAAGAATAGTCAATGAGAAAGGAGTTCAGGAGGCATGGGAGTTCTTTAAAAGGGAGGTACTGAAGGCACAGGCTAAAACTGTGCCATTAAGGAGGAAAAAGGGAAGGCATCTGAACAAACCGGAATGGTTGACTAAAGAGCTCTCAGCTGAGCTAAATATTAAGAAAAACATGTACAGGAAATGGAAGAAGGGGGAAATCACCAAAGAAGATTATAAGCAAGTAGCCAGGAGATGTAGGGAGAAGGTCAGAAAGGCTAAAGCACAGATCGAACTTAGGCTGGCCAGAGACATTAAAAACAATAAAAAGGGCTTTTTTAAAAACTTCCGCAGCAAAAGGAAAAAGAAGGAGACGATAGGGTCACTGCGCAAGGAAGATGGTGAATTAATAACAGGAGGAAGAAAAAAGGCAGAACTCCTCAACACCTTCTTCGCCTCAGTTTTTTCCCAAAAGGATAAAAACACGCAACCTGGCAGTTGGGGAGCAGGTGAGGAAGTGGGGGAAATGCAGCACAGAATAGATAGAGAGGTAGTACAGGAATACCTGGCCACACTGGATGAATTCAAGTCTCCAGGGCCAGAGGAATTGCATCCTAGGATTTTAAAAGAATTAGCAGAGGTCATTGCGGAACCTCTTGCTATAATCTTTGAAAACTCTTGGCGGACAGGAGAAGTTCCGGCAGACTGGAGGAGGGCAAATGTTGTCCCCATCTTCAAGAAGGGAAAAAAAGAGGACCCAAATAATTATCGCCCAGTCAGCCTGACATCAGTACCTGGAAAGATCCTGGAGCGGATCATCAAACAGTCAGTTTCTAATTACTTAGAAAACAATGCCGTAATTACGAAAAGTCAACATGGATTTCTCAAAAATAGGTCATGCCAGACTAATCTTATCTCTTTTTATGATAGAGTTACTTGCTTGATAGATGAAGGGAGTGCTGTGGACGTAGTATATCTTGATTTCAGTAAGGCCTTTGACAAAGTTCCCCATGACATTCTTGCAAAGAAGCTAGTAAGATGTGGGCTGGACAGGGCTACTGTCAGGTGGATTTGTAACTGGTTGACTGACCGTACCCAAAGGGTGGTCACCAATAGCAGATTCTCATCCTGGAGAGAAGTGACTAGTGGGGTGCCACAGGGTTCTGTCCTGGGCCCAGTGCTGTTCAATATCTTCATTAATGACTTGGATGAAGGAATAGAGAGCACGCTGATCAAATTTGCAGATGACACCAAATTGGGAGGGGTTGCTAATACGCCTGATGACAGGATCAAAATTCAAAAGGACCTGGACAGATTGGAGAGCTGGGCCAAGGCTAACAAAATGAATTTCAACAGAGAGAAATGTAAGGTCCTACACTTAGGCAGAAAAAATGGTATGCAGAAATATAGGATGGGGGACACGTGGCTGGCTAACAGTACGTGTGAAAGGGATCTAGGAGTCTTCATAGACCACAAGCTGAACATGAGTCAGCAGTGTGATGCGGCAGCCAAGAAGGCCAACGCAATTCTTGGTTGCATCAATAGGAGTATGGTGTCTAGATCAAGGGAGGTATTGGTACCACTCTATTCTGCATTGGTTAGACCTCATCTTGAATACTGTGTCCAGTTCTGGGCACCCCAATTCAAGAAGGATATGGATAAGCTGGAGCAGGTCCAGAGGAGGGCAACCAAAATGGTGAGGGGCCTGGAAGCCATGCCCTATGAGGACAGACTTAGAGAGCTGGGTATGTTTAGTCTTCAGAAGAGAAGGTTGAGAGGGGACATGATAGCCATGTTTAAATATTTGAAGGGATGTCATGTCGAGGAAGGAGTGGGCTTGTTTTCTCCTGCTCTTGAGACCAGGACAAGGAGCAATGGATGCAAGCTGCAGGAGGGGAGATTCCGCCTGAACATCAGGAGGAATTTCCTGACAGTCAGGGCTGTCCGGCAGTGGAATGTGCTGCCACAGAGTGTGGTGGAGTCTCCTTCTTTGGAGGTTTTTAAGCGGAGGCTGGATGGCCACTTGTCGGGAGTGCTTTGAGGGTTTTCCTGCATGGCAGGGGGTTGGACTGGATGGCCCTTGTGGTCTCTTCCAACTCTACATTTCTATGATTCTATGATTCTATGATTCTATGTGTATCCCAGGTTGGAAATCACTGCCTTAGACAGCAGAGTATGCATGTTACAAAAGAACATCAAATTGTTAGCTTTTTAGTTTATTATGTTTGTTTCTTTAGTGCCAGGAGGTAGGAAGAGGCACTTGTGATAGCTGCTTCAGGTTCCAAAATGACTGGCCTATGGTATCTCACTTTGCAATAGCAATAGCAGTTACATTTCTATACTGGTTAGCCATGCAAAGCACTCCCTAAGCAGTTTACAATGCATTTAGCTAATTGCCTCCAACAAGCTGGGTACTCATTTTACTGACCTACGGAAGGATGGAAGGCTGAGTCAACCTGGAGCCCTGTGGGATCAAACTCACAACATTGTGGCTGCAATACCGGCATTTAACCATTGCACCACCAGGGCACATATATTTGGAATGGGTACAAGGCCCTTGGATGGGTATGTGCCTTTTTTATTTTTTACAGGCAATAAAATGGCTTGAGTGACCCATGCTTCTTACCTTTCTTCCCCTCCCTCATCTTTCTTTCAAAGTCTACCCCCAACATAAAATGAACATATCTAATATGCTGTGAGTGATGTCTCAATAGTGACCCCTCTATTAATTGTCATCTCTAGACCGGAACTACAACTCCCAGAATCCTTCAGCTAGCCATGTTCTAGTCTGCAAAAGCAATTTTTCCCAAAGTTTGTCTCAGTCTTACAGCGCAATTTCCCCCCTAACACAAGATCCTGGTGTTAGTCTTTTTAAATAAATATGAAATGCTCAAAATACTTAAATAAGCTAAGCAACTGCATACAAGGCACAGTTATTGATAGCTCATTTGGTTGGTTAGAGATTACGATCTTGGCTCCTAGATTTTTTTTGATTTTTTTTTTAATATATAAAGGCTACAACAGCTGAACTGTTGTGGTCAAACTGTGACATCTGGCAAGTCTAATTATCCTCCAGGTGTTTTGGTCACAGTTAATTAAGTTCTAGACTGGTGAGTGTATCCACACTAACGGACCTTGCTGAGGAGGGTCATTTGCAAATTGCATTCAGAGCCCAGGCCCTTTCATGATGAATTCTTAGTGGATATAGGAGAGGTGAAGAGAACAAGAAGAGTGGGGAGGGGGAAACTCTCAGCATGAGTTTTTGCAGATTTCCAAAGCAAATTCTTGCAAAAGGAAACATTGCAAAATAGTTGCAGAAACTGAGAAACGCAAACTGCAGGTTTTGCTGCCCACCTGGGGACAGGTGAGAAATCCAGAAGAGGGCTATTTTCTGTCCATGGGATTTATAGGGGTGGGTAGGTGTGTAAATGGGCTACCAAAAAATCCAGACCACAAGTGGTCCGAAGTGCATTTCTGCTTTACATTTTTTAAAAATGTTAAACTGTGCAGTGGGGAGGACAGAACCTTCATATTGCCTCACATTGCAGTTGGCCCTCTGTATTTGCGGGGTTCATTTTCACAGATATTTGCAAATTTCTCCAATCCCTGCCTGCACATGTCAAGCACTTCTTTTCTTTTCTTTTTTTAACCTTTTTAATTCAAAATTGACAACCATAAAAAATACATTCTTATCCAATCTATATAATACACAACTTACAGTATCCCATCTCTCCCAATATATCTCCTTCATTATTACTCATTTTCACTAAATTTAGAACTCGTTTATTACCGTCTTATCGAAATCTGCTTTTTTAGCTCCAGCTGCAGCTTGGCCAGCTAAGGATGGCTTGTAGCCCAATTTCTCAGCGTCATAAACCCTCTCCCAATGCACACTACCCACAAGGACAGAGATGGGCAAAAGAAAGGAAGTATAGGGCTGCCATGCCAAACTCCCCCTTCCCTCTTGTTTCCCTGGACTTCTTTGGACCCTGGGTGTCTGTTCTCCCTACTATGCCTCAACCCCCTGTGGATTAAAAATGCAGTGACATTTGCCCCAGTTGAAAATACATTTGATGAGCATGTAATGGGACACCAGGGGAATGACTGGGCAAAGCATGACTCATTCCCTAGAGGGGACATGGAGTAAAGGGCTGAGTCATGATAGTGAAATCATGACAAGGAGTTGCATCAGCCAAAGGCCCTGAGTGATGACATGGAAGCAGGTGTGTATAAAAGAGGAGATGGAATGCGTACTCTCTCTCTGACACTCTGCATCCCGTATCTCTGCATCTTGTCACTCTGCTCCTGAAACTCTGATGCTGAATCTTTCCCTGTGGATCTGTGTATCCTGTGTACAGATGTATATACTGCAACTTTGAAGATTAAAGCCTCCAGGTATTTTGGATGACAAACTCTGTGTTCGTGAGTTTACTAACCAGTGGGTAGAGGGGTCAGAGCTGATGCTGTAGTTGTACTCTGCTGGCACGCTTGTTGCTGTTTTGGAAACTCTGCTATGTTATGCTTGCCTCTGGGACACTATTTGTCCAGAGAGCAGCGCTTCCAGGGAGGATTCTGTGCTGGTGCTGTGAATCCATCTCCCGTCACCCCCTTCTCACAGATGCATACACACACATTTTGATATTTGTGATTTTTCCACTTTGGAAGGGTCCTGTGCCTCTAACCCTAGCGAATGTGGAAGGCCAACTATATTATAATGACAACTGTTTGTGACATACTCTGCTCCTCCTGTAGATGGCAAGAGTGTCCATTTCTGTAGAGCAGAGGTGAGAATTATGTGATCTTCCAGATTTTGTTCAATTCCTAGCATTCCTCACCATTAATTGTACTGGCTGCATGATTTCTGCTATAGTGGTAATACTTTCAATTTCTTACTTCTTCCCAGGAAAGTAGGATACCTAGATCATGGAAATTAAACAATAAAGAATCCTTAAAGATGCAACACATTTAAGAAGCATGAACATTTGTAAGACAAAAAAAATGATTTTTTAAAAACAATAATATAATTAGCTGTGAGGTAGCTGTTTCATCACATTTATATGGAAGGACCAGTAACTCTTGATCTTATTACTGTAAAAGTTTACATGAGAGTTTATCAATCTTTGGCCCTCAAGAAGGTTTAGCATAGCTAATAGTAAGGGATACTTGGAAATAGTCCAAAAATTTAAAGATCTACAATTTAGAGATCTTGAACCACAGTTTATGAAAGTTACCTAAACAATACTTGAAATAGCATGAAACAGGACTATCCTAGAGAGCCAGTATGATGTAGTGGTTTGAGCATTGGACTACAATTCTGGAGACCAGGGTTTGATTCTCTGTTCAGCCATGGAAACCCATTGGCTGACCTTGGGTGCATCACAAACTCTCAATCCCCAGAAAATCTCTTGATAGGTTCTCCCTAGGGCTGCCATAAGTTGGAAATGACTTGAAGGCACACAACAAAGACAACAAGAAGGACTGTCTTCTTTTTACCACATTAGGGTAGAAGAGCAAAGAAGAGACCACAGTCTTCTAGAGGGAAGGTTATTGATGCATGGAGTGTATGTAAGCTGCCTGAAAATGGTGTCACAGAGGGCATGGCATTTTAATATTCCAACTGAAGTGACAAGATTCTGGGAAATTCCATTAGTGTTGAAGAACAAGTGTGATGAAAGAGGGTACAACTCCAGTTTTACCCAATGAGTGAGACTCCAGACAGGTTGAAATCTCAAGTTTCTAGGTCACCAGTAAGATTTCCTTCTCCCTGTGCCATTTCATGCTCTATTCTGCACCAGTGTTGACAGGGGCAGGGGGAGGGGCAGGGGGAGAAAGCACAGGCAGCATCTGGCCGCAGATTTGATGTTGGGGAAAAAGAGAAGACATTTTTTGGATGTTTGGATATCCCAGATATCCAACATACTCACTGGAAATCCCAGAGGATGATCCATCTTCTTAACTGCAGATCTGAACCCTGACTCTTCCAGGGTCTTCCTCTGTCCCATGGACTCTTGATCTAAAGAACATTAGGGAAGGGCTTTCTCTTGACCCTACCACTGTCACAGAAGTATCTGATGAGGTCATAGGGAAGGGCTTTCTCAGTGGCTGCTCCCAGGTTGTGGAATTTCCTTCCTTGGGAGGTTAGGGTATCCACCTCTCTGTTATCCTATCACATGCAGGTAAAGACATACATTTGATAATTAATTGGTTGAGGGGAATGTTTTTTGGTTTTGTTTTTTTTGTGGGGAGGGGTTGTTTTTTTTATCTTTATCATTTCATTTTAAAATAATATTACATTTTTTTAAAAAAAATAGAGCTGTTTTAACATGATAGCTTGTTTATTGGTGTTTTAACTTTTAGCTTTATCTTATATCAGCCTTTTTGTAGGCCACCTTTCCCACCCCATTTTGGAAAAGGCAGGAGAAGGAAGGACGGACGGACGGACAGATGGAAAACAGCCAACTAGTATGTCAGGAAGGTGCCAGCTCTGAGAACACGCCTTGTGCAAGGAGCAGAAAAGAAACCACATGGAAGCATTCTTGCAAAATTCTACACTCCATGAGCATGGTGTAGGATTGTAGCCAGTATTTGCAACATCCTGCTATGTGATGCAATTATCAGGATTTATGGGAAAGCAGAACCACAATGGTTAACACAAAACGGATAGTGCCGATGCTATATTTTGGGGATACTTGACCAATCCTTTTTACATTGGTCCACACTGTTGCCCATTGGCTTGCCTTCTTCCTTTGGCCCAGTTAAGACAGACATCCGTAATGGCAGCTAGTGGTTTCCATCATAACAGTGAGTTGATACATCTATCTCAGGTTTTAAACCAAACTTTAAAAGAGTTATCCAAGGCGCTGAACTGATTTTGGAGATGGGGAATATTGGATAGCGCCTATGAAGCTTGGACCAAAGCTCACAGTGGATTCACTGCTCCTCTGATATGGAAGCCACCTGACTGTCTACAACAGGTGGTGATAATGAGTTTTTTTCAAGCAATATAATGAACCATGGGAACAAACTAATTTTGAAATGAATGTCTGTTCCTTACCGTCTATAATCATGTTTGCTTGTAAGATGAGGGCTGATCATACAGAGAAACTCACTCTGCCCTTTCCAGATTGGGGTGGTTTTATTTCAAAACAGCATAATGTGCAACTTGTTCTCATTTAGACCTCAGAATTCGTAATTCCTTAACAGTGATTGTCATCAACTTTGAGAAACAAGAAGAGTGGCCCCTCCCTCCTCCCATCACTGCTTTGCCAAGGTACTGTTAAATTAAAACGTTATAAAGCAATTCAGATACATTAGTGCCATGTCCTTAATTTTATTGGTAATGTGCACTCCTGCCTTTGATCATGCATGCTTGTTTGAAACACGTCGTAAATCACAGCATGTTAATCTGGGCTCGTTATAATTAAATTCTTCATTCACATGTCTCTTGAAAGAATCGTTGGGAATGGAAATAATAATAAAAAAATCTATCCATGTCAGGCTTATGTGACTGGGTTTATTTTCTCAGTTCTTTTGTATCATTACAAAATTGGGTGTGATCACTGGGCATCTCAGAGACTGGCATGACCTTGGGCATGAGACTGGTATGCTAGGGAAAAAATGCAGTTTGGACAAAAGATCTGGATTGCTGGATCTCGTGCAAAAGTTTCCCAAGCAAAGGAAATTAGTTTATTTTGAGATTCCACAATGATGTGTAGTTTTGACCCAGTACTGTTTCTTTTATTACTATTATTAAATCAAGTCTGGATTTTTTTTTCATCTTCTTTTTGATTTAATTTGACTTTGGCTTTAGTTCGATGGTTGCTTGTAAGAACCCTTCCCATTTAATGATGCCATAGTGGGAAAGAATGAGTGAGTGAGAGACTGTAAAGTAAAATGCAAGACTTCAGTTGTGGGTTTTGAAAAGCCATGAGTCAGGGGAGGCTCATGTTAGCACAGGCTATGGAATAACATGGCATGGCAAAAAATGCCATCTGTTTTTCAACTGGTATGGATGGGGATTGAAGTGCTGCCCCACTATCGCTAAACATATGCTCTTCCCCTAGGATAGAAATTGTGTTTTGGATCTAGATTTAGTCATACTGAGTACAGAACCATTGAAATGAATGGGATTTAAATTAATTTTTTATTACTAATTTAAGTCCCACTAATTTCATATAAGCATGGCTAAGGGCTAAATTATAAACTGTATGTAGCATGCAGTTCAAGATCTTCAATTATTTGACATTAAATACATTAAATTTGCATTGCATGTGATGAAGCAGACATAGACCGTTTCCGCACTGGCCTGTTATAGCACTATTATTCCACTTTCAACGTCCTATGGAATCCTGGGGTTTGCAGTTTTGGGAGGGACCTCTGTCCCCTCCCATAACTGCACACCCAAGGATTCCATAGGACATTGAAAATGGAATAACAGCACTATAACAGGCTAGTGTGGAAATGGCTCCAGTCCATGAAAGCTGATGCTGTTTTTTTTTTTTTTTTTTGCTAGTTAGTCTCAAAGGTGCTAAATGATCCCTTTGACTGCCGATGCAAACTAATGCAGCTAAGTCTCTGAATATTTTATATTAAGGTGGGGAAGCACAGACCTAATCCAGACTGGGACCATTGATGAGGGACTGAAATGTTTCCCACCATACATTTTTTAATTTCAAAACTCAATCCCAATGGAGACACCAAGAGAGGTCAAGCCCTCCATGTGAAAGGGGTAATTTTGAAATAAAAACCAGATTGTGGTGAGAGGTTTAAGCCTCTTCTGCTCATACATGATAGTTCCATTAGCATCAGGTTCATCAGGTCCTTAACTACGGTAGAAAAGGATATGGCATTTTCCGTTGAACACAACATATTTAACACTGTGTAGAGTTAAGGCGTAAATCTGGAAGCAGCCCTCCATTTTCAGACTCAGATGTTACAGTTATTGCATTAGAGGTCTGCTTGGTGGTAGGGATATAAAGAATAGTCACTGATTTTGTCATGTTCAGCTAAAAAGAGTGTATTGACATATCACTGAGAAAACGTGTATGAAGGAATATTGTAGAATCTTTGAGACTGAGGGCCTTTCCGCACTAAACTGTTATAGTGCTATTATTCCACTTTCAACATCTTATGAAATTCTGGGCTTTGCAGTTTATGGAGGGGCATTTAGAATTATCAGCCAGAGAGCTTTTTGGCCTCAGAAAACTACAAACTCCAGAATTCCACAGGAGGTTGAAAGTGGAATAACAGCACTATAACAGTGTTGTGTAAAAAGGCCCTCAGAGAAAGCAATTTGTAGCATAAGCTTTCATAGACTTAATCTACTTCAAGATTGGTTTTATGCAAAATAATAATAGTAATAATAAAATCATCATTGTCATCGTCATCATCATCATCTGATGGTGATGGTTAAATAGAGTCTCCAGGTTCATTTTGCTACTGAATTGCTTTAGGGCAGCAACATGAAGGGCAGAGCTTAGAAAACTTATTTTATTGGATAACAGCTCTCACAATAACTCAGCCAATACGGCCTGTGGCTTTCTGGGAGATCAAAAAAGTAACTTCTCCAAGATCTAATCAGAGATAGCTGTTGCCTTCAGGCTCTGCTGTTGTGCTTCCAGGAGGCATCTGGTCTGCTACTGTGGGGAAAAATGAATCTGAACTAGACAAAAATTTGCTGTGCTCCAACAACACTGCTCCTACTTATTGACTGGATTTCTGTTGCATCTTTGGCTGCAAGAGTCCGCATAGTATCTCATAATATAAATGAAAACAAAGAGAAATAACAGTAAAGTGGAAGGCAGTAGGAAAAGAAGGAGGCCATATTACAGATGGATTGATTCAATCCAGGAAGTCACACCCCAGAGCCTACAAGACCTCAGCAGACTTGTTGAGGACCAGGGTTCTTGGAGGTCCCTGATTCAAAGGGTTATCATAAGTTGAAGCTGACTTAAGAGTACATAAGAACAACAAAGAAATAATGGTGGGATCCTGAATTGCAGATGGACAGCGTAAAGCTCTGCCAGACACAGCTAACTGTACTCTTCCTCCCTGTACTATTTTCTTACTCTCCTTGTGCTAGGGTGGCCCCACCACAGTGACTCAGGCCCTTTCCACACGGGGTAAAAAAAATGGCTTAGGGCGACCTCACTCGGAGTTCGTCCACACTGTGGGGTGCGCAAGGGCGGTTTGAAAAGTGGAGGTTCCACACCTCAAACCGCCCTCGCGTGGCCATAAAGGGTGGCGCGGCATGTTTTTTAAAAACCACATGTCATGTGGTTTTTAAAACGCGAGCGCTTCCGGCTGGCGCGCTGCCCTGATTGGCAGAGCGCCGCCGGAAGTCGCCGACCGCCATTTTGCCCGCCGCCAAACGCCGCCGAAATTCGCTAGCGTGTGGAGCGGCGAACGCGCGCTCCCCACGGGGACGGAGCAACCCGCTTCCAGGCAAGCTCCGCCCTTGTGTGCGCCACCCCATTTCCCCGTCCCCCATGTGGAAAGGGCCTCAGTGGCAAGGAGTTGATGGAGGTGGCCAGGCAGTGTCTTCTTGTGCTTCAAGATTTTGTTATTCTCCCAAACCTCCCAGAGGACCCCAGGAGGTGCAAGATGATGCCGTTGTGTTGTGGCTGGCTACTGAAGCACACCAAACCCCAGCATACTTGTCCCTTATCATCCCCTTACCACTGAATGGCTGTTTGGGGAGGGGTGCCCTAGAAGCAGGAGAGTAAGCGAAGGTCACTAGGATTCAGTGAAGATAGCCAAACTGAATTCTGACATCTGTGCTGACCATAATAATGCATATATGGGTGAAAATTGGACGTATTCTTGCTTTTGTCACCAACAGGATTCCAGCCAAACCCATTAAAACCAGTTTTAACTAAGATTAAGTTCCAGATCTTACTTTTCCAATTATTCTGTGAGGTGAGAGGTTGGAGACCCTTACCTTGAGAAGGTATCTTCTTATAAGTCGAGCCATTTCTCAGTGCCTTTTCCCAGGGATCCTGGGTAACTAGTTCCCCACTACTATGCAAGAGAAATTACTTAAGGCAGTGGTTCTCAACCTGTGGTCCCCAGATGTTTGTGAACTTCAGCTCCCAGAAGCCCCAGCCACTATGGTCAATGCTCAGGGCTTCTGGGAGCTGAAGTTCACAAACATCTGGGGACCCACAGGTTGAGAACCACTGACTTAAGGGGTAAACAGTAGGGATGGGCCAACCGAATCCTCAAATCCTCGAATCCTCAGCAAGGATTCAAGATTCGCGAATCCGAATCCCTGCACCAAAATAGGCAAACCGAATCTTTCAAATCCACCAACCAAATAGTTTTTTGGAGACCGAGATGCCTGAAAACCTGGGAAACCAGACACACAAAGGGAGATAACAAGTAGGTAACTTTTTCCCTTGGAGTAATAACGGCCTTTGCTAATAATTTCAGAAATTACATCTGGGGTTGTAGATATTTAAACTGAACATTTAATATTTAAGTTCAGCACTTGACTGGAAGGTAAAGTCTTGAGATTTCAAGGACAGCTGAGATTCCTTTGCATTGGTCCCTTGCAAACCTCTTTCATACATAATTCTGAGGTTTATAGTTTCACAAGGTGTCACAGCCTTCTCTTCCAAAGTATGCTGGTGCATCATCAAACTACAAACCCCAGGATGCCAGAAGGAGCTATGCCAAGAGAAGCCAGTTTTGACCTAAACTATCTCTGTATTGTAGTATGTGGCCCTGTTTACACAGGCAGGGAAAATGTGGGATTAATCCACATTTTCTTGCCTGTGTAGAAAGGGCCTTCATGTCATTTTCAATCTGAGGAGATCCTGAGGCAAAACTAGGACATTTGTCCTGGCAAGATTTCTTCAGAGGGAGGTTTGTCTTTGCCTAGGCTTTTTCTAAGGCTGAGAGAGTGTGTCTTGCCCAAGATTGTCCTTCTTTCCCTTGCTTTTTAAACCCTTTAAAAATTTTTTGAAAGATTTGAGATGTGTGAGATTTGTGGATTCTCAGAACCTTTCAGGGATTCGGATCCGGATTTAAATTTGGATTTGGAAAATTCTAGATTCATCCCATCTCTAGTAAATAGGATCATCCTGATTTCTACATATGGACTTTTGGTTCTTCTGTTCAGGACGAGGTGTTTTGTTTTTTTATTTGCCTTCTCTTGTTTGTCCATTTTCTTTGGGTTCATTGATACATTTGGCTTCACGTCCAGGACATAAAACAGTTTTTGGAAGTTTTTCTTGACATTAAAACTTTAACAGAGTACAAAAGAATGGGGAGTTTAAAAATCAAAGCAACACTGAAAACATTTGTAACAGTGCAAATAATTCTGATAATCCAAATAACAAGACAGATAACAAAACCTTGGCTGTTTTCTCACTATAGGGGTGGGCAAAATGCCACTTGTAGGCTGGATTCATTCCCACAGGGTCCCCTATACTTCCATGAACCTTATTTTTTTCATCCAAAAAAGAGTTAAGCCACTTCTGCAGATGTCCAGGGGGCAGAGGCAAGTTCCCCTTAAACCTGAAAGCCAGCCCAATGCACTACGAAACTGGGAATTGCTATTTTTTATTTTTGGTGTGGATTTTGTTGTTACTACAGTCATTTTTTTTTCCTGCTTCAAAGTCATGTGTGACCTGTGGTGAATGCTAGAGGTGGAAAGTTGCACAACTCTCATCTAAAGGTCAAAACAGAGGGGACCAACCAAGCTTTTTCAGGAAGGGCATTTTACAAATTTGGTACCGGCCATACCTTTGATAGGAAAGGGATATAGAGCAAGGCCACATATTACAATTGTAAAGGTGGGAGACTCATGAGGAAGTAGATAGTCCATCATGTAACCTAAGCCCAAATCCTTAGGGATTTAGAGGAAATCAACAGCACTTTAGTTTGCACTAGAAATGAATTAAACTGAACTCATTTTGCCATATTTGTCAGGTCAAGCATCTTATTTGTAGATCATTTAAGAAAGCTACCGTTTTCAATGATTTATTTCTCAGGCCTTATTGGTCTGGAAGTCTGCACAATCTAATTTATTTTCATTTATCATAGTTTTTAAGCAACAATGAAAGACACCAATATATGGCTTTTAACTAAGGAAGTTTTTAACAGGGATGGGAAAAGAGACAAAGGCCTTTTCCACACTGGGTGAGGGAATCACCCCGCGCCACTACTCACTGGACCTTTCGGCTCCCCGGTCCGGTCCCCGGCGCTTCGGAGCAGTGCGTGCTCGTCAATACGCACTGCTCCGGCGTCCCAAATGGTGGCTTGCGGTTGGTCGAGGGTATCGACCAACCACTGAAGCTCGCTAGCCTAAAGCCCACCCCTGGGCAGATCGCAGGCTTGCATTGGTGCGAGCCTGCAAATGTGCATAAGGGAGCAGGCTCACAGTGGCGCACTGCGTGCTTTTGAAAGACCGGAAAAATCAGATCTTTCAAAAGCACGCTGGAGGATAACCTGGGGTCATTCCAGACCACACTGAGGTGTGGATCTACCTTAAATAGGTCTGACCCAGTCCGGTCCGAGGTGCAGACCTCCTCCTTGGAGGACGGACTGTGCCGTTTCAAAAACCCTGTGTGGAAACCGCCAAAGTCTGTATTGTTGTACTTGTTTGGAAGAGCCAGGTCTTGAAATAGGATGCAGCAAATCTGTGTGCTGCTGCCCCTGGTGGTAAGTCATGGAGTAGCATGTTACAGTGTTTCCATCCTAGGATTCTCCAAGACCCCTGAGTGACTCTGCTTGCCTCGTCTGATCATGCAGGGAGTAAGAAGAATTCTGTGTCAGGTTAGGATTTTTTTCCCCCTCAGCAAAACCATTGCGCCTGGAACCCACATTTCTAGTTCTGGGTTTCCAGCTTCTAGTTCTCATTTGATTAGCTGCAGGGACAAAACATACTTTGAGTAAGCTTAATTGGAATAAGTGGTCCCTACATTTTTAGTAAGTGTAGAATCACAGAATTATAGGGTTCAGTTAGAGCATTGCACTATGACCTTGAAGACCAGGGTTCAATTCCCTGCTCAAACACGGCAACCTATTGGATGACCTACTTAGTCCCAGAAAACCCCATGATAGATTCACCTTAGGATCACCATAAGCTGGAAATGACTTGAAGGCACACAACAAGAAGGGACCACAAGGGTCATCTGTTCCAGGCTTACCTATGTAGAAATCCGTAGCCAAAGCATCCCTCACAGGTGGCTGTCCAACTTCAGTCTAAAGTCCTTCTTTAAAGTCCTTCTGAAGCAGTCTAATTTCACTGTTGAACAGCATTCACTGTCCAGATGTTCTTCCTAAGGCTGAGGCAGAATCTCTTTATCATTTGAACCCGTCAGTTTGTGCTGAAGTCCCTGGAGAAGGAGACAAGAAGCTGACTCCATCTTTTAGATGACACGCCTTCAAATCTATCTCATTCTTCTCTTCTCCAAGCTATACATACCTAGATCACTTAACTGTTCCTCACAGGGCTTGGTTTCCAGGCATTTTACCATTTAGGTTGCCCACGGGCACATGGGAAGAGCTGCCTTATTACTTGCTTCAGAGGTAGTAATCTGTATGGACCTACAGATGCCACATTTACCACCGGGATGGCGGACTGGACATCAAACCTACAGGCTACTTAGTTGCTGTGTCCCTCACTGTGGTGAGCTGTGTTCTATTTCTATTTCAATCACATTAGTTCAAAATTTGCATGTATACTTGTAGGCTGAAATCTTGTTTGTGTCTTATCTGTGCATATGTTCCTCACTAGAAACAATTGTCCAATGTGCAATGCCTGCATTTATACAAGGTTGCAGAAGCAGAGCTGCTAATGTGGTGCCCCTGAACATGCCAATGTGCATATTTGTCTGATGCACACCCATGTACACATGATTCACATTTGCACAGCTGTGATGCACATCCACACACTTGCAGTGTGCATACCCATTCAGCTGCACATTCAGATGTGCATTCAATCGGACAACTTTGCCATTCAATACATGAGTTGCAGAGCAATTCATAACCCCAAATGTTAAAATTTTACACTACACAAGCCCAGTGTAAGGTCTTGGCTTCAGACTAGCAAGACAATATTGTCCTTATTTTGACACCAAATGAAAAGCTGACTTGTTGTTGTGTTCCTTCAAGTCATTTCTGACTTACAGTGACCCTAAGGTGAACCTATCTTGTGGTTTTCTGGGGCTGAGAGTGTGTGATGTTTCCAAGGTTGTCCAGTGGGTTTCCATGGTCAAGTGGGGAATTGAACCCTGGTCTCCAGGCTTTTAGACTAATGCTTAAGCCACTATACTACACTGGAAAACCTGACTAGTAGCCCAAACTATGAAGCCAAGAGAAATCATGGTTTTTGTTTTGTTTTGTTTTTTTGGTACAGTTCTGTTGGATTATGGGCTTGAAGGAACACAACAGTTACAACAACAAGATATTTTAACAAATAAAAAGTGTGGTCTAGTGGTTTGGATACTGAACTACAACTCTGGAGACCAGGTTCAAATCTCCACTCAGCCATGGAAAGCCAGTGGGTGAGCCTGGGCAGATCACATTCTCTCAGCCCCAGAGAAAAGCAAAGTCAAACCCCATGATAGGTTCACTTTACAGTTGCCATAAGCCAGAAACAACTTAAAGGTGCACATTTTTAGAGGCTTTTATGTATTATATTTTGTCTTTTTTTTTTTTTTGTCAAACTAAGGCTACAGTTGGGACTGGGGGCTCTCCATACATTCAATCCCCTTTTCTCCAGCTATTCAAGTGAATGGGGAAGCCCTTGGCAGTGGGGAAGTCCTATATTATATGTCTGTTAGAACTGGCAATCCCAATGCCCACAGTACATTGCTGGATCAAGCTGATGCCCTCCAATTCTGAAATTTCTTGGCTGCTTATTCTACTCTTGTAATTTATGTGTATTATAGGAAGCAGAGAGTCTGATTATATTCGTAGTGTCTGCTGTTGCTATCTAGTTGCTTTGTTCTCTGCAAGAACAAGACGCACACACAAATCCATTTGAGAATACTGTTTGGAGTTGTTGGTTCTGTTTTCATGTTGTTGTTGGGTTTTTCTTTTATTGTTCTTTTTTTTTCTTTCTGCATTTCCAGCCCTGTCTGTCTGGCTGAGGATTTTGGGTACACTTTTAATAATGTGTGCCAGCAAAACAGAAGTGGTACCTGTGCCATGTCTCCATGGCGACAACTCCAAAAAGCCTGGGTAGCAAACAGCTGAAAGAGGCTTAACTGTTGTTGCAGCCCTTTGAAGATTCTGAGCAGATAATAATGCTCTGAACCTTTTTGCTGCTGCTCCCTGGAACACTGCTTGTTTGGATGAGAGAGAGCCAAGGTCCTCATCAGCTTTGACATGTCCTGCGACGGCAAGTGGAGGGTAGCCGCTGCAGGGGGCAACCAGGCACGGAGACATAATATAGGCTGATGCAATTGTAGCCCAGAAAAGAGACAGAGGCAGGACTTACATTGATCCAAAGAGCTCACCCAGGCTTGTGTATTACACCACTGTCTCTTGCTAGCGATGATATAAACACTAGTGATGTCGTGAGGCCCTGTGTCGGAGCCAGAGAACCAGAATAAACAGAGTGTTTTGTAGTTTTCTAGTACACTCAAAAAGCCAATTTATACTCCCTGCCTTCTCCAAGTGATGAGAAGGTTTGGGGTAGAAACACAGGGAGCAATCTCTTTTTGGATGAGAGGGACGCAGAGACATACAGTAGGATGTGGGGGAAGGGAGAAAATTGTAGTTTATGTTTATTTACTGAGATACATATTAGGCATGTGTAGGTTGGTAGATAGAGAATCAATGTAGTGCAGTGGTCTGAGCATTGGACTATGACCCTGGTGACAACGGTTTGATTCCCTGCTCAATCATGGAAACCCACTGGGTGCCCTTGGACACATCACATACTCTCAGCCCCAGAAACTGAGATAGGTTCCATGATAGGTTCACCTTAGGGTCTCCATAAGTCAGAAATGACTTGAAGGCACACAAAAACAACAAAAGGAAGTTTGGTAGGTACAAGGAATGCTGTGTTGTAAAGCAGCCTTGCTTTCCCCAAGCCATCTACTTCACTTACTCTTGTCTCCGATGGCAGTGGGATGGTGAAACTGCTCTAGATTTTAGTCTGAATTTTTAAGGGGCTAAGCCTATGTTTAGAGATTGGACTTAGGGCCTTGGATAGCTCTGTTAAATTTCAGACTGAAATCCAGAGCAAACACACCTTTCTACTGACATGGAAGCCACCAGTCACCACTACCTGGACCCAAGTAAGCAGCATTCACTTGAAATCTCTTCCCCAGCATCTCTCTTCATTCCCCAGATCTTTCAACTGGTGGCAAAACTCAGACCTGCCAATCCTGGAATAAATCACTGAATTTGCCCATTGCTTCTTCCATCATTCCCTTGATAAAGTTGAACATGAGCAAACTTAGCCCATTTCCACACTACACTGTTATAGAGCTGCTATTCCACTTTCAACATCCTATGGAATCCTGAAATTTGGAGTTTAGGAAGGAGCATTTAGAATTCTTAGCGAGAGAGCTCTTTGGCCTCAGTAAACTGCAAACTCCAAAATTCTACAAGATGTTGAAAGTGGAATAATAGCACTGTTATAGTGTAGAGCAGAAATGGCCTTAGTGAGCTGTCCTAGGAACACTTTCTAGATGAAAGGTTCTCAGTCTTCAGTCCTCCAGATGTTTTGGACATCAGTTCTCAGAATTCCTGAATATTGCCCAATATTTGGTCCTTCAGGGTCCACAACTCCTGAAAGATCAAAAATCACTGTTCTAGACAAGTCTGCCCCAACTAGGTACCTTCCAGATGTCTTTGGCTACAATAGTTATCATCTGCAACAATCAGCATCACTGTCCATTGTAACAACATCATTAGCTGTTAATTAAAAAAAGTTCAGAGAAATGTCACATCCTCCTCCTTCGAAACTGCATAACAACGATATACTGTGTGAACCAACTGATATGTGCATTTAAATAAACTTGCAACACTATATGTAAATATTCCAGATCTCTCCATTTATCTTTGAAGTTCCTTTATACCAAGAGTATAAAGCAAAAGTTATTGGACTACAACTCCAATCAGCCCTAGCCAGCAAAGCCAGTGGTGTGGGGTTGATGAGTTTAAAGCATCTTCTGTAAGCCATACATTTCCAATCTTTGAGGAAGAACATAGTTTAACTGCATTTGTTTTAACTTTTACAATCTGCCCTGAGTCCTAGAGTGAGAAAAAGGCTTAATACAAATATATTTCTACTACTACTACTACTACTACTATTGATAATAATACTATTTTTATTCCATCTCGTTCAATATTTGACCAATGTGTTTATTTCTTAGTTTAGTTAAATCTATTTTACCTTGTTCTTCAGACCTCCACCAATTATACAGCAATCTCTACCCTTAGCTTAGAATCTAAAAGAGATGATATGGAAGGAAAAGTGACAGAGGAGGAGAAGGAAAAACAACAACAAACACAGGCACTAGTTCTTAGCTCTAGTTTTCTTACAGGTATTTTTTCTGGCATAGAAAAGCTAAGATCAGCTGCAGGTGCTATTGAGAGAAGAGACAGATAAATAGACAGACAGACAGACAGACAGACAGACCGGTAGATAGGGAAGCAGGCATTAGCAGTTACCCTATAAAGGTGTTGGAGGTTTGGCAGCCACTGAAGGATGCCAGGAGCTAACAGTAGTTCTGCTGTGATCCATAGAACCTTTCCACACAATGGGGTTCATGTGAGTCCTTCCATCAGAGCCCCAGCAGGGAACGAAGTGTGACAAGAATGCTCCCCTCCGCATCTCACCAACTCCCTGTGGAAGGGAGCATCATGACTACGTTTCTTTCTTCCGCAGTGCTGCCAGCCAGTTTCCATTGCTGCACTGGGGATGGAAGCGCCACCATTGCACTTCCTGCCCTTCCTCATGGGCAGTGGTGATGGAAGCGTCGCATGAGTGACTGTGCAAATGGTTTTTTTCTGTTTGGCAAATATCCCATGAGCTCGATGCATGAGGACAAGATGGCGGTGGAACCATGATGACGTCATGCAGAAGCACAACCTTCTGCTGGGGACTGCTGCCATCCTGTCCCCACAGCGGGACAGCCCCATTGTGTGGAAATGGCCAGAGACAGCTTTTGTACTGTGTACAGAAAACAGTACTTGAAATGCAGATAGCTTAGTTATGTACGACTGCCTTTCTTCATATTCAAGCCCTGTACTGCACCCTGGTGGTGCAGTGGTTCAATGCCAGTAGTGCAGCCACAAAGTTGTGAGTTCGATCCTGCAGGGCTCCAGGTTGACCCATCCTTCCATAGGTCAGTAAAATGAGTACCCAGCTTGTTGGGGGCAATTAGCTTACAACAGTGTAAACCACTTAGGGAGTGCTTAGCACTGATAAGCAGCATAGAAATGTAACTGCCATTGCTATTACTGCTTCTGTCTCACATTTTGCCTTCTTATTCTCATTGCTGTGTTCTCTCTCTCCCTTTGCTGTCAGAATTTAGCTTGTAAGTTCCTTAGGGCAGGAAGCTTGGTGCTAGATAGAATGAATAAATAAATTGTAAAATTTGGGGATGAGACAACAATACATGGCAAATGCTGGATGGAAGCACAGAAACATTGGTTTTTAACCCTTACGGTTGTACATGAAAAAGTGTCCAGGAATCAAACAAGATCATTATCATTTCCAGAGAAGATACTCTGCTTTCTTCACTGTTCTCATCTCACAAATTTCCACCTGTTTATATGTACTTCATTTCTACCACTAAGAATGACCTGAACAGTGAACTAGTATGCTGGAGCATCACATCCACTACATTGCTACACACCCGCATCCAAATGACAGGGGAAGCATTCGCTGCCAAAAGACACATACACAGCAATAGGCAAGCTAGGCATTTATGGCTGCAGGTGTTTCGATCTGAGCTAGACTTGGGCTGGTAATTTGCTGAATCTATTTTTATCACTGTTTTCTTTTCCTTTTTTTTTTTTTAATGGGCTGTGCTTGGTAGGAGAGACATCCTGAGCAGAATATAACCTTTGTTTGATTTCCTCTTTGGGATTTTTTTTTTAAAGGCTTAGGAGCTGAAGCCAAGTCAATCAGGTAGATAAATAGACTAAGAAAACATGGATATAAATATAAGGTGAATGGATGGACAAGAGACATGGGCAAGTCTGTACCATTAGGATCTGCTCCTTGAGGCAGGGAGCTTGGTAAAATAAAATGAATAAATGCATTATAAAATTGTTTAGTTCATAAAACTGTACTTTATGCTAGAGTTCTTTGCAAACAAACAAACAAACAAACAAATAAATATTATAAGATTTCATAACATGAACAATTGCATGGTACTGTTACATATTTGCCAGAGTTCTGAAGGGACTATTTATACTTAAGAACAGTAACTGGAATCCTGTATGGTCTTCAGGTATGTGTAAGCACTGCAGTTACAGTGCTACATGGTGAATTCTGGCTTGACGACCTCTTCAAGCTGCTACCCTGATTTCTGGGGGTCCCCTTGAGGGACACCTCAATGTGCTCCAAGTTAGAAGGGGGGGTTTAATGGAGTGCAAGCAATAGTGAAATGAGAGGCAGGATAACCTAGCAGGATCTTTTACCCAATTTTACGGGGTCAAGCCAAGCCAAAAACCAGGCAAACATATCAAATATATGGTTTTATTGAATGAAAATGTTCTCATGCAGCAACACACTCACTCACACACACAAGGCCTATTGCGAAAGAAAAGAGGTGAAAATGGATAGAGGATGTAGCAAGGGATTGTAGAGGGTGATACTGCACCCATCCTGAAGTCCTTGGTCCGGGAAGCAGCAAGCAAAATGAAACTCAGCAATGAAACAGCTGAGGGGATTACTCAACTAACAGAGAGAAGGTCTGCTAGCGTGGCAAGGAGTTCTCCAGAGAAATTCTCAAAAACTAGGACTACTTGTAGGGCAGAACGTACCTCGAGGGCAAATCCTCTCCCGGGAGGACAAAAGCCATAGCAAAGGAAAGATTGTACATCAAAGCCAACTTGGTTTGCACAATGGTTTTATGATGTGTTGTCAGTGTTTCAGAATCTTCAGTTGCAACAGGTTGTAGTGTAAATTTATGTAGATGGGCCTCACCTTGTAGGATTTTTCTGGAGTTACAGGTGCTCAACCTGGGGAAAACATGCTAATCCCCTCAAGTTGGTGCCTCTTTGGCTGAGGACCCTTTGCTTTTGTGAGTTTGCATAGCTTGAGGTCTCTTTGGGCTACATGACTAGGGATTTTTCTGACCTGACCTAGTTCTCAGTCCTTTGGCTGTTTTTGCTTACATGTCCATCTGGGCAACCTCCCTGGCATGGTGAGCATTTCATATCAAAAATTGTAGTCCCCGGGATAGGGTGTGCCAGTGGGGTAACAAAGCCACACTTACTGGGCAGCAGCAGCTATAGTCAACAGAAGTCTGTTCCCTTGTCAGTCAGAGAGCAGCTGGCTGCTGTTTCCACCCTCTCCTGTGAGCAATCCCCAATGTGATAGCCAGAAAGAGGGCCCCTGTCACCATATCCCCTTACACCAGAGATTGTTCATGTGCAGGAGTTGGGAACAGCAGCCAATTTCTTCCTGAGCAGCAGGGGAACAGATCCGCATTGATCACAGAAACTGCTGCCCAGTAAGCTTGGGTTGGGGGTCTTCCACAGTCCCTATTGGGCACTGTGAATACCTAACAGTCACAAGTATGTAACTCCAGGTTATGCAGTTGTAGTTGCCATACAGGATTTTGGCCAACGAGCCACTTGTAATTAATTTCGTTAATTAGTTAGCTAAGGCATAACTAAGTTACACTCAAATACATATTACAATTGTAATGCAACTACAAGTGCTTTGTGATGTTTAGCATTAGAGGTCTAGTTAGGTAGTCTTGGTACTTTGGTTTGTTTTGTAGCCCAGGTCAGTAGCTTGTAACAATGCATTTAAAATGAATGGTCTTTTGGAAGTGCTAGCAACTATTCCAACTAGCTCTGGATAATGAGCAAGTAAAGAGTTCCATTTTAAACAACATAACTATAACAGCAACTAAATACTTTTAGATCTCAGAGTGACAATTTAACATATTAACCTTTAAAAAGTAAGCTCCCACACTATGATGTGGGCAGATATGTCCTGGGATCCAACTTTGGCTTAGTGAGGAAATTTTCTAGGTAGACATAGGCATGTTACTCTCTGAGCCAAATTTACACTAAAACATCATTGCAAACAATGCAATAATGCCTTCAAGCAAGCCTCTTGAATGACAGATGAGATGCTGAATATGATCATGAAGTATTTTCCTCCAACAAAATTTCTATACAATAGACAACCTAAAGCAAAATATAAAAATTAGGTAACCCAGGCTCTAAGCATTATGAAACATGAAATCCAGCTTGAATGCATTGTGCCATTCAGTTTATTTGTGGGGCAACTTTAAGAAAGAAAGGGAGACATAAGTGAAAGCCTGGTATCAACACATGGCACCCATGGATCCCTAAAGCAACGATGACTGGAAGCATCCAATAGATTTGCTGTAGAAAAGAGACAAAGTTTCAAGACAATGAAAGAGAGATGATTTTATTATTGAAAATAGCCGAATGCACATCTGCTTGAAAATATTTTTATGACCTTCTTCAGTAGCTGTTAAACAAAAGGGACAATAATTATCACAAGAGGCAATTTACAATTTGTAAAATCAGTTATGTGAACACTTAACTTACTTTTGGGCCACGGACAAGGACCTGTCATCTTGAAATGGGCCACCACTTAAGACAACCTTGACTTTTCCCCATGAATTCTGTTGTCCAGTCCGGGCTCTAAATTACACTAAGCAGCTGAGTCTAACTACCATTTTAATTTCCCACAATGACTCTGATATGAGGAGGTACTGGAAATGAAAATGGCAGCCTTCACCCACCTATGCTTGCACTGGTTAAAACTCAGGATGTAAATCCTTGCTAATTTCATTCTTGAAGAAAGTAACAAATACATTTGCCATTTCTCTTCCCACTGTGAGTAAATCCTGAACAACTACATAGTTTTTGAAGATTATTCAGAGTGTGGGATTTTACTGAATAAATAAATCTACATGTTTTGGGGGCAGAAAACAGTATTTTCTGTGTAGTGAATTTTGGCCAGAGCCCCTTGAAACAAGGAGCAAGCCTTGTACCACTGACAGATGCAAATCTCTACTTCTCTTTTCCTCTTCCTCTTCCACCAGGCAGGCCACTTATGCATTGCTATAAGAAAGGAGATACATCACCTACAAAGAAGATAAAAACAGGTGTGTGTAATCAGCGTCTATTAAAATATTTGTTTGTCTGTCTGTTGAGAGAGAGAGAGAGAGAGAGAGAGAGATGCAAATGCATGTTTTAGGTTTTTTATGATTTTACATGCTTTTAATGTTTTTAATTGTTTTAAATGTTTTTATATTTTAATTTATTGTTGGAAGCCATCTTGGGTCCCATTCCCGGGAGAAAGGTGGCATAAAATATAATAAAATAAATAAATAAACCAATTTAGAAACAATTATTATAATCTTGAACGTGATACACAGAAAACCCAACACATTTAATGTACTTCTGAAACTCCTCCCATGTGTTCAGTGATCACATGCTGGGAAGAGGAAGCCTGAACATTCTGGGCCACCCACAGTGCTGACACTACTCATTTCTAGATTTCACACCATAGAAAGAAAATGTGCAGGGGCAATATAGATTTCATGTGCATATAACTGTGTACCTGTTGTGAGGATGGAGGAATCTACCAATTTTGGTTCTGCCTATTTCTCATTTATTCAATATTAAGTTTAGTTAATCATGAACTTTAAGCTTTTTGTCAACCGCATAGAAATTCGTAAGCATTTTGTGTGCATTTTTTCTAATTATGCATTGTTTGCCTAACAAACACTTTTTTGGGGCAAGTGTGTTTCCTAATATAATGGATCTTTGAACATGATTGACTGACAGCCTGTTGATGTTTTATGCACTTTTATGTTCTCTTAATGTAAATTTTTTGACCATTGAAAGAGGCCCAATGTAAAATTAGTTGATTGTAATGTACGGGTAGCTTTGCTCAAAACGTTACTTCTGGTATTGCTCAAATATGAAACACTTCAGCACAATGTTGAGAAAGTCCTATCAGTGATCTCAACTAAAGTAGGCCCGTTGAATCAATTGTTGAATGGTGAATCAACAATGACATGAATCTCATTGATTGAATGGTCTACTCTAGTTGGGAGTACCAGTAGAATTCAGGCTATTTTATTCTTCTTAAAAGTACCATTCTACATACCACCCTAATCTTGGCTGATTTTGGAAGGTAAGCAAAATCAGGCCTGGTTAGTACTTGAGTGGGAGACCACAAAGGAATACCTGTTACCCCAAAAGGTGGGAGACCTTGATGTCTTGCAGCAGTGCCAGCATCTCCTTAGAAAAGTGGAAAATTAGAGCTCGAAAGAGGCCTGCGAGAGGGGCAGTAATCATGGGAAGTTTTCATCTGTGTATACCAGTACTAACTGCGAGACGCGAGAGTCAAAAGAATGTTTTTATTTGGGGAATTCACAAACATACAAAAGAAATCAAGTAGTCTCATGAATTATGCAAGGCTAATGAAGGTAAAGGACAGAAAGTTTGGATAGGAAGAGATTTTGGGATGAAGTGGGTGATAGTTATCATTCTAGAAGCAGAAGACCAAAGTGAGATGGCTCAAACAAGAATTTGAGAGTAGCACAGGGCAGAAGAAATGGGGAGCTAACGGACAGATTGACACCTCTACATGTGTCCAAGGTACTATGAACTGTCAGGCTTGGAGTCAGGGTTTAAGTACCTCATTTCCCACCCTGAATGAGAATGTGTTAATTGCTCTCTGGCAGGACAAACAAAAGGGGTCTGGAATGGGCTAATGGTCTTAACTTCAGGTGATAAAGCACTGATGGGAGTCGTGATAGTTGCTTAACATCTAGGCAGGTGCGGAACAAAGGAGTTTCCACAGGAAGAGGTTACAAGTTGATGACCATCAGTTGCTTCACTGAGGCAGTTTCATTTGCTATTTTTCTTGAAGGTTGGGACATTGAGAGGATTATCACAAGCCCATCAGTGCTAGGACTTTCCAACTAATCCTTTTGAACTTATGACCTGGCCATGCTGAAGTCATGTGGCTTCCAACTAGAGTCCTTGTCCACAGGCCTTCTGGCCATAAATGTGTGATTTTGGAAAGAATTGTGTCAATATCCTTCTGCCAGTCCTAGCTGACAATACTGAGCTAAATTGATCAGTGGCCTGACTTGCATAAGGCAAACTTCTATGCTCTTAATTAATTACTCAGGCTTTTGAGTTAGGGTAGAGACTAGGCACAAAATCAAAACCAAAAAAACTATTTAATATAAAATTAATATACAAACTGTTTTAGATAAAAATTACTGAAAGCCTGTTAATAACAGGAACAAAAAGATGAGTGTGCCAAATTAGGATAAACAGCTCTGCTTGTACAACCCTTTCCACCCAAGGCCCGAGGACAACTCCATAGACATTACATTAATGGATGAGTACTAAGACTCCTGCCAAATTCAGAGATGGAGCAAAACCAACTCATTCTCATATTCCTCCTCTTACTGTCTACATCACTGCACACCTATTGAGTTATTCTGGGTGAAATTCAAAAGCTGGATTAAAAAAGATGACATCTTTATAGACTCTATTCAAAATGGTGTAGGGAACATAGCAAAACTTTTGATCCAGAGTTGTAACCTATGCTGTCATCAGATTTCAGTCAAGCGTGTAGATTTGCCTGCTGATTTGACCCATTCTACTCTGATCTTACACGATTTGTTTCTTAATTACTTCCTTTAGGCTGCAAATATTTATCACCTCAAAGGCTCATTAGGAAGAAAATTCGGAAGCCATGTTCATGGATTGCACATTCAATGAGCAGGAAAGCTTTCAGTTGTCTTACTAGAACATACAACTTTAACCAAGGCATAACCTTTAGAATCCATCACAAGGCTTTAAAACAGGGCTGGGGAAACTGTGAACTGCCAGATATTTTTGCTTGGTCTTCATCTCCGTCAGCCCCTGCCAGCATAGCCAATACTCAGGGATGAGGGGAGTTGAAGTTCTGCAACAAGTACCCTCCAGACCTACAGTTAACTGAACACAGACGACAAAGACTACTGAGGAAATAAAATAATTTTGGACAGGTGCTTTTTCCAGTTTGATTTTTCAGTTTTGAAATAATGCCCCAAATCCTACATTGTGTTATAGGAGACTGGATGACTTAGGTTCGATGTCGGGAAGGTCACAAATTCCAATGAAATTCAGGGTGTCTTATAAGATGTATATATTAGTTATGCTTAAGTTACAGATATAAGATAAAGTGGTGATGGTGTTGAAAATTCTCATAGATGTTGTAACTTAATCTGTATGAGTTAGTCGTTATATTTTGATGAATTAGAAGGAGGTCACAGATAAAGAAGCATGTCAATTTCAGCAATGTTAGGGGGGGGGGGTAAATAGGGTATTTAACTTAACTGTTTGACTTATGTTTATGTTGGTCCGTATTGTACTGTATGGTATATAATTTGTGTTGTATATTGTATGTTATATGTTTAATTGATTAATAAAATATATTAAAATTTTTAAAAAAACAAATCCTACATTGTGCTTGCGTAGTATAAATCTACAGTTGTGTAGTTATGTGGTGATTACCCTTACTACCTTTCTGCTAAATACCAGCATAGTGTGTGATAGCATTCTGGGTATGTGGCTATCCTGAGTGCCACAGCAACCAAGCAACTAGTTGCCAGGCAACCAAAATAGCTCTTCAGGAGAGAAATCCAGCCCATAATGTGAGGGAGGGGCTGGTGGTGGAGAGGAAAAAATATATAAAGGCAAGCACTGATTGTCATTTGGCAGTCTTCCCTGAGAAAGAGCTCTGGAATAAAGTCTCTCAGTCAGCCAGGGAGGTTGTCCAAGTGGGGAGGGTTTAATTCTCAGGGAAGCCTACGGAGAGGCAGAAGAGAAATTATTAAACCATTATCGAGTCTGGTCAGAAAGTGTGACCTAGATGGGGGGGTTGAGCCTTTGGTCGTAGTATATCAGAAAGACTGTTTATGTTACTCGTATGAGAGTTTAAAGATATAAGGAAACTGACTAAAAGTACTCTGAAGAACTGTATTATCTTTGATCTACACCTGAACTCCAATACTTTGTTCTGTATGTTTTCTTAATAAATACCACAATGTATTTTTTATAAATACTGACTCAGCTGAGTGGTATGCAGTACTTAAAGATACAGAAACACACTACCACAGAACTAGACAGGGATTCTAAATAGCCACTAAAAGGCCTCACCCTTTACACAAAGGTGGTACCATAAGGGGAGGGGCAGAGCTGTGTGTGGACGTGATGGGGTGTCTTATCAGATTGTGGAACTGCCATACCAGTCTGAGAGAGAAAGAAGTAGGCCCTGTCACATTGTGCAACCAAGTGCTTATCTGTAAATGTTCTTGCTTATGGTCCCATCGAGAACATACAGTGGTCATTTCCTCAGTCCCCATGGATGAAATGAATCACTGAAGCCGCTGATGAGTAATTATGCATCATCCAAGAATGCACAATAGCATGTGCAAACACTTGAAGAACTCCAGTTATGCAACCATGAAGTGAATATGGATGTTATGCAATGGCCTCCAACATGTTTGTAAGGGGAGTTACATGTACATAAAATATCAACAGGATTCCAGCCAACACTTCTTCACTATTTATGTAAGAAGATATAAATAGACACCAATTTGGCAAACATCCCTTGCAACTTGCCCTGTTCCCAAATAGCCTCAAATCCACCAGAGATGAATTAAAAGTGTGGAGTGATCAACTTTTGCTTTGAGAAGAGCTAGGAGGAAATAAGCTGGATGACATACTTTGGCCTACATGAATCCGTTGTCAGTCTATTTGTTGTTCTTTTTCTTGTTGTCCATGGAAGCATCCAGACACGCCCTGTTTCTGTTGCTTGAGGATCATAAAAATGATGTGACTTTTGTTTTAAGGAACATATTATTGTTCTTGTTAGAACAATTGTTGTCCTGACTTATGACCGATCAAAGCCTACAGTTGAGTTCAAAGGAGCCCAGTACAAAGCTAAAGGCTGGATTAAAGTTGGATCTTAAAAAGGTAAATTCTTTGTGTGTATCAAGGCTTGAAAAGTTAAGGCAAAAAGCCAACGTGTTAGTGTTGCTTTATTTTTAAAGTAATCTGCTTCTTGTTATTCAGTGCTCATTACTCATGCAGTAAGGGGTGCATTACTCATTAGTAACATGTTATTTTTAAAATGTTTTTAAAACAAGATTGTTTAAAATTAAAAAATGTCCCAACTGCTCAAAATATCCCTCAAATGATCCCCCAATAACATTTTGAAGTAACAAATAAATATTACTCATTATGCAAAAGCCCCTCCCCAATGCTAGCAGTCATTACTTTGCTTTTTCTCTCTGGTAAAATTGGTACTGCTTATTATAGCCCAAATAACAAGTTGCTAGCAATAGCTTTACTTATAGTGACTGTTAATGGCTTCAATGGGATGATGAATCTGTCCAGTGTTAAATTCAGACTTTGAGGGAGCTATCCAAAGTGCTAAATCTATTTGAGGACTACTTTGGATAGCTCTTTTAAACACTGGATTAAAAACCACTGCTTTATTCACATAGCAACACCAGCTGCCATTGCTTACTTGTAACACAGTACTTCCAAACTCTGGTGTGTGTGTGTGTGTGCGCGCAAAACCATGACATATGAATTTTTGTAATTGGCCTACAATGGTGAAAACTGTCACCTTGTCCCTATGCAGTTTCTCACACCTGATCTAAACACTAGATTCTAGAGAGATCCAGCAAGACAAAGTTGGGACACAAATACCTGTACTCTTACTTTACAGACAAGAAGGACTAAGCATGAGAAGTAATCAACACAAGTCCCGTCTTCCTCAAAGATTTATCTTGCATTTGTTAAAAAAAACTATGAACTACTGTGAATGACTCAGAGAACTCTACCAGAAGATCTCAATTTACGCTCTTCTGCCCTTAGTACAAGGCAGCTTCCTACATTCCCAAAGGCTTGCTATGCCTTGCTACCTTGCTAACCTAGAAATGTCAGAGACTAATGCGAGACTCTTGTATTGTCTTTACATATACATAACCACCATAATTTATAGTGCCATGTGGTGACTTCTAGTTTGGCATCCTCAATCCATCTTACTGAGCAGCAGCCATTGTAGCTGACAGGGATCTGTTCCTCCTTCACTTGTGAAGCAGCTGGCTACTGCTTCTACTCCCTTCCACGAGTAATCCCCAAGTGTCAGGCAGAAACAGGGACTCTGTTACAATTCTCCTTAATGCTGGAGATTACTTATGCAAGGAGGGGGTGGAAACAGCAGCCAGCTACTTCCTGAGTCAGAGGGAAACAAACCCCCATTGATCACAATGACTATTTCCCAATAAGTGGAATTTTCACAGTCCCTACGTACCTCCTAAACGACTTAGTGGCTGTGAATATGTAACAGTCACCAGTGCATAACTGCCGTACAGGATTCTAGCCTATACCTGCAAGCAAAAGATGAGGAGCTATTGGTTCAGAAAGGAGACAAGAGCAGACACCATCAGAGGAGATGCCAGCGTTCTTTGCTTCATTGTCATTTAACCTTGGAAAAACTCAAAAGAGTTGGTCACAAGGGAAAGTCTGAGACCCTTTGGCTTTTAGATTGCATCTAATAGGACAGGAATGTAGGATTAAGGATGGAATGCATGACATTTTGCTGCCCATTTTAAAGAGACAGCATGACCATGGAGACCATGAGACCTGCTTTTGTTTGCTTTCTCTTTCCCTCTTGCAGTACTTTGTTTTTGCTCTTACCAGACACAATTACAAATAGCACCAAAATGATCACCAACCAGAAGGTTCTGGTAGATGCTGTCATACAAGCATGTATCTGAAAACTTTTTAAATTTACATTGTTTTTGAAAAATGGTGCCTGATGTTCTTGCTGAAATCCAGTTGGTTACCTGAGCCTGCCCTTCTCTCCCTTATTTATCTTTAGTCTCCTTCAAATGGCTAAATCCTGCAGTATGCATGTCTTTTCAAAAATATCCAAACCTTGCCAGCATTCCCAGTATTAAGGACCAGTTTGTGATTTTTTTCAGCATTTAGCCTTTTTCTGTGACTTCTAATGTTTGTTAAAAATTTTCACTTGAAATCCATGTATGTATATTTTTTAAAACTTTCAATGTTTTTTTTAACTATAAAAAAATTCTTGTCATTAAAGCTATGTCAGCCGAGCAATAGCTCTGGCAGGTTCTCTGTGGCTCAGTGATGGTGTTAGTGACTTTCATGTCAGTGAAGCAGTGCATCCGCTCAAGGTTTTAGTTTCAACTTTAAATTGCCTATCTAAGGGACTAGATCCTATCCCCCAAACAGGTTCAGTACCTTGTGTACCTCTTCAAAGTCCAGAATAAAAGCCTGAGTGGGTGTATTAGGCTATTGACGTGGACACCACTGATGGGGCTCATACAGTTGTGAATACAGCCTGAGGCAGGGACCCCAGACCTGCTTTTAGGGTAGGAGGCTCAGCACTGGTTCTTATTCATTTCGGCCATGTTCAAGAGGAAGACAAATTACTGTTCCCATCCATTATCATTCAAACATCCTTAGACGTGAAGACCAAGGTCTTACATTTAAGGAGTAGCTACAGTTTTGTAGCTTTGCTCCATTACTTGATCTGACCCCGAAATCCCACCAGAAAAGCTGGGCACCCATCCCGAGTAATGGAGTTCTGCAGTGCTGTTGACTGGGGTACTGTGGGATGGTATGACCAGCTCCTTCCTGCAAGACAGTGACAGTGCAATGGAGAGTTGTGACAGGAAGCCCAGCTTCTGCTCTTGGCACCATTATTTGAGCATGGTCATAGCATCTTGCAATGCCCTGCTTGCCAGCACTACTGAACTCCTTTGTTCAGGATTCTGACTAGGAAATGTGTGATTATGGCAATGGTGTTGCGATCATAAATATGAATAGGAAACAGTTACTCTAGTATGCACAGTGTGTAAGCAGAAATATCCTACATGTCCTCAGGGTAGCTTACTTTCAAGTAGGTGTACACAGGATAGATTGAAGGTAGCCTTTATTATTTCCCAATAACAACAACGGTCAGATTGATATTTCCTATTTAACTACATAGGAGTCTCAGTGATCCCATTTTCCCAGAACTTTTCAGGAGAGGTCTCATCCCCCATAGCCTAGTCGGGGGTGGGGGGAGGTTGAGCCCTCTGCCCATCTCTTTTGGCACCTATGCCCTGGAGGCTGACCACATATTTGCCATTTGAAGACCGGCCTAACGAAGCACAGAGAAAATGGTCAACAGGAGGCTGCCCACCAGGAGACAAAGTGACAACAGCAATCCTACAGAGAATGGTTGCTATATGCATCAATGGCAGGAATACCAACATTGATGGAACAATAGCATTGAGCCTGCAGTCCCATACCTACTTTCCTGGGAGTAGGTCCTGTTGAACTCAGTGTGACTTATGTCTTAGTAGGAATTCATAGGAGTGCACTGCAAATGTTTTATAAATAATCACCAATATTCTACATCAGCTACTTAGTTATGTATGTGTAACTAAGTAATATCTCCAGGTTTCATTTCCCCCCATCCCCAAGCCCATTTTAAAAGTCAGCAGCCATATAGGGCAAAAGAAATCTCTTCAGCTAGCCAATTGTAACACAGAAGGTGTTACCATACCCTACTCCTACTAGATATGTGATTTTCATAAATTAGACTTATTAATGACTGTGGAACATGATCAGTGTCACACTGACTGGAAATTTGTTCAGAGTCACAATGGTGGGAAAGTTCAGATAAGATTATGCAGGAAACCCCAACACTGATAGGTTTGTGTTGATCCATTCAACTGCTTCAGGTTCTTTGCATTTTCAAACACAATCGAAGATGAACTGCCCAGATAAAAGCAATCAGACAGTATCTTCAATCTTACCCTTTAGAGAGCTTCCTTATACACCCTACCTGACTGAACATTAAGAGATTGTCATGAATCCCATCCATGTTTTGTCACCCCAGAGTTAAAGCAATCAGCTGATTCTACATCCCTTTGTCAGCCCCCTGGGAAATTCAACACAGTTTTCTTAATGCACCTCTCCAGGGTATGAAGTGGGGTATAAAAACCCTACCTTTGACCCCAGTGAATTGTAGTATATAGAACATGGTCCAGACTGCCACTTCTCCGTGCTACCCTTAGACACTTTCTGAGCCCCTCTGCTGTGACCTCCTTCTTCAAGACTGGTAATTGTCATCCTTTCCACCCTTAATCTCTTTCTATCCAACCTTTTATGCCTCACTTTCTGATAGCCTTGTACCATTTTTAAGAGTGTCCAGTTTCTCATATGTTTGTCAATTCAGTCAAAATATTTTGTTTACCTTTTACTAGAGTCCTCTCTACAGTAAGTACTGGTATACACAGGTGAAAAGATCCTGCAATTACCCTCTTCTTGCAGGCCTCCTTTGAGCTACAATCACCCCAAATTCTAAGGAGATGCTGCCACATTCCCTACCTCTTAGGGTAGCAGAGTTTCCAGTCCCCTGTTGTGTCTACAACAGAGCAGGCAGTAATTCACAAGCAGCACAGCTCCTACTCACAAAGTGAGAGTCAAAGAATGTCCAAACAGAAAGGCAGCCTAGAGCAAACAAATCCAAAGGGGCAAATCCAAACTGTAGTCCAAACAGGCAGAATTCCAAGACAACCAACTCCAAGAACACAGCACAGAGTTTCAGGGCCAAAGAAACCAGTTGCTGGCCCTGGGAGGAAAGGCGGCTGGAGCCCTCTTTTATCTATGGCTGCTGTCGCCAAAGGTGTTCCCTCATTAGGGCTCGCTTACTACTTAAACGGGCTGAGCAATGCAAGCCCTCCCTTTCATGACATCTCTGCTGCAAGGTAGGTGTGTCAGCTATGTCTTCCTCTATTTGTTCCCCTGTCTCAGGCCCTTGTTGTTGTTGTGTATTATCTCCCTCTGGACCAGTTTCTGGGTACACTTCAGCCTCTGGGGAAGCGTCTGCCTCAGAGTCAGAATCCTCCTCCTCACTGCCACAGTCTCCAAGGCAGGGCATGACACCCCCTCCATCAGCTAGTGAGTCTATGACTATCATAAGCAGAACCCTGTTGCAATTCCTCATCACAGTGTCACTTGCTGGTGGAAGAGGACTGGGAACATCATCCTTCCTGCACTCTGATCAACATCTGAACAGACTTCCTTTGCTAGATGTGGCTGCTGGTTGTTAAATTGGGCTGGGGGGGGCATTGACATAGTCTTATAGTTAGACTATATAGTTGTATGGAATATGGAGCAGTTAGTGATCCATCACTGTAGGCTGTGAATCCATAAGTACTCTACAGAATGCCAGCCATTATTCCATAGTGACCATTATTGTTCTGTATTTCTAATCTAGACAATGCATACTGTTACATCTGTCTTCAGGGGTGCTTTTTATGTACCTCCAAGATCAATGACAAAAAAAAAAAAAGTGCCTTCCAGAAATCCACAAACTAATTACATATAATACATATATTTCCAGCATTTCTGCCTTGTCTTACTTTCAGAAGTAAACACATCTAAAAGCAGAGTGCACTGTACATCAAAATTATTTGGCATTTGTAAGTTTTGTCATCTGTGTTCTCTTTCAGGAAGGAGATGCATTATGCTGCATGTATAATATACACATTTTAATTAAAAACAAGGAGCGCCAAGCTATACAGTTGCCTGATGGAGGTAAAACTCTGATTCTTTGCCATGCATCCTTGTTTAATGGGAGTCCACATTGGGAAAGATGACTAATGTCTAAAAAAATTAAATTTCCTGGCAAGATCTGAGCCACCCACAGTCATACCACAAGAAACATCGGACTAGAGATATGTATCTCTGCCGTAGCGCGTTCTTGAAGAGTAATATGGAAGTAGACAATTACAGATGTGCATTAAGAAGGAAACTTCCTTAGGTATCTTTCATATTGCTGTTATACAGAAAGAAAAAATAGGCTCTTGCTAGTCTGATCACAGACCATGCTGCCATCTAGTGTGCACAAGACATTAAGGCTTTGTGCCTTTTAAATAATGCGGACAATTGCCACATTGGCATCGATGAGGATTTCTCCCAAAGCAAATAATCCCAGTTTAAGAAGAGGGATTTTCTGTAGGACTACAGCCTGGGAGGAACGACTAAAATTTCCCCACAGTGTCTGCTGCAGTTCCTGTAATTATCACCATTGGAAGCTGATGTTATTTGCTTTTAAACACCCTTCCGGGCATGTTCTCTTTGAGCCCGAAGCATGTGGTAGCCTTAACCTTATTTTGGAATTTTGTATTACCAAATCACCACTCCATATAGTGGAGGGGGAGTCAGTTGAAAGGGAATTGGAGATTGTTCCTTGGATCCTTTATCACCCACAAGGCCTGGAAAGCCAGGGACCCATTCACACTGCTCAGTTGTAGTGCTATAATTTTACTTTCACTGCAATGCCAATATCCAGTGGTATCTTAGGGAGCCTCTAGAGCTCTAAATACCCCTCCCTGAAGCGCAAATCCCAGGATTCCATAGGATGGAACTATGACACCAAAGTGGAATTGTAGCATGATAATTGTGTAACGTGAAAGGGTCTCTGTTATGCCAGTTTTCCCCAACCTGATGCCCTTGAGATATTTTAGATAAGTCCTAGACTACAAGTCCATTTAGACTACAAATCCATTACTTACCATTAGTTATGTTGGCTGATGTTGATGCAAGTTGGACTCCAAAACATCTGGAGGCCACCAGGTTGTGGAAGGCTGCTGTGTGTGTGAAGAGATGGAAAATCTGACAGCGGTCTCTGTTTCTGTGCATGCCTCTTGCCATGTGTATTGACATAAAGACACATACTGAAACATCTGGCCAGCCTATATAGAAATCTTTGCCTCACAACATTGAGAACATTGCTGGCTGAAATGAACTCTTACTATTATTTTACTTATTTATTTACAAGCCCATTTATCTACTGAATGTAAAATGATTCCCAGCTGAATTTTGATATTTTAAAATTTTCTTTATCTGTAATCCACACCAGGAATTCACTTGGGGGCTTGCATCTTCATAAGCGCACATGCATCTTCAGAAAATAGAATTTAGCATCGAGATATCCATATTCAGCAAGGGGTTGCTGTTATAGTATTTCATAGATGAGCTGGCAAAATGACTCTTGCATGTCAGGACTGATGCACAATGGGATCAGAGCACAATGGGACCAAAGTACCACAGGACACCAGCTAGTGAGTTCCAATGAGCATTGGTAGAGAGCCCAATGCAGATCAGCAGATCTTGCTGATGTCCCATTATGAATCCTTGCAATTGTCTAACAATGTTCCCTAGCATCTCTGCTACATAGTTATGCATGTGTAAAGTTATGCAGCTAGATCACAATAGAGACTTCTAGTCATCTTACCTGAATCTTCCTCTTCCCTATGTTCACTATTTGCAGCATTCTTGTTATTTAAATTAAGAGTCTTTAAAAACGACTCAAGGAATCTTAACAACAATTAAGTATGAATGTTATTGAAGTAACCTGTGAAGGATTGCAATCATAGAATCAGAGTTGGAAGAGACCACAAGGGCCATTGGGTTCAACCCCCTGCCATGCAGGAATACACCATGATGTTTGGAACTGAGCACCAAAAACCATTTAATAGTGCCCTATGTACTTACACTTGGGCTGTCAGGTATCTGTTATGATAAGGGGTATCCTTTATTTGAGGGCCAGAAAGCTTGATGCTTATAGGACTGCCAATTGTCTCTTGTTTGAAGGGATGTCCCTTTTTTGAGATCTAGAAATTTTTTCCTTTTATATTGACTGAACAAGATGCCAAAAATCCTGTAATTTGGGGTGGGGGCCCTTATTAAAAGATAGAATGCCTGCATCATGTTTATGAATGTAGACAATATATTAATTTTACAGAGGAATGCATGTCTGGGTTAACTAAAATTAAAATTTTCATTCATCTTTAGGTAGAGTGCAAACATGTTTCTACTTTCTGATTGTCAATTCTGGATTTCATGCATTTTTACTGTCCCTTTTCATTATTTTGAAAATTTGGCAATACTACATTAAACATAGACATGCATTTTAACATCACATGTTGTTTGGCTTTTAAAATGTTAACATCAGAGATATGCTTCCCCCAAAGCCTTCTTTCCAAAGTCATTGCCCTTCTGTCCAAAGGACTGGTGTGGAATGGTGCTATGACCATGGCTACAAAGTACCTCTTGTGCTTCCACAAACGATATCACAAGTGTCACATCATGAGAAATGTAGGACCTTTCTGAACAACACTGTTACAGTGTTATTATTCCACTTTCAACATCCTGTGGGAATTCTGGGATTTGTAGTTTACTGAGGCCAAAGAGCTCTCTGGCTGAGAATTCTAAAGGCCCCTCCCTAAACTGCAAACCCCAGGATTCCAGAGCATGTTGAAAGTGGAATAATAGCACTATAAGAGTGTAGGGCAGAAAGCCCCGTAGTCCCAAAACACAGTTAAATAAAAATACACAGAAAATGTGTTGCCCTGAAGAGAATCCATGGATAATTCCAAATAATTTTAATATATGCTGGGATTCACCACAGACTAGGCTAGATGTGACTTTTGAGCATACTTGATGATTTTGTTTTCAAAAAACAACTATTTATCGCAGTTGCATACATGGGCCGTCTATGCGCGGTACATGTGTTGAATGCGTACGTTCCATCTCATTTTGGCAGGGACACATCCTAATTAATCCTCTGTCATCCCACTTTTTGCCTCCTCCTCTCACTTCTTCTCTTTGACTTCAGCTTACTTCGATTGCTGCAAACTGAGAAGAGGGAGGGTGGAATCTTCCCTTTCCCAGTAAATCCAGATGAAAACAAACTGCTGCAGTCTCTTCTTGCTTGTCCATTCTTCCTCATTAATATTTCTTTTCTTGCTTGTCCATTCTTCCTCTTTAATAGTTTTTGCCATCTTGATCACCCTTTGGTGTTGCCTGGCCACACATGTCCTGATTTTCATCTCTAAAATGTTGGCCAGTATGTGAGTGTAACATGTGAATATCCATACTGATTGTCAAACTGGGAGACATGAAACGCCTAGAAAGCACCCTTTGATAACTAGCATTCCCCACCTTCTCTTCCTCAGTGCAAAGGATTATGGGATACTTTTCTTCTTAACCAATAAAGAGAAGTGGGGGGGCTGTCACAGCAGCTTAATTGAGTGGATTTGCAAATAGTATAAAAGAGAAGTACTTGGAAGTTCATGAGATTATAAGTTTTTTGGAGCAGAGACCCACTGCTGTACTTGAGTCACAGTGCTACATGCAAGGATAACTCAGCTGATAAAATAGATGTTTTCTGGGTATTCTTTAACAGAAAATTTGATATCAGAGGTAGAAATACCATGGAAAAAACAGGGGTAGGGTCCTTTACCACAGACAAAAGAGAACAGTTCAACTGACTTTTTATCCCAAACTAATAATATGCACGTATAAAAAGAAAGTTAAATAAGCCTTGCAGAAATTAAGGCCATTTCCACATGGCATCACTAAAATGTGATAATTACAGGTTGTAGTCATTTCAGAGGCTGCAATTCTGCACAACATTGTCACAATCCAGTAACCATTCAGTAGCTGGCCAGTCCACGAGCATTGGTAGAATGCAGTATTTCAACTCTGAAATTCTAGCGATGCTTGTGGATGGGCCAGCTACTGGATGGTGATGATGTCATGTGGAATTGCAGCCCCTGAAATCACTACAACCCGTAGTTATTGTGTTTTAGCGATGGTGTGCAGAAATGGCCAAACAAAAGCACTTTACGTTCTGGAAACCACTTGAAGGCTTGTTCTAAAATGCACCCAAGTATGTGGGTATGCGTGTATGTGTGTCTATACACACAAACACAGAGATACATATATTTGTCTTTCACCAGTCTCCACTTTTCTTATGATTTCCACTTAGGTCTCCAAACTTACAGCATCTCTAACATGCTGAGAATCTCTAGTGAGACAGGCTCATCTGCTTTCCGCTCTTCTCACTGTTTTCCTGTTCATGCACACACAGTAATAAATGTTATTAACCATGCCTGTTGCAGACAGGCACACACTTATACAGTAAGTAGCATCAGTTAGAGCAGAATCCCATTCTTTCCCAGTTCAAGCTTTACTGCTTTGTTTACTGCAGGCACACTGCTGCAACCTGACATCGGAAATCTGTGTTTATTTAGCCTTCCTTCATCCTCCTCCCAGTGCTGATGCTTGCTAAAAAAAACTCCAACTAAACAGAAGATAAGGAAGAACAGAAGGCCTATGGAGGTCTTTGTCAGGGGCTTTGTTTGTGAGGTATGCCTGCACTGTGATCATAATCATAACTGATTCCTGTTAGAAAAGCTGCATGGAACAAAACCCCACAAAACTCAGGGAAACATATGGAGGCCTCCCAGGTCTAAGGAGAAGACAGCAAAGTTGGGTGTTTATGGACTGGAGCTTCCTTGAAAAGTTTATTCTGTGCTGTAGCTGCCTCCTTCTTCATCCTACCTGTGAGTGGCGCTGAACAGCACACACCTCAGATATCAACCAATGATTCTCTCCATGCTTACTCTTTGCTACAGAACAGCAGTGGGGGAACATGTCTCTGGCAAGGCCCATCCTGGCTGATTCGACAGTATGCTAATCTACCAAAAGACCTTGGAGGGTGAGTATTTTAATGGCTCCTTTCTGAGTAGAAGAGCCTGCTTTAAAGTTCTAAATGGCTCTATAAATGTAGTCAGGCATATATTTCCTTACTGATACTAGGTAATAAAAACAGTGGGGCTCTAAAGTACCTTGCGGGACACCCTACTGTGCTTATTACCGTGTGCTTCTCCAGTAGCTACTAGAGCTTAAATTTTAATACTCTTATGTTGTTTACCTTACTCGTTATCAGCTGTGGCATTTGGGTTCCTTAGATTTTTTTTTCTCCATTCTCTCTCATTCAATGTCTGACTCCACTTTACTTATACTGTGGTCATAATTTTGAAGGAAGGGGTGAAGATGTTAAATGCTGTTCAAATAAACTTGAGGAAAGTGTTTCTGTAGAGCAATCATGGTCCCTAACTTGGAGCTTTCCAGACATCCAGATGTAGAACTACAACTCTCATCATCCTCAGACACTGTGGTTGTTCTCTGCAGATGATGGAAGCTGTAATCTCAACACATCTGAAAGGGACCCACTTGGAGTAAGCTGTTGTAGAGATGTGTGTGTTTGTGTGTGTGACTATTTCATGTCTCTCCCCAATCACGGCTGGCAGTCATGCTTGCGGGGGGATTCTGAGAGTTGTTGTCCAAAACTAATTTTTGCAAGTTTTGCTTTCTGTACAATGGTGAAAGTATCTGTTTCAGGAGCAGCACTGAAGGCAGCCTCGGCATATGACCTTCTGGTTGGCCCTCTGCTATGCTATGGATCTAATCCTGATGATTATATGGTGCTTTCAGCAACAGAAGTAGTATATATATTCTTCGTACCACGAGTGGAGTTTTTAGTTATTGTGCTTCCCTTGAACTTTAAGGCACATCTGTATACTCTCCAACATTTCACAGATGAAAACAGGGATACCTGGCCAAACAACAACATAATGTGGTCCAGATGGCAAAAGTTATTAGTGAGGAAGGACATACAAGCTAGGAAAAGCTGCAGCAGTTTGCTTTTGTTAGAGCCTGCTGGGAAGAGCAAGATTCTGCCCCCTACTATTTTCTTCCCTCACTGAGTTAATTGAGTGCAAACTACTTTTGAGCTCAGTTTGCAGCAACTGAAGTAAACTGAGGACAAAGGGAGAAAGTGGGAGGAGGAAGAGAGACATAGGGACATTATAACAGCAGCTGAAAAAGTGGATTACTCGAGACTGGCCATGCCAAATCAGGCTAGTTGGAAGGTATGCATCTGGAGGTGTGAGAACAACATAAAGTCCAATGGTATATATTCAGGGTCCATCTGGACTTGAGGCTATGTCAGCATTCGGCCAAAGTGATGTCAAAACACTTTCTTTGTTGCTGTTCCTGCATCCTTTTTCTATCTATTTCCACCAATAAAGCTATCACGTATCCTCTCAGTGGCTTGGGTGTACTTCACCGTATCCTCAAATCAAAACAGGGCAATGGATTAGACCAGTGGTTCTCAACCTGTGGGTCCCCAGATGTTTCTGGACTTCAGCTCCCAGAAGCCCTGAGCATTGACCATAGTGGCTGGGGCTTCTGGGAGCTGAAGTCCACAAACATCTGGGGACCCACAGGTTGAGAACCACTGGATTAGACCCTCCAGATCATTACAAGGATTTGCCAAAGGGATCTGATTAGCCACAGTGGGAGACACAATGCTAGAAGAGACAGACTTTCAGCCTAATATGGTATGGTTCTTTTTATACATCTAGGGGTTTATACTTATGGTTAAGCTTGAATGAAATAATTTTTTTTTTACCATTGCCACCAGAATCAAACAGCTGGCATGCCACGGTATTCCAGTAGGCTTCCTGAGTGATTTAAAATCCTAATTTCCTAAGATTTTAAATTGCACAGGACACCTACACAGGAGTACAATCCTGTTCCCTCTTTGATATGGCATCCTTTTAAATATTTAAACATGGCTATCATGTCCCCTCTCAATCTTCTCTTCTACAGACTAAACATACCCAGCTCCCTTAGCCACTCCTCACAGGGCATGGCTTCCAAACCCTTCACCGTGGTAGCTATAGTACTAGAAACGCTCTTCCTATAAGTATCATGAGCCTACAGTGTTGGCTATTCCATCATAAATGCATAGAATCATAGTATTGGAAGGGACTGCAAGGGCCAACTAGGTCAGACCCCTGCTCTACAGGAACACACAACTAAACCACAGCCAAGAGACAGCCAGCAAGCCTCTCTTTAAAGATCTCCAATGAAGGACAGCACAACAAAGCAGTCTATTCCAGTGTCAGACACTGCAGTGCACATTCAGTTGTTGAAAACCGCCATTCAATACACGGGTTTTGTAGTACAAGCATGGCACACCACTACATGCAGAGATTTAAGCTACGCAACCCTGCTGTGGTATCTTAGCCATCGTGTGATCAAAAGTAATTAAGCAGGCATCAACACTTAGGACATTTCTGCACTAGACTGTTATAGTGCTATTATTCCACTTTCAACATCCTATGGAATTCTGGGGTTTGCAGTTTAGGGAGGAGCTATAACAATTTAGTGCAGAAATGGCCTTAGATTTGGGAACATCAGCTGACTATCAATAGTAGCACTCAAACAAATATGTAAAAGGTAGTTTTTCCTTCCCGTGTTACAACCCATTTTCTTACAATACTGAAAGTATGAAAAAGTGGGAAGAGAAAAATAAAAGGAATGAAGAAAGGGCATGAAAGGAAGGATAAGAAAGAAAGCAAGCAAGTTAAAGATTACCCATTTGGTAATTTCAGATTGCTACTTACAACTCATTGTCCTCTAACTGGCAGTCTGTGTTCCTAAGCACCTAATAATGTTAATTTAGCTGACAAAATTCAAAGTATTCAAGTCTCATAAATTGGATTATCACCCTTTGGTTGGATTAAGATGAATGACTTTACAAATTCCTAGCCCATTTACTTTTACTGTACTTGAATCCTGTGAACTCTACTTCTAATAACCAAGGGTGGTTGTTTGTTTTTAAACTGGGATCTGTAAAAAAGAGATTGAAAGTAGATCAGCGACGGTACTTTCTGGCTGGTTTTATTTTGCCTCAGAAGTCAGAATCCCTCAGTAATTGCCTTCATTAGCCTTGACCCAAGAACCTGATTCAAAAGGCATTTTTTTGGAAAGGGGAAAAAGAGATTAATAAGGGGATTTGGGAGGAAGAGAATGTATTATAAAAATAATGCTCATGTCTGCCCTGCATAAATTCAATAAAAGTTTTCCATAAAGAAGATACAATTATACTATAGCGGCAGCCAGCTTTGGATATATTAGAATACATTCTAGCTGTGTTAGTAAGCAGAGAAGGAGGGCATATGCAGAGTGTGTGTGAGAGAAATCGTCAGACCTCTTCCTTTAACTTGTGCTTTCAGCTTGGGTTTGTAGTGAGAGAAATATAGTTATAGTTTCTGTATAGAAATATAGTTTAAATCAGTCAGAGGTATCATAGCCCCCATTTGTTCTGATTTAGCAAGGACCATTCCAATGAATCTTCTGACTTCCTACTTTTTTCAGCTGTTTTTAAAATGCCCCAGTTTCTCTCTCCTCTCCCTTTGTCCTCAGGTAACTTCAATTGCTACAAACTGAGTTCAAAGCACAAAAGTAATTTGCTCTCAACTCAACGGGGCAGGCAAGGATGGGTGGGATCTTGCCCTTCCTAGTAGACTCAGGCAAAAGCAAACTGCTGTGGCCTCTTGTGTCCATTCTTCCACATTAATAACTTTTTGACATCTTGACCACACCCTGATATTATTTGGCCACATGTGTCCTGATTTGCAGCTATGGAATGCAGTCCAGAATATTTGCGAACACGTAGAATCTTCACAACCTGCTAGAGAAAGGCAAAGGCCAGGCATTGCTGGACCCAAGGTGGGGGTCGCTTCAACCTGACATGGCAAGGTGATACTTGTTCTCCTGTTCAGGCCATCTGTCCTGTATAGATAGCCAACCATGGTTCACAGTCCTCCAATAGAGTCTATAGTAACAATCAGAATTTATTAAAGCTTATCAGTCAGTTACCGTTTTTGTTTCCTCAGTCTAAGTCTGTAATAACTTCAGAGTGACAGTTCAAGGGAGTATCCAGCAGCAAAGTCAGCACACAAAGCAACAGTCAAGGTTTTCCAGCCAAAGATCCAAAAGAAGAATACATTGCTTCTACCAGAAATACAGTTTGTCTGCAACAGACTTCTCCTCACTTCATCCCTACTATTCATTAGCCAACAGCCTCCCCCAGCTGTTTACCTAATTAATACATCCTTTCTATATAAATACTCTGAGTCTTGTGGGCTCTCCCTTTCTTGGCTAGGTTGGGCTGCAGTAAATATTATCCTGGTCATTTCTCTGTGTTGTGGCTGTTGGGGAAGATCCTGTCTGTATTTGCACCTGAATCCTGAGACTGGAACATGACACTATTGGCTGTGCTCCCTATTCACACATATTGTTGCTTTTCTATAGTAATTTTTGAAATTACATGCAAGTGGTCTTCAGGATCACAGTCGTGTTCCAGTTCAAATGGCACATGGGCTTCACTCTGTCCAAGCACTGAGAGAGAGAGAAGGAAACTTCTTGTGAGCAGCTGTCTTGTGTTTTGTCTGGGAAAGATTGCTTTGTAATGTCTCATTTTCTTCAGAATTTCCAAATTGTAATATCTGAATTAGCCACTTGGTTGAAGCAGAAAACATTTTTCGTTAATTTGGAATGCAACATTCATAACAGAATCAGTAAAATGGTTAGTAACAAGCAACTCAGTACATTATTATTGTAGGCTGTGATAACATTAACACACTGGAAGTTGATCAAGAGAGCCAGCATGTTGTAGTGGTTTGAGTGCTGAACTACAACCCTAGAGTCTTCGCAGGGTTCCTCTCTCAACTATGAAAACCAACTGAGTCACTGGGCACATCACACACTCTCAGCCCCCAAAAACCCCCTGCCATGGGAACACACATCAGATCATTCCCGACAGATGGCCATCCGGCCTCTGCTTAAAGACCTCCAAAGAAGGAGATTCTACCACACTCTGAGGCAGCATATTCCACTGCCGGACAGCTCTGACTGTCAGGAAGTTCTTCCTGAGGTTCTGGTGGAATCTTCTTTCTTTACCCAGCTCCCTGAGCCACTCCTCATAGGGCATGGCTTCCAGACCCTTCACCATGTTGGTCGCCCTTCTCTAGACATGCTCCAGTTTGTCGATATTCTTCTTGAATTGAGATGCCCAGAACTGAACACAGTATTCCAAATGAGGTCTAACCAAAGCAGAATAGAGTGGTACTATTACCTCCCTTGATCTAGACACCATACTCCTATCGATGCAACCAAGAATCACGTTGGCTTTCTTGCCTGCTGCATCTTAAAAGCCACTGAAAAAAGGGATGACAGGGGATTAATTTGGATTGTGCCTGCTGAATCAAGACAGTTGGAGGGTATGCCATTATGAGCAACACTGAACTCACCGCTTAGTCCCCCAATCTGATATGCTCTACACTAGGCCTAGACAACATGTAGCCTCTGGATTAAATTAGGTCCTGCCAATCTTTGTCACCTGCCCCTGGGGCTTCCACCCCCTGAGTATTTTTTTTTTTCAAATCCAAATTTTTAAATCAAAAACAAGGAGAACTGCCATATAGGAAACATTATTTTCCCATAAAATAAGTAGTGTGTCCCGGAGAGCTTTATGTCTCCCAGAAGCACCCCCCCGGCGCCATTATTTAAGAAACAGAAGTTATTTCCAGCCTTTCAATTTTTATCATGTCTTTGGTGCTGGAGGTGGTGACCTGCATAGGTCCAGAAAGGGGAAATTGCCCCCTTTATTTACTAAAGTTCCCAACCACTGTTCTATAGTAATGGTGAAGAATCTCTGATGTTTTGTTAGATGGCCAGATGTTGTTGGACTACACTTGAAATCATGTTGACCAAGGCCAACTAAAGAGAATCCATTCAATCAGTTATTGAATTGGGAATCAACATTTTTTTTATTGCTAATTGCCATCAGATCAACTCCAACTGATCTCATGTCGGAGAAAGGCAGGATATAAATCAAATAAAAAAATTAAACTAATTAATTAACTTATGGCAACCCTATGAATGAGAGATCTCCAAGTCACCCTGTTATAAACAGCTCTGCTCAAGTCTTGCAGACACAGGGCTGTGGCTTTCCTGATTGAGTCTATCCACCTGTGATGGGGTCTTCCTCTTTTCCGATTGTCTTCTGCCTTACCAAGCACTATTGCCTTTTCTAATGAATCACATCATCACATGATAAGTCCAAAGTTCAACAGTCACAGTTGAGTCATCTGGACTTCTACGGGGAGTTCAGGCTGGATGGGCTCTTTCACACTGCCAATATATAGTGCTATGGTTCCACTTTAACTTCCATGGGTGACTCCTTTGGTATCTTGGGATTTGCAGTTTAGAGAGGGGTATTTAGAATTCCCAGCTAGAGAGCTCTAACAGCTCCCCAAACTACAAATTCTAGGATATCATTGGATGAGGCCATGACAGTTAGAATAGAATCATTGTACTATAAATGTGTGGTGTGAAAGGACCCTAGCAGTAAGATTTAGGCCTATAACTACCAGTATCCCCATGCTGGCCAGTTGGATCAAGGAACCGAGCCCAGCATCACTTGGAGGGGTAAACTATTTCCCCTCCTATGTTCTACACAGGTGGGATTCAGGTGGGATTTGTATTTTGCTTTAATCCCATACTTGCATTAGGCCTAAAATCTGCCGGAATCAGAGGGTATCTTCTAACATCCACTTCAGCTACCTTTTGCTTCCTTTCAAGGAAAAAAGATATTTTCCCCTTTCATTTTGTTTATTTATGCTCTTTGAAACACTCCTGTGAGTGCTAATTTAATTCCAAAGGCACCCAAAGCCTAGAGGATTGTTTTTCGTTATGGTATTCCACATAAGCAAATACCAGAGTTATTATTAGTGCATACAAGAATAACAGAAGAGTCTTCCTGTCTTTGTGTTACTTTCCCCTCACTCAGCATAATTTTAGAAATAATCTCTCCATAAGCTGATAGAGTCAGACCCAGTGTGCTAAGTTTACTTATACTTTCATCTCTTGCTGCCTTCTTCTTAACCCCTAGGATTCCTAATACAGCAGGCAGAAACTTTTAGTTAGGTTTATTATTCCTAACTTGGTTCTGAGATAGAAACATCTCCCCATGGTGATGAATATATCCTACTGACATTCATTCTCAGCTTTCCTTGTCCCCTCTAAGCTGACCTTTCGTGCTACACAGTTAGAATGCTATGGTTCCATTTCAACTACCAGGTGTTTTTTCATACCACGTAATTATAGTGCTACATCTCACTTTGACTGTCACAACAAGATCCCATGGGATCCAAGGAGCCTCAGTTTAGAATGTAGAATTCTCAGCTAGTGTCCCACCAAACTATAATTCCCAGGATACCATAGCATGGAATCATGGCGAGTAAAGTGGAATAATAGTGCTATAGCTGTGCATTGTGAATAGTCCCCAGGGCTGCATCTATGGAACCTTGGGATCTGTAATTTGTAGAGGCATTAGAACTTTGTCACTGAGAATTCTAAATAGCTCTCTCTAAACTCCAGATCCCGGGATTCCATAGGATTTTTCTTGGCCATTAAACTGGGATTAGTGCAAATAATTGCACTGTACAAATTTGTTGTAAAATAGAAATTCAGAAGACAAATGGATAATATAAATATTCTTTTATATACTCTATTTAAAGAGAAAAATAGCAAATAAGATATTACAACAGAAAGGGATCCTGTTGCCTTCAGATGTGATGAAAGATGCTGTTCTATTGCCAATGAAGAACAAGATTCAATTGACAGACCAATCTGCTTTTGTATACGGAATGGGAGGGAGTGCTATCTTGTCCTTTGACCCAGGTGGCAAAATGTCTTGAGATGCCCTGGTTACAGCTCTGCTACAGAGAGGGTTGCCAAGTCAGTACTATCCCACGTCCTGAAATATCAGGGCCAAAACCTGATGGATGACAATGAGCCTTTCTGATTTCACAGAGCTCAGGCGCTGGTGATATTATAAGGATAACATTATAAGAGGCAGCCCTTGTAATGTCATTCAGCAAGATACATTAAGTGTCAATCACAGTTGCAAGGAGTATGTAGTTCAAATAAAAGAAAACTAGTCTTACAAATAAGGAAGCACGCACACACACACACACGCACGCACGCACACACATATACTTCAAGGCAGCACTTTTGCCCTGGGATTTCTCACACTTGCCCAGAGGACTGGAGAAAAGTGTCCAGACCCACAAACTCAGGGCAAGGTCCTGAGATCTGGGGACCCTGGAGAACTCAGCAAAGTAAGGCTATGTTTTAGAAGCATCCCAATGCCAAACGCAACTTCTCTGACTCTAGGATAGTAATTCTACTCCCAAACATCTTGTATATAAGACCCTCTGAACTCAGTGGAACCCACATCTAAAGAAGCATATACATGGGGTAAGTCATTGAACTGGGAGATAAGAGCCAATTTTCATCCCGGCACACCCCTGTCAGGGCACATGAGTGCATTTTCCTTGAACTAGAAGTAGTAGAATGCCACATCTGGATTCAATTTTGGTCAGTTTACCACTAGTTGATGGGAGGAAGTAATGGCACTGAGCAATTAGGGATACATTTGGAATGATGAGGCCAAGAATTTCTTTTGAGTATCAAAAGTGAACAGAGCTCACAGTTCTTCCCCACAGATCTTCTCTTGTCTAGTTGCTCCAAACTTGCTTCATTTCAGTATCAGTATTCATCTCAGCATGGGCTGAGAAAGGGCCATTTTACTTTTATTATTAGACAACTGAGAGGAGAAATCCTTGCTGATCTACTACATGTCATTCATGAATCTAGCACTAGATCCAGATTTACCTTATTCTTGCCGTTGTTTAATCCTACCACTTTCAGATATTTCAAATGCTATGGCCCAAGACTAAACGCTGGAGTTGTGCAAATCTTTGCATGTGAAATCATGCATCACCTGTGTTACTCAACTGTTGTGTTGAATAGCAGCATTGAGCAGTGGAACATAAATCAAATGTGCATCCAAATTCACAACCAAATATGCATCTATGTGCATCTGCATGCAGAATCATATTGCACATAGAGCTCTGCATTTTCAGCCTTTTAACTTTCTGCCTAAAAAAATGTCCAACCTCTTCCTTGGGGAAACCTATGTATGTAAGATATCAACAAAATTCTGGCCATTGTCTGCCTCAGGGATGAGTATTGTCTTGCGCTCCAAATGCTGAACTAGAGCTCTAAGCTTTCACCACCATTGCCTGTTCTGTCTAGGGCTCTGGGGAATTTCAATTCAACACATCTAGATGGCTCAAATGACATCACCCTCTAGACTACCTCCAAGCCCTAGCAGATCCTGCTGGACTTACTGTTGGTTTCAAACACAGCAGAAACTGTTTTCCTAAATAGCAGACTCTAGTCTGACTTCCAGATACACCCCTTTGCCCTCACTAGTTTTACCATCTTGCTCTCAGGAAAGTTAATTACAAACAATTTAATTAAGATCTCTCACTCATTAATGCTTTAGTCACTTAGCAAGTTTGGGTTAAGCGCTGCATGCAGCCAAGATTTTATTCTATCAGTTATCTTCCCATTATGGCATCCTGCTTCAGTACCATGCTTGCTTAGCCTTCTCAGCCCCAGGTAGCTAAACCATTTGAGATTTCATTAACTAGGAGGTTCCAAAGATTACTCTATTTTTGGAAGACCACCTGTCCTGCTCAGCATAGGGGAGCATGAAATTAGTATACTTTGACACAACTTATTCCAGTGAGGTCATGAGGGATGCATCCTACGTGGAGCTTGGAAAGTTTCTTTTTGGACTACAGCACCCATTATTCACCATGATCCCTGGCTATGGCAGCTGTGGAATTCTGAGAGAACTGGTCCAAAATACTGATTTTTCCAAACCCTGCAGAAAACTGAAAATATGTTCTGTCCACAGGAAACAACTTCTGGCATCCTGTTAAGTGAAATACGTGGGCATAACTGAAAGTTCAATTCTGTGTATTGGCCCTTTTTTGGCCATTGTAGAAGGAAGAATTCACTACCTTTCCCATACAATGACCAAAGTCCCCACTTCTCTCATCAGTCCTTCCCAAGATCCTACACCAGGGACATATTGTAAAATTCTGCTCATTTAGTGATCTGTGGAGAATGCGGGGGCATTCAAGAAGCAGCTGCCTGTGTTTCTATAACCATGTGCAGAACATCAAAGGCTTGCTCTTGGACCTTCTGACATCATCACTGCACATGTGGTTATAGGTACATAAGCTCTCCACCTATCAGACCTTTCATAGTTCCTCCTGCACAGAACAACTCCTGATGCAAGAACTTGGCCAAGAATTTTTGGCCAGAAAACCCAATTTCCTGCACAACAAATCCATTCTCTGTACAAAATAAGTAAAAATGTTCATGAGTATTTTTGTTTACCATAATTGTGCAAGAGATTTCACAAAGGAGAACTTCTTCAGAATGGTACAGAAGATTGGCGATCCTATTTTTGTCCATTGAGTACCAACCAAATCATTTCTGCTGATTACGGTCTCACTGAATCGATAACACTAGCACACCTTTTAGGAGGTTTTACTGAATGTTCATGGTTGAAAATCAGTTCTACACATCCCCAAATTAGCTAGTTTCAACATTGAAATCAAAGTGTTGTTTTTTTTTAATAGGCAAGAATTGTTGAATATCCATGTGTAATTATTTGCTCTGTTCCTCAGAGGTGCCCCGAGTACTGATTTCTTTTTCATTTTATGTGAGTGCCATGTATCTCTTTCAAACCAAAGATGTGTGCTTTCCCAGCTGCTAGACAAGGGAGGAGAATGTATCCATAAATCATTAAAACCAATCCCACAGCGAATATTTGGCCAAAGATATTCTGTTGTGATCTAATGAAAAACTAAGCCACTCTAATATATAGTACAGTTTTTTTTTCATAACAATCATTTATAGGTTTTTTAGACCCAGTAGTCTTGTTCAGCATTGGTCTGAAGCTATAGTACAATCATAAAATGCATGAGGAAAAATTGACTGCTAACCCCTGGGGGGTTGAAAACTCTTCTAACAGTGTCCATCTTAGTGGCAGGCCATATGAACTCCTTTGCCAAGGCTTCCAAACCACTTAGGAAGAAGATATGTTGTCTTTATCCAGGACATATTTCTTACAGCCGATTCCATCACCTGAAAAAGTAGATCTTCCTCAGTAACATGAGATACACCACATATATTCTGTCCCTTTATGAAGGTCAGGAAAACATGTATGAATGATGTGAACACATAAGTGGGACTGGTTGTATGGAAGCCTTTTCCCAACAGATCATCCCCTTTCTCCTATGGGGTGTTAATTGCAGAACTCATGTCATGCTCCAATTCCTATGTGGGCATATTATTGACACATAGTTCCCTACACAGATTGGTGGCAGTTGGTGGAAACTACAGAAGTGTCTTCCATGGTGAAGAGGCCACCTGTCAAGTTTAATCACACTGGGAAGATCTGGGAGTTAAGTTAGATATGACCAAGTATGCCATTATGGGTTTTAATGGGACCTGTTTACAAACAACATTTGGGTAGATCAATATAAGTTACTTTGACATGTGAGACAGAAAATCTCACAAGTGCCTCCTCACCCATGAAAATATTTATTTATTTTACAATTTTTTCTTTGCATGAGAAGCAAGGCGTGTGTTGTTGTTGTAGATTTGTTGTTCTTTAACACCTTTGAGTCATTTCTGACTAGCAACCCTATTATGAGATTGTTCAGAGGTGTTACTCCAAAACCATGGGACCCTGTGAGGTCCTATATCAGAACTCACAATTAAAATGTAAAAATGAGGAATTAATTAACTCAAATTAAAATATTGCAAGAGGAAGGGTAACTTCAGGACCTTTTCCCCTTTGTTTACCAGGTCACTGTAAAAGAGACCAGTCAGAAAACTTACAGGGCAATTTAAATGGGTTTTATTGGGGGAAAATAATAGACATACACACAAAAAAATAGACATACACACAAGCAATCACAAAAAGCTAACTTGAAAGAAAGGGAGGAAGATTTAGAGAAAATGAAAAGGGACTTTGGGTTATATTTACCATCCAGGGAGAAGCGGAGAAATGGTGATGTAGTTTGGGCTCGTGCCTAAGCAAACCGACAAGGAGGTCCCCAGAAACGGAAGTGCTGTGTGGAGGACCCAAAATCAGGCCCAAAAATGTGCCCTGAATGCATGAATTTCTGCTTGGACAACAAAGGATTTCCAGGGAAGATAAAAGGTGACAAGATGGATTAATGGTTCTAATGGGTGGAGGAAACATATTGATGGGTTTAGTATGTATATGAGAAAGGCTTTGATGGCAGTGCAATCAGAGATCAGGAAGGAGTCACAAGTAAGAGAATGATGCAAATATGGATTTGTTTGAAATCTTCTTGTTTTCCGGAACCAGCAAGCAAACGCTCTTTGTTTTAAAGTTTGCAGCAAATAGGTGCCAAATTAAATTGGGAGCCATTTTTGTGGCTTTGTCTTCTATAGGATATGCAAACCACAGGGGGGTTTGGCTCTTCTCAGAGATGGTCAGTAAGTCAGATTTTCCCAGTAAACCTATGACTTAGGGTCATGCTGGGATCATCTCAGACCTATTTTTCCAGTCAAAGGTGCTCTTCCACATGGTCTTATCCAGTCATTGTTATATGATTTCTGTTTTATGCCAATTAAACATATCTGCCAATTAATATATTTTACCAATTAGACTATCAGAGCAGTTGAGTTACAGAAGGGGCCTGCCATCATCTTCTTTTAAGGCTGAAAGAATGTGAAAAGTTCACCCAGTGGATTTTTTTTTCTTTTTAAACAAAAACTTTTTTTTTTTTTAAATTACAACTATGTACAGGGGAAAAAAAACCAAAGGAAAAAACATTAATTACAGATACATAAATTGGATCACAAAGGAAAAAAAAAAGAAAAAATGAACGAACAAACACTTAACAAAAAAAACAACTTATACAAAGACAAAACAATCACATTCAAATTACATACAATGCTTTCCCTTGCTATTTCTTTGTTATTTTCCCGGCATACTTCTGACTTCGGCATTAGAGACTAGTTTATTTTATATCTAACAATCTTGGTCTTACTAATTCTACTGTATCTCTTAGTCCTAATTCTTTTCAAAATTCTATGTTCACCATATCACTGTCATATCATGAATTCCTAAAATATTGTAATGTTCTTTCCTATTGTTTTATATAATTTTCTTTACTTTCCCCGTTCAAAACACATGTTAGTTTATCCATTTGAATTATGTCAAATAATTTCATTTCCCATTCTTCTATTGAAGGCAATCTATTTCCTTTCAATCTATGTGCTGACACCATTCTTGCTGCCGCAGTCATGTAAGATAGTTGTCTACCCACTTTTTTTTCTAAATCATTTTCCAACATGGATAACATATAAACTTCTGGAGTCATAATAAATCTTATATCTAATATCTTTTCAATTCGATTATGAATCCTTTTCCAAAACCCTTTCACTATTTTACATGTCCACCAAGTGTGGTAAAAGGAACCTATCTCTTCCCCACACTTCCAGCATTTGTTAGAGCATCTATTTGTCATCTTCGCCAATTTTTGCAGAGTAAGATACCACCAAAAATACATCTTATATAAATTTTCCCTAATATCCTGACATGCTGTAAGTTTTATAGTTTTCAACCAAAATTTTTCCTATTGTTCCATTGAAATAGGATGGGAGAAATTCTGGGCCCATTTCAGCATTGGTATTTTAATTGTTTCATCCTCTGTATACCATTTTAATAAAATCTTGTAGATAGAGGAAATAACTTTAGGTTTATCCGAATATAGTATCATATTCAACTCCTCTTCTTTCTTTTGATAATCATTGAACTTAATATCATTCTTTAATTTTCCTCTTACCTGCCTATATAGGAGCTAATGACATTTTATCCCCGTTTCCTCCATTTCCAATTGTGTTTTGATTTTAATTTGTTCTCGTTGTATTTCTACCATATCCTCATACCTAATCCATTTATCGAACAAGATATTTTCATTTTATAAAAGGCCTCATGTGGGGATACCCATTTCGGGGTTTTGATACAGGATCTTATGTTATATTTTCTCCAGATTTTCATTAAGGCAGATCTTAAATAGTGTCGGTTAAACTCTCTGTTGTGTTTCCCTTTATTAAACCATAAATAATAATGGCAGCCTGATCCTCATCCATCCCCTTCTAGATTCAATAATTTCGTATTATCTAACTTGATCCATTTCTGAATCCAGTTCAATCCACAAGCATGGTAATATAAAATTAGGTTTGGTAAAGTTAAACCACCTCTTTCTTTGGCATCCTTCAACAATTTCATTTTAACTCTAGGTTTTCTTCCCTCCCATATAAATTTAACAATCTCTTTTTGCCAAACCTTGATGACTTTCTCATTTTGAATAATAGGGATAGTCTGAAATAAAAATAACATCTTTGGAAGTACAGCCATCTTAATTGTTGTGATTCTCCCCAAGATAAATTTAAATTATTCCAGTTCTTTAAATCTTTTGAGATAGATTTCCATACATTCAAATAATTATTTTTAAAGAGGTCAGAAATCTTATTTGTAAGTGTAATTCCGAGATATTTAACCTTTGATGCCAATGTAAAACCTGTAATTTGTGCTAGTGTGTTTCTTTCTAATTCCGTCGTATTTTTCGTGAAAATCATCATTTTTTCCTTGTTAATTCTTGTTAAGTGGGTTTTCATGACCAAACTGGGATTTGAACCTCAATCTCACAGACTGTTAGTTCAACACTCAGTCCACTACAACACACTGGCAGCCTATAACAAATTAAAACAAAGTACAACAAAATTCTTATCAATACAGATATTAAAGAAGAATTAAATAAGCTATTCTATTAAAAGAACAAATTGAAAACAGCTTAAGACACATTTGAAACACAATAAAAAATATGAAAGCACAGCACACCCCATTAAAAGACATTTCTGCCATATCAGTTAAAAACTAAAGACCTGTCTGCACAAAAAAAAAAAAAAAAAGTATTTGCCTGCCTGGAGAAAAAAAAGCAGAGAGGGAACCATGTAAACTTTCCATGGGAGAGAGTTCTGCAGCCCAGGAGCAGCCACTAAGCATCCCTGTGATGGTGATTGGGCCAAGAAAAAACCCTTACCAACAAAGGCTTATATAGGGCGGGGCAAGTAGGGCATGTGCTCTGGGTGCTAATGTTTCGGAGGGGAGCAAAAACGCGATGCTGGAAGATTAGCAGTGGCAGCAGAAGTGGCCCTGGAGTGCAACTTCCATGCTTCCCCTAGATGCTGTTTATACTAGATACGACTCTGTTCTCCAAGAATACCAGCCAACAATATGTTGCCTTTTTATGACATTCAAAATCTGATGCCTTGGATGGCTATCTCAGTCTAACTAAAGGTTGGGCTCTTAATTTCAGTTGTTACTAGGATGCAGTGCTGGATTCAATTGAGTCCTTAGACCAGATTTCCTCAGTTACATCCCCTTCTTGAGTGAGAGCAAGAAAAACCTCTTGGGATTCCTCAAAGTCTAATGAGTTTTATTTGGCATAAGCTTTCATGGATTCCAGCCCACTTCATCAGATGCATGGAGCATAGCCTCAGTTGGTAGATACTCAATCACATCTGAGACCAGGGAGACTAGATGATGGGCACTTGAAGGGGAGATGGTACCAGCAAGTGAAAAAGGCATTTGGCAACATAAAGTGGATTAACGTATGTATGGGGATTGAAAGGTTTGGGCCAAAATCTTATATGACATAGTGATGCTTAATAGTTCTGGAAGTGGAACTGTGCTACATCTCTCCACAAAACAACCTGCAGACTTAGCATTTAGTCATTGCAGGCCCACCCCTACAGCCATTCAATGGCTAATGGAAAGTGAAGGGTAGGAGAGAAGTGTCTGCTATGCCTCCATTGTTGTTGTTGTTGTGTGCTTTCAAGTTGTTTCTGACTTACAGTAACCCTAAGGCAAATCTACCATGGGGTTTTCTGGGGCTGAGAATGTGTGATGCACCCAAGGTCACCCAGTGGGTTTCCATGACTGAGTGGGTAATTATACTCTGGTCTCCTGGGTCATGGTACAACACTCCAACCAGTCCATCATACTGGCTGTCTTTGTCCCATGGCCAGTTGCAAACCTATGACATCATCCATTCATATCCACCAGTGTCCTTTGTTGCAGGGAGCTGTGGTCTTTGTGGAGGGTGGAAGAGAATACCAACCTAGAGTGACTAAAAACAGACAGACACAGGTATAAGGCAGACTTACACAGGCATAATGTGGACTTCTGTCACTAACAGGATGCCAGCTTTTGTGAAATCCAAGTAGAGGTAACTCGCACATGAGCTCTAATGGGTGTGAGATAGAAACAAGAGTGTCAGGATTGAAATGCAAAAATTATAGGCAGAAGAAATTGGTCAAGCAATGGTCTTTTAAAAAAAAACTGGGTGGTAATACGGACAAAACCTGCATAGATGAGCTGATTAACACATGCAGTGAGATTTAAAATCCTTAGGAGGATAGAACTGAACCTCTTTGATGAATCCTTGTATAGCTATTTCACGTTAGAGTCAATCTTGATGCTACTTTTGTTAAAATTTGACCATCTCAAGGTAAGAGACAGAGTGCTCTGGGAGGCTGAAGTGTTGCTCTACTATTTTTAAAATATTGTTATCTTTGATGCCTGATTTGTGTTCACTTAGTCTAGTTTATGTACATATCTGGTTTGTGTCCACTTATTCTTCTGCATACAGACTTGCTTGTTGGTGCCACAGGGAAGGCAGTGGATGTTGCTGGCAAATGATGGCATATATCACATTAGAAGAGGAGTAAGCATGTACAGCCCTGATGTTGACGATTATACTATTGAGTCCTGCAATAGTGTTTCCTAAGTAAGCATGGGAGCACTGTTGGCATCTGGATCTGTCACAGGGTCCATGGTCCAATTTTTCATACAAGATCTGATGTTCCTGGCCATTGATCTCTTCGAGTTGGTGGCCTGCCTGTAAACAAGTTGTGATCTACCACTCAAAACCTATGTAAGAGAAGAGTCATTGTCCAGAATTGATTGGAGGGTGCTAGTAAGTTTTAGTGGTGTTTATCTGAGTTTTGATGCTAACTCTATAACTCTGGCCCATAAAATTAATTCACATAACTATTTGAAAGAATCTGTTCATGCTTCCTCTTGGGTCATTTCAGCACTAAACTGTTATAGTGTTATTATTCCACTCTCAACATCCTATGGAATCCTGTGGTTTGCAATTTAGGGAGTGGCCTCAAAAGCCCCTCCCTAAAGTGCAAACCCCAGGATTCCACAGGAAGTTGAAAGTGGAATAATAGTGCTATAACAGTCCAGTGTGGAAATGGCCTTTGTCTCCTCTAATTCTACCCTGGAAAATAATTGTTTTTTTAGCAGAAGAATTAAGGCTGTGATCCTAATGACACTTATCTGAGAACAGAGGTAGCTGGTGCCTTCCTTGTCTGTCAGCTGCTGAATCTGTCTGTCAGCTGCTGCAGGTTTTATGATGAACCTTAAAGGAACTAAATCCATTTTACATTCAGCGCCTTGGATAGCTACTTTAAATTTAAGACTGAAACCTAGTGTGGATTCTCTAACCCACTGACACAGGTGCCGCTATCTGCCACAGCCTAGAAGAAAACCAAGCTTTATTCCATGGGATTTTCTTCTATTTAAGAGACTGAAATCCAATTATTTTGAAATATATCAGATTTGTTGATAAACTTTACTGTTTGTAATTACTGTTCACTTTCTCCACGTGGTGAAGCCTTGTTGTCAGGAATTTTGTAACTTTGTGACTATTGCAAAAGGTTAATTAAATCTGTCCTTATTTTTATAGATCAAAATCTTGTTAACATCTTGGCTCTCAAGCCTAGTCCTGCAAGAACATAATTCATTTAACTGAATGTCGTGCTGTTCTTTTTCTACAAAGACACATGATGAACGATAAACTTTGCATTGTTGAATGTCTATGGCTTTCATGCACCTAGTTGGTCTGGCAAAGGCTATCATTTCACCTTCACAATATTAAGCAGAGTTTGGAAAGAAGCATGTTTGGTCTTCTCTTTCAGCTATAATTGTGGTTTTGATTTGCCTTGAGTCAAGTCTGGCCCTTCACTTGAAATCTGCTGAATTTCAGAAATGCCATTGGATTTCCCATATTGCCTTGGAGTAATGATTATTCAAGAGCATTGTGGGGCATTTGAAGCTGCACTGCTCAGTGCTGTAGAGAAGTGGTGCTGCTGTAAAACCAATTAAGCCCACCACCACCCACTGAACTGGAGGGAGCCCACTAGAGCAGTGGTTCTCAACCTGTGGGTCCCCAGATGTTTGTGAACTTCAGCTCCCAGAAGCCCCAGCCACTATGGTCAATGCTCAGGGCTTCTGGGAGCTGAAGTCCACAAACATCTGGGGACCCACAGGTTGAGAACCACTGCACTAGAGGTACCTTCACTGGTCTTGTCAGACTAGGAGCCAAGCCAGGCACAGATGGGATCATGTAGTGGTCATCCATGCATTGGCTACTTCTTCTTTAGAGTGTTGTAATACACTTTGTGTTGGCTCTCCCTGAAGATATTCAGGAAATCCCAGCTGGTAAAGAGTTCTCTGGCTTACTTGTCAACAGAAGGAAACAGAACCTACATTAGCTTGATTGTACCATCTTCTTCCTTCTGAACTAAATCTGTTTTAAAATTGTGATTATAGGCTTTCCTTGTTCATCTGACAGATTAGGGACCAGAGCACTGACAGAAAGTTGAAATGGTCAAAAAAAGTGAAATCCGTTTACTGTAGGGAGCAGGAAGGACTTACAGAGGCTCGCTTGGGACCAACCACACATGTGCACTGCTTGTAAAGTTGCTCAGCTGGCTTGGCACCTTTCCCCTCTCTAAGCTCACTTTGCAAGCAGCACGTGCATGGTCCCAAATGAGTGTCTGTAGGTAGGAAGAACTGACAGAGACCTGCTATTTTGATGGTTCAAATACAAACAAGTTCCATTAATTTGACCAGGGCACCTGCTCTTTCTGTAGTCAAAACTTGGGACTGCATAGAAGAACTGACAAAAGAGAACACCTCCTGTCAAATTAATTGAACTTGCCCTTAATTTGGAAGTGTCAAAAGAGTGAGTTCTCAGATAATGGGGCAATAACAGCTAGAGGCTTCCTGTATAACATTTTAAAGCCCAAACAGGCTGGCTTAGTGGCTTAGCTTACTATACTTATTTTGCAGCATTTTCTAGAGTTTGTAAAGGGGTTTTTCTACAACTCTGAGGATTCTGAGAGTTGTTGTCTAGAACCGACCTTTGGCATTTTCAGAGAGGATGGCCATCAGGACATGGGAGAATAGGTTTCTTTGGCAGCAGTGTCCTCAGGGGATCTTGGCATAACAAAGCCTTGCTCACTTTCCACTGAAAAGTCTTTTTAAAAAGGTTTTTTAAGGCCTAAAGTAAAGCCTAAAGTGAAAAATTTAGTGGTATGTTTGCACTTAGTCTTAAAGGAGACGCCACTCTCCTCCCTCACCCCCTGCCTTTGCAGAAAGCAAAGCAAAATCTGTTGCATCTTTGCCTAAGATCCTACGCAGTGTAAATCTGTTTTTGTCTGTGGTGTCAGGTATTGATTGTGTAATTAATCCCTTATACTGCATGACAAAGTTGTCCAACTGAGCTCACAAATGAATGTACAAGCAAATGCACAACCAAATGTGCATATACACACAGGTGCAGATGCATAGCATCTGCATGTACATTACAGGGGCATATGCCTTCACGTCATGGACAGCTGTGTTTCCACAGCTTTGAACTGAATGTAGACATTCCAGATCAGATAAAAATAGCCAACCACTTGCATCGAGGAACTTACAAGTGTGTAAGATACCGACAAGATTCTGATTCTTAGCTGCTCTTGCTTTCACATGCATATTTCTGGAATAGCATTGACAACAATTTACATTTATTCTTTTATTGGCTAGCTTCATTGTTTTATTATGTTTTGGACACTATTGTGAACATTGCAATAAACAGGAACTGACAAATGCCATACTAAGTAAGTACGGACAAAAAAAATGCTCCATGAGAAAAGTTAGCTTTGGCATGCTGTATGCAAGGCTGGCTTCATTGTAAACTTGTGCCACTGTGGGATTTGTTGAATGTATTTCTCTAGGCAGAAACCTGTTTGATTTGATTGGACATAAGATGGATAGATTAACGAGGGCTCATATTGCCTGGAATTTAGTGAAAGTGGAAAAGACCCTTCAGCCTTTTAGGTATTTGGTTCCATTGCTGAACCTCTCTTCCACTAAGATCTTTCTTGTACTGTTACTCAAACTCTGCCCCTCTGTAACTTAAAAGCATTGGCCCTGTCCCTGTCCTGTGGGGCAGCAGAGAACAAACTGGCACCTTCCTCTCTGTAACCACCCTCAAGATACCTAAATAGTGCAGTTATGTTATCCCTCGGTCTTCTCTCCAACAAGCTGAATGTGTCCAACTCCCACAACCTTTCCTTGTATGTTTTGCTCTAATATGAAAGCACATTAGTTCTGAATTTGAATCAAACCCCAAAGCTACAAGATCAGTTGTCTGTCCTTTGGACTATACCTCACTAAATGCATAGTGTCAGTGATTAACACACATTATTTTGCAACTTGTTCTTTATTAATTCACTGGGTGCTTCCCCTTTGACTGTGACAAGCAACAGACTTGACAATGCCTTTTGTTAGCTGAGATGCGACAATATATTATTACATGGTGAGGTTCCATTTGAATGAAAACAAGTGTCTGAGTCACTTTTTAAACAGTAAAGATATGTGTCATGGCACGAAATCTGTGCATCTCTGTGCACCTGGAACAACTTGTTCAGGAAAATAAATAAATAAATAAAGCTGTGTATGAAACCTGAAAAGGAAGATTATGAGTCAGTCACTGCTATTATTTGGAATGGTTACAGATCTGTCATGTGCAAGTGGAGCATAAAATTAACACATGAAATGAAATAATTAGGCTTTATTGGATGCAAAGAAGTAGCACTAGAAACAACATTATGTGTGGGTCAAGAGGCCATTTTATAGTTTCTGGTCTAATGTTTCTGAAACATTAGGAAAAACTTCCTGATAGAGTTGCTCTACAGTAAATAGATTACCTTGGAAAGTTGTGGAGTCTCTTTTTTGGAGTTTTATAAACAGATGGCCATCAGGCCAACACATGACCATCACTTCTCATTGGGCTCAGGTTGCAACCCGAAAGCACCCAACATTCCCAGCACTCCCCTGCTGATCCCATCACAGAAGAAAATCTGTAGTCATCAATAAATTCTTTTCTTACTAGGCAATAAAATCTCTTCTTACTATGTTTGGCCAGAGTTCTATTGGTTAGTCTTAACTACAGTAGATTTATTGAATCAATTATGGAATAATGAGTCTGCATGTAGATAAATCTAGTTGGCCTAATAGTAGTATTCAAGCATTTGCATTTGCATTTGCATTTGCATTTGCATTTGATCTTCTAACAGAGAAATATCTTCTATGGAACATCAGATTCTTCAGGACACTGTTGGAAAACCACTGCCAGAAGTAGGATTCCCAGATTGCAGGTCCTGGCCCCCCTTTTCTCGTCCACAGGGTCGGGGGAGAATCTCAGGGTGAGAGTCCTGCTTTGAAAAAAATTTGTGTGTGTGTATTCCTCATTTCTTAGACTTGGGCTGGCATCCTGTTAGGGAAATCCACACATTTAAATTTCTTTAGACATGTATAGATGAAGGGAATGCTGTAGATATAGCGTATCTTGACTCCAGTAAGGCCTTTGACAAAGTTCCCCATGACATTCTTGCAAAGAAGCTTATAAAATGCAGGCTGGGCAGGGCTGCTGTTAGGTTGATTGGTTGACTAAATGAACTCAAAGGGTGCTCACCAATGGCTACTTTCATCCTGGAGAGAAGTGACTAGTGGGGTGCCACAGGGTTCTGTCCTGGGCCAGTGCTATTCAACATCTTCATCAGTGACTTGGATGAAGGAGTAAAGGGCATGCTGATCAAATTTGCAGATGACACCAAATTGGGAGGGGTTGCTAATCCCCAGAGGACAGAATCAAATTTCAAAATTACCTTGATGGATTGGAGAGATGGGCCAAAGCTAACAAAATGAATTTCAAAAGAGAGAAATGTAAAGTCCTGTACTTAGGCAGAAAAAGTGGAATGCACAAATATAGAATAGGGTATGCATGGCAGGATAGCAGTATGTGTGAAAAGGGATCTAGGAGTCTTGGTAGATCACAAGCTGAACATGAGTCAGCAGTGTGATGCAGCAGCCAAGAAAGCCAATGTGATTCTTAGTTGCATCAATAGGAGTATAGTGTCTAGATCAAGGGAAGTAACGGTACCGCTCTATTCTGCATTGGTTAGATCTCATTTGGAATACTGTGTCCAGTTCTGGGCACCTCAATTCAAGAAAGATATCGACAAGCTGGAATGTGTCTAGAGGAGGGCGACCAAAATGGTGAAGGATCTGGAAGCCAGGAAGCTCTGTGAGGAGCAGCTTAGGGAGCTGGATATGTTTAATCTGCAGAAGAGAAAGTCAAGAGGGGACATGATAGCCATGTTTAAATATTTGAAGGGATGTCATGTTGAGGAAGGAGTGGGATTGTTTTCCCCTGTTCCAGAGACTAGGACAAGGTACAACGGATTCAAGTAGGGATGGGCCAACCGAATCCTCGAATCCTGGGTAAGGATTCGATATTCCCAAATCTGAATCCCTGTGTCAAAATAAGCAAACTGAATCTTTCGAATCTGCCAACTAAATAGATGGTTGGAGACCAGGACGCCTGAAAACCTGGGAGACCATACATACAAGGGAAGATAGTAAGTAGGTGAGTTTTTCCCTTGGAGTAATAATGGCCTTTGCTAACAATTTCACAGATTACATCTGGGCCTGTATTCTAAGATATTTAAATAGAATGTTTCATATTTAAGTTCAGCACTTGACTGGAAGCTACAGGCTTGAGATTTCAAGGACAGCTGAAACATTCATTTGCAGAGCTCCCTTGCAAACCTCTTTCACACACAGTTCTGGGTTTGCAGTTTTACAAGGTGTCACAGCCTTCTCTGCCAAAGTGTACTGGTGCATAATTAAACTACAAACCCCAGAATGCCAGAAGGAGCTATGCAAAGAAAAGCCAGTTTTGACCTGGGTTATCTTTCTACTGTAGTATGTGGTCCTGTTTACGCATGCAGGAAAATGTGGGATTAATCCACATTTTCCTGCCTGTATAGAAAGGGCCTTCATGTCATTTTCAGCCTGGGGAGATCCTGAGGCAAAACTGTGAAAATTGTCCTGGCCAGATTTCTTCAGAGAGAGGTTTGTCTTTGCCTAGGCTTTTGCTAAGGCTGAGAGTGTGTGTCTTGCCCGAGATTATCCTTCTTTCCCTTGCTTTTTAAACTCTTTTTAAAAAAGGATTCGAAAGATCAGATTTGCGGATTCCCAGAACCTTCCAGGGGTTTGGATCCGGATTCGGGTGCAGAAAATTCTGGGTTCGTCTCATCCCTAGATTCAAGCTGCAGGAAAGAAGATTCCACCTGAACCTCAGGAAGAACTTCCTGATGGTCAGAGCTGTCCAGCAGTGGAATAGGCTGCCTGTAAGTGCAGTGGAATCTCCTTCTTTGGAGGTTTTTAAGCAGAGGTTGGATGGCCATCTGTTGGGAGTGCTTTGGTGTGTTTTCCTGCATAGCAGGGGGTTGGACTGGATGGCCCCTGTGGTCTCTTCCAACTCTTTGATTCTATGTGGATGTCCTTTTTTGAATGCTGTGGAAGCTAGCATTCTCTTTCTCCCTTTGTAGCGCTCCAGAACTCCCCCACACTGAAAAGCCCCTGAAGCCCTACAGCAGGAAAGATCACAGAAGCATCTGGTTAAGTTCCTATAGCCAGATGCAGAATGATGACAGCAGGGCTGAAAGCCCTGGCGCTCCCCCCACCCAGTGGATCTCAACACTGATATCATTTTGCATCTGGCTACAGGGAAAGAGTCAGACTCTCCTGTAATCCTGCCTGCTTTGCATCAATCATGGAATGTCTGTGCAGGGAGGCTTTAGGAGTTTTTCCAGAAAGGCAGGAGGGCATATGGCATAGCCTAGTATAGGTCAGCATGCAGGTATTTATGCTATGCTGAGAGGATGTTGGACTGCAGCCTTTGTTTTTTGTGCTTGAATGGCATATTCTGTGCAACAGTAATTGATGCATAAGATATACATATAATGACATCGCTGAGAGCTCCTTGTTGTAGCATCACCCTTGTAATATCAGTTGTCCCTAGGACTTAGATTTTGGTGCCAAAATGTCAGGGCCAGGAATAGTTCCCACCTGGTGATGCTGGGAGGATGTCTCTATAAATGAGAGATTTCAGTTGGGTTAATAATAATTCCCTGTTCTTGCATTCTTCAGCAAATTGTATTTCTCTGAACAAGGCCAGGAAATTCTTTTAGAATTTTTTTTTCTTTTTTGCTGAATTTATCCTCCAGATTGCTTGGGGAAAGTTATGATAGTTAATCTGAATTAAAAGTGATTTGCATTTCTAGTGTAGAGATGAAATTAATAAGGAATAGATACGGAAACCATGATTAATACTTCTGGCCAAACAAGGTCTTCTAGGGGTATTGGTGGACAGATGGCATTACTGTGGTTCTTTTTAATATCAATTTATGGTGTGTGTTTTTTAAAAAATATACACATCAGTAAGAATAGTTAAGTTGAGAATAAAATGACCCAAATAAATAATTGAAACAAAATAACAATTAAACAAACAATGACCTATTAGCAAGGTGCTTTCGGATTAATTTACTTTGAGTTGTATATTTACTCTGTTTTAAACTGTAACAGCTTTTAAAGTTGTTGCAATTCTTGTCTTGTTTAATATGTTATAACTTGTTTAAATTAAATATGTTTTTGCTATGAAAGTGTGGGAAAATAAATATTTGAATGAGTGAATGTATTAATAAAATAATAAGAATAAAATTAATTTGGGACAAGTTTTTCCTTGCAATATCCCTGGGATTTCATCCAGTTTCTATAGAAAACAGGCTGTTTTAGACAAACTTTTTGGTGACGCCAGACTAGAATGCTTCTTCTGCTGTGCCGTGCATCCTTTGAACTGTCCCATCTCTGGCTACTTCTAGATTCATTATGTAGTGTAACTGGTGACTGGTGGCTTCCATATGTTTGTCCCCTAAAATAGATTCAACACTTCAGGTACCTCCTTTAAAGTTATAAGAAATCTCAGACCAGATTCCCTGCACCCCTGACATGGGTTGGCATGCCGCTAGTGACACACACATACATAGGTCATGCTACACATGCTATTCACTATAGCATAAGGGACATAATCTGCTGACAGCAGTGGAAGCTGAGTTGCTCGTACAGCAATGTTGTGCACTGTAGTTGCACATTTTACATTGTCCTTACACATACTGATTGTGCAGTGTGCATTGCGATTGTGCATTGGACATTGAGGTTGCATTGTTGGGGGTAAAAGGTTTTCCAAGGATTTAGTGTAGTGATGAGATGAATCCAGAATTTTCCGAATCCAAATCCAGATCCAAATCCCTGGAAGGTTCTGGGAATCCACAAATCTCATGAATCTCAAATCTCTCAAATCCTTTTTTAAAAAAGGGTTTAAAAAGCAACCTTTAAATTTTTTTAAAACTTTGAAAAACTGTTTTTAAACAGAACTTCTTTTTTTTTAAAAAAAACCCTATTTTTTGATTGGTGGATTTGAAAGATCCAGTTCACCTAGTTTTTCACAGGGTTTCGGATTCACAAACCTCAAATCCTTGCTGAGGATTTGAGGATTCGGTTGGCCAATCCCTAATTTAGTGCTTTGTTTCTGATTTCCTAAGCAATTCTAAATAAGCCATTCTGTCTTCTTGCAAGAACTGTGTCAAAAGTCAACAAGACAACTCACAGAGAACAAGTATTTATTAAAAATGTTAGAATGATCTGTTCTCTCTTCTATATAATAAGCAACTTGTATGTATTTTGAAAGCTCTACGTATTCGAGAGCTCAATAAAAATCCTGTTGCGGCCAAGCTGACAGCAGAGGCTAAGTTGTTCCCTCTCGGACAAGAGTCATTGTGTATGTTTGTGTCTGTGTGGGTGTGAGTGACTCCTTCCCAACCTGATTCATGTCCCAATCTCAGCTCCATGTTTATATACCTGGGAAACAAGGGTGGACTGATATTTCAGTCACTCCCTACAGCATATTATACTCTGTACATTGTGTATTGCACATTACACAATAGTACCCAGTCACTTGCATGTGCTGCACAATGTTGCTATTACACATGGAAATTGCATAGTATTGGTGTAGTATATCTCTGCATGCAAGTATTTACATGATGCTAAGGGGATGTTGAATTACAGCCACAGAAGACAATGGCCACCAGTGCATACACATCTTTGTGTGCATACATGAACATGTTTTCAGTGAAAACGTGTGTCAGTGTTACTTGGGCCATTTCCACACTACACTGTTTATAGTGCTATTATTTTACTTCCAACATCCTGTGGAATTCTGGGATTTGTGGTTTACTGAGGCGAAAGAGCTCTCTGGCTGAGAATTCTAAATCCCCTCCCTAAACTGCAAAGCCCAGGATTCCATAGGATGTTGAAAATGGAATAATAGCACCACAACAATGTAGTGCAGAAATGGTCTAGGAGATCTGTTTCCCACTTCTCCTGCCATCCATCTTGGCACTTTGAGTCAGGAAGATTTTCAAGAACCACTTGATAGAGCTGCACATGTTTTCATGGAGTACATTTTAAGAAGAGTTAATCTGATTCTGCTGAAATGTTGAATGTGTTACCAGCAAAATGAATGCAAGTTGCTACAGAACCTGATTATCCATGTATCTGTCTCTATATAATAAAGGAGAACAATATGTTGTGAAAACATGTCTTGGGATTTACCAAATGCAATCAGGATACAGAAGGCAAAATAGATATTCAGAGAATCACCTGCAAACCTTGCTTGAAAAATCAGAGCTAACGTTATAGTTTTCCCCTACTTAATTATCCCTTCCATAACATCACTTAGATTTAGTCTCCTATCTCTGTAAATTAGTAGCACCGTTATTATTAAAACCTACTTAGGAATCTCAATCAAGGAAAACTACCACTTTGATGCGGAATACATATGGGCATATGTAATTGGAAGTGTGTGTTTGTGTGTGAGGGGGGAGACAGAGGGAGAGGGGAGGGAAGGAGAGAATAACCTCCAAAATAGGAGATAAATGTCCTATATAGATCCACTGAAAATATGCAGTTTCACACATTATTTCTCAAATTGCATTTAAAACTTGTGCAGAGTTCTACTAAACTAGCAGCCATAGCAGCTATGGCCCTTTCCACACACCACCCCCAACCCACATTGGCAACAGGATCGCAATGGGATTGCGACAAAGGTTCTACATGACATCATCGCCATCCTGTCATGATCCTATGGCCACCTGTCACAATCATGAATTAAATCATTGAAGGGTTTCTCCCAACAATGACGTGTGATTGCACAGTCCTCCTGCCTCCCTCCCTCCCTCCCACACTTACCTGTCATGCAGAAGAGCAGGAAGCACAATGGCTGTGCTTCCTTCCCAGCGCAGCCGAGGGAACTGCTGGGGTATGCTGTAGAACGGAGAGGCAGAGCCATTGCACTTACTCCCATCCAACAGGCAGCTGGTATGGAGGGGAGACTTCTGTCATGCTCCCCTCCCAGGAGGGCTAACACTGGGATCCCCACTCAATGGGTTTGGCAGCAGGTAAGCTGTGGAAAGGGCCTATGAATCAAGATCAGCTGATTTACCTGAGCTTGCTTTGTTAAAAGGTAATGGGTAAGAATGTGAGGATACAAGTTTCCCCACAGCATTAAGTCTAGTTCGGGCCTTACCATGTGCCTCACTTAAAGCACAGTCCTATAGATGCCTACAATGAGCAGCTAGTACTCTAGTATTAGAATCGAGCTAGTTGGCATTTGACTTGATACTCATATCCTATGGTTCATTTAGGCCAGTGGTGGGAAAGTGGAGGTTTCCAAAGCCCCCTAGTCGTCCCTCAAGGCCCCCTCAATCTCCCAAGAAAAATTGGGCCAATTTTGGGTGCTTTTCCACACCAGATGGCAGAAATCTGCCTGCAAAACAACTCTGTTCAGCTTTATTCACCTCCTTCTGATGCCTCCCTCCCAACTAGTGCAATTTCCAGGTCATTGTTCAAATTATGGGAAGTGGGGAGATAACTTTGTCCAGCATCCTTAAATCCTGGTTTGGGAAGATAAAAGGAGTCGTATGATGTAGCTAAAATTGGAGGTTGTTCAGGGGATCTGTTTTGTGGATTTAATTAAAGCCAATCCTAGGAATGTAGGAAGCAGCTACAAACTGGCTAGCATCTTCCTAATGAGTTACGATAGTTTAAGTCCAATATATGCTACTGTAGGTTACTTTTTTGGTTGTTTCAGAGGCTGGAATTTTTTGCCAACCATGTAATGACCCCAATCATCTCCCAAGCCCACCTTTTAAGCAACGGAGCCCCTCCCTTCCAACATGGCCCTATCTTTGGCCATTTCTGCCCTACACTGTTATAGTGCTGGTATTCCACTTTCAACATCCTATGGAATCCTGGGGTTTGCAGTTTAGGGAGGGGCATGTAGAATTCTCAGCCAGAGAGCTCTCTGGCCTGAGTAAACTACAAACCCCAGAATTCCACAGGATGTTTATACAGTTTATACAGTGTAGTGCAGAAACGGCCATAGTTTTTGGACAGAAGGTGGATCAGTGGTGATGTATCTAGAGGCTGGTCCCATTAGTCCTAGCCAGGACAGCCAGTCTTGAGGGATTATGTGAGTTGTGGTCTAAGGTTGTCTGAAAGGCTGCATGTTCCCTCTTCCTTAGTTAGTCCAGCCTGCTTGAATGTGACTTGATTTAGTTTTGGCTCCTCCGCACTTGGTCTACATTGCTTTCCTGTAGGACTGCTTGTGTTGTTGTTTTGTTGTTTTAAACCTGGGTCCTCTTCTTTGACTTGTCCCTGTATTCTCCATGCCTGCTCCTTTTGCTGGCTGTGTGTAACTTTACTGGTGTCGACTCTGGGCTGTTAAATGCCATTACTGGCCTAAACAGATATCATATTTCTAAGACATTCAGAAATGTGTTAGCTTTTTAGCTGACACAAGAAGGCCTAGTTTCAAAACACTAGAGATGACTTGAGAAAGAAAACCTCTCCATGTTCCTCCATTCTCCTCAGGAACAAGTGATATTTACAGGGATCCTTCTCTATATAATTACACAATTATTAAGAAAACACAGTCGTGATGTAACGGCTTTTATCAAGTCATTCAAATTAGAACCATTTCATCTTAATCACCATCTACATGAATATGCATTGCTTGGCTGTAACTGCAAAAAAAAAAAGCTCATTAAATAATTTCTTTCTTTAAAATTTAATTACTGGGAACTTCTTCAGAGAATAATCATTGTGGGTATAATTAGGATCTTTGTTTCTCTTTGTTTTTAGACGAAAAGGTATAAAGACTGAAAGAAAAAGAGAGAGAAATTGCAGATCCAACATTTGGAAAGAAGAGCTGTCAGAAGAGGGGCAGAATATTAACAAGCCAGAATCTTGCATTACTGAGCAAAATGGTAGCGTTTAAGCAGCAGCCATTCAGTTTCTGCCCTGGCTTTTAACTGCTGGAAATCAATCAGACATTGGCTTTGCTCCTATAACTTTAGTTACAGGCAAGTACACAAAAATTTGGCTGATACTTTCCCTTCTACACATTCCCATGAGAGAAAAGCTCTAATTCCTTTACCACTGTTTCCTAAGATCTCCACACCCTTGACTAAGAGGATTTTTTTTCTCAGATGAGGAAGTCTTCTATGGAGCAGTCTTTTGTTAAATTGTAACTGGCCTCTACCATCTCAGTCTGTTGCAGAACTTGAAGATATTGGGACATTGTGATGATTGCTGGACAGTATCACCTCAGTCTTCAAGAGGGAGAAGCAAATGTTGAAATACATCACAGAAAAGTCTTAGCACATTTTAATGGATGTTGCATGAGGAGATGTAGCTACGACAATGGATCTCTGTTGTCATAAGTATGTCTCCCAAAGCAAACACCCCAACCTACCTGAGAAGCCAAGCTGTAGCACCAAGATAGAGATTTCTGGGGTGCTTGGAAATGAGGTCAGTCAGTGAAGAAGCGTCCAGCTCTCTCTTGGCAGCATGATTCTTTGTGACAGGCAGCAGCAGTGGCCCCATGTCATCAGCCAGCAGTAGGATTACCAGGTTAAGACCATCCCTGCCTAAGATTTCAGTACCAACTGGAGACCTAGTCATGACCTCTTATGATGTCAGAACAGGTGGACCCTGGCGATGGCACAATCATGTTGTCACAAGCAACAGCCCCTGGTGAGGTCACTAAACATGATATATTAAGCATCAATCATAGCGGCACAGAGTATGCCATTTGAACAGAAAATGCCATGAATAGCAAATACCAAAAAGAGTACATGTACATACTTTTCAAGGCAGCATCCTCACCCTGAGAATCCATTCCCTCCCAGTTAGGATTGGAGAAGAAGGGTCAGAACCTGACATCTGGGAAGCCTAGGCCATGATGAGTTGAGCCTTTACAGTTGTAACCTAATAAAGTTGTGCCTTGTCTTGCCAAATGAAAGACAATATCATATTGCATATACCACCCACATCTAGCTTTTGGGTAGAATGTAGAAGTAACCATAGATAAGTTTGATGGTCATGGTTCAAGAAGCTACTTTAGGGCTGCTCAGAATTTTAGGCCTACCCAGTGTATTTGCTGTTAATCTTCTCACTGTTATGTATTACAGTGTTTTTAGCCATCTCTTAATCTTAAAGGAGGGCTACTGTGAGGCAAGAATGGATGTTGTTAGAACAGGGACAGCTAATTTCTGAAGGTCCCGGAAATATATTTTTTTTCCAGCCCTGGGAGGCTACATGCAAAATCTGGGGGACCTGTTAGAGATATAATTCTTTACTAGGCGCTTTTTTTTTTTTTTTTTTGGCGGAAGCAATGAGTAATTTTATCAAATTTCTTTCCACTTCAAGAAAACCTTTGGAACGCTATTTGCAATTTGGGCCTGACTCTGTACAAAATTTGCATGTGGTTGTTTTGCACAGAAAAATATTTTTCTGCAAAAGAAGCATGTTTTCTGTCCAGGAAACAATATTCCTGCATAGAAATGTTATTTTTTTTATTTTATTTTTTTGGTAGCAAATGCTATTTCCTGTGTAAAAAATCTTGTTTTCTGAGCGGAACAACCATGAGTGAATTTTGTGCAGAGTAAGTCCTACAGTGCAAAGATTCTCATCAGTCCTGAATTCTTTTCATCAAGCTTTCTTTGACACTCAAAGACATGTTTTTCAACATTTTTACATACAGTCTTGCTATTCCCAAGGAGTTGTATTCAGCACGTTAGCCACATATTCCCATCCATGTGTTATTTTCAGTGTCCTGGAAATGTTTGCTTTTATTATTATTATTATTATTTTTTAATGCAGCCAATCCTCTTGGTTGAACTCTGAACATACAAGTGATTTTCAGACTGTAATTCCAAACTAAAAGCAGGACTTTTGTAATGTAAATACTATCGCACAATAAAATGAAAGCTAAGTAATTTTTTTTTAAAAAAAATCAAGAATGGGGATAAATGGATTACTTGTGCTGCTCGATGCAGCTTTTGAATTGGCAACAAGTAAAATCAGCCCTGATTATACTTCCTCTCAGTCAAATTTTGCCAATCAACCAGATTATAAAAAAGAGACTAAAAACCATGTTTTGGGAAGAGGGAACCAGAATACAAATCTGGCAATTACTTGCAAATAATCTACTGGACTGGATGAAGAGTAAACTTAAATTACTGGCAATGTTTCATTCTGAAATGTATGCAATATATCTAACATCCTTAACCTCGTAAAAATGTATTTTTCAGTATTATATGATGAAAGAGGACTGATTGCTGAATTCCTTGAAGAAGTAGATAGCACAGCAGTATTCTCTTCTAAAATAATCTCCAGGGTTTGCTTTCCTCCAAAATCTGTGCCAGTATTCATACTGTTATCTTCAGCAAGAATTGAGAGCAGCTCTTTTCAAGAGTTCTAGGTGTGCTGCATTCTGCATTTCAAAGTGAGAACATTAATAAAAACTCCTTTCATAGCAAATTCAAAGTGGTTAGAACATGAGAGTCTTACTGGGGAGACCAAGATCAAATCCTTAGACAAATTATATTGGGTAAACCTGGGCCCCTCACTGTCTGTCAGCCTAGCTTGACCCTAGAGTTTCATTGTGAGAATAAAATGGATGAGTGCAGACCAAATAGATCTCCTTGAGTTTCCTGAAGGAAATATGCAATATTAATAACAGAGCACATAGCAGAGTTTCCCTATGAGACTCTTCCATCTAGATGTAGGCATCTTTGGTCCTTTCCACGCTACATTGTTATAGTGCTACTATTCCATTTTCAACATCCTATGGAATTCTGGGGTTTGCAGTTTACTGAGGCCAAAGAACTCTCTGGCTGAGAATTCTGAATGGCCTCCCAAAACTGCAAACCTCAGGATTCCATAGGATGTTGAAAGCAGAATAATAACATTAGAACAGTGTAGTGCAGAAAGGTCCTTTGTTTCCTTGTTTAAATGCAAATCCATGCCCTAAATTCACAAAATTGTAACCTTCTTCTTGGTAGAAAGTACATCCTGGTCACTATTCCTGTAAGCGATTCAGTTGAGGAGGGGGCTTTGTGGATGAGTTGATGCTCTAATCACTTACCACCACTAGTCAGTTTGTCTGTGACTGCATGCCTGCCAACATTTCACAGATGAAAACTGAGACATGTGTGGTCAAGCAATATCAGAGTGTGGTCAAGATGGCAAAAGTTATAAATCAAGAAGAACACACATGTTAGGTGGGGCTGCAGCAGTTTGGTTTTGCCTGAGCTTATTGGGAAGGGCAAGATTTAGCCCCCTACTGCCCCCCAAGTTAAATATGTGCAAACTACTTTTGCATTTTGCACCCAGTTTATAACAACTGAATTTATCTAAGTATAGAGGGGGAAAGTGAGAGGAGGAAAAAACAAACTGGGACACTCTGAATGCAGGTTGAAAACTGGGACAACAAATCTAGTCTCTCAAATCTCCTTTCAAATCTCCTCATTTGTTATTTGCAAACAAACTACATAGCTGTGAAAAAATAAAGCTTAGAGCAACAAGACCACAAAGCATCTAAGGAAAGCTGGATAATCTCTCAGCACCATCAAGAATTTTCTGCTAGCAACAATAGATGTTAAATTTAGCCACGAAATAGCTAGTTAATCAACCTGCTAATACACACTTATTTCTGACACATTCAGTTGAACCAAACATTTGTCACCTAAGTAGTGTCAAGCTGTATTCAAAAATTATGTGTTATAAACAACGTCTGTTTGTATTTTATTTTGTGCTGCAGTATGGTCTATTCTTTACACAGGTGCTTAGTCAAGGAGAGGTATGGAGGGAAATTAATTAACAGATTGCAGAATGTGGAAACAGCTAGATGGCCTCATTATGGGAGAATACTCAACTCTGCACTCAGAAGGCTCTTTCTGCAGGCTCAGAAATAGCATAATCGTATATGAATATGTCAGGCGCACAGGGGCTTCTGGGAAAATGCTCAGGCTAGTGTCCAAAACTAGGATTTAGGTAGTGTCTGGTGGCTCCACGCTGTCGTTAATCTTAACAGAGGACCAGTTACTTCTGGAAAGTGGCCAAGGATTGCTCATAAGTGCAGGACTCACTCAGAAGCAGCAAATTGTAACCCATCCCCCACGTCAGGGTGTGTAGTAGCCAAAACCAGATAAGTTATTCTAAGAGCTTGGAAACGGTACTATTTGGGACTTTGTTATGGCTGTTCATTGCTGTCGAGTCAACTTCGATTTATGGTGACCTTATGAATAAGAACCTCCAAGTCACCCTATCAGCAGCAGACCTGCTCAGGTCTTGCAAACTCAGGCTGTGGCTTCTTTAATTGAGTCTATACATCTGTAAATGCAGTCTTCCTCTTTTCCTACTGCTTTCTACCTTACCAAGCATTCTTGTAATTTTAGTGAGTTATGTCTTCTTATGATCTGTCCAAAGTATGACAGGCTCAACTTAATCAACTTGGCTTCTAGGGAGTGTCCAGGCTTGATTTGCTCTAGGACCCATTTATTTGTTGGTTGTTGTTTTTTTAAATCAGTCCAGGGTATCCATAGAACATTTCTTCAGCACCACATTTCAATGAATTAATTTTCTTATCAGCTTCCTTCATTGCCCAGCTTTCACAACCATACATAGAAATTGGAAATAAAATGTCATGAACAATTCTCATTTTTGTATTCAATCATATATTGTTATGCTTCAGGATGTTGTCTAATCCCTTCACAGCTGCCCTTTCAGGTCCTACTCATCTTCTGATTTCTTGACTGCAGTTTCCATTCTGATTAAGGAACAAGCCAAGGTATGGAAAATCAATGTCTTCATCATCTCCTTTAGTTTATGGAAATCATCTGTGGTCATTATTTTTGTTCTCTTAACAGTCAACTATAAACATGTCTTTGCACTTTTTTCTTTTATTTTCTTCAGTAATCTTTCCAAATCTTTGCTGTTTTTTGCCAGTAGCGTGGTGTTATCTGCATATCTTAAATTGTGGGTTTTCCTTTCTCCAATTTTCATGACTCCTTCCTCTGAGTCTAATACTACCTTACCTATGATATGTTAATCATACAAGTTAAACAGATAGGATGATAAAAATGCAGCTTTTCTTGAACCTTTTGCCAATTGGAAACCACTATGTTTTTCTGTATCCTGCCCCTTCTTGTCTGAGCATAAGCGATGCAGCAAGACAATCAAATGTTGTGGCACATCCATTTCTTTAAGAGTAATCCATAGTTTTTCATGATCTACACAACCAAAGACTTTGCTATAATCTATGAAGCACAGGCTGATTTTCTTCTGAAATTCTTTGGTGTGCTTTGGTGTGCTTTCATTATCCAGCCTATGTTTGCAATCTGATTCTTAGTGACTCTTCTTTTCCTGAACCCAGCTTAGATATCTGACATTTCTCCTTCCATAGATGGTAAAAGTCTTTATTGTAGAATTCTGAGAATCACTTTGCTTTCACGGGAAATTAATCCAGTAGTCCTGTAGTTACTGTAATCTCCCAGTGTCCACTTTTGGGGAGATTGGAAAGTATTTTGAAAATTTCCAGTCTGTGGGCCATTCTTTTGTTTTCCAGATTTGTTGGCAGATTTTAATTAGAAATAGAATAGATTATATCTCTGTAGATTGAAGCATTTCTGTTGGTATACCATCTGTTCCTAGTGATTTATTTCTCCCAAGTGCTCTGAGTGCAACTTCAACTTCACTTGCTAAAACCGGAGATTCTTCTTCAAATGGTTCTTCCTTGAATGAATTTGTCATCCTTTCATCTCTTTTATATAGTGCTTCAGTATATTTTCTATATACTATTTCTACTTTATTTCCACTTAGTCATCTAATGTGCTTCCCTGCTGGTGGCACAGCATCCCCACTTTTGGTTTAAATCTTCCTTTGATTTCTTGGATCTTGTGGAAGAGGTCTTGTTCTTCCTTTTTGTTGCTTCTGTTATTGTCATCTTCTATTACTCTGTATTGACTATTACTGGGAAGTACTTACAAGTGTTAGCTATGGTGCTCCTGCTGTTGTTTCTGAAAGATCCTCTACTAATGTCATCCTTCATTACTGCTGCTGCCCAGTAGCTTTTTTGCACATTTAGTCTGGCTCCTCAGCAAAAACCTGTCTGACATGGGAAACCCTACTAGCAACATTGCTACTATCAGCATAGCCTCTTGTCTCACAGGAGTGTGCAATGCTACCACTGTGGAAAAGAAGTGCAATGGTGAGTCATGCTACACATGTGGAGTGAATTATTTGCTATGGTGCAACAGACATATTTTGGTGGCAGTGGCAGAAGGGGAATTGTGCCTACAGCAACATTGTACATTGTGCACTGCAGTTGTCCATTGCACAATAACACCCAGTTGTTGACATGTGTTTCCCATTAGAAGGCTAAGAGGAGACATGAAAGCCATGTTTAAATATTTCAAGGGATATCATGTCGAGGAGGGAGTGGGCTTGTTTTCTACTGCTCCAGAGACTAGGACAAGGAGCAATGGAATCAAGCTGCAGGAAAGGAGATTCCGCTTGAACCTCAGGAAAACTTCCTAACAGTCAGAGCTGTATGGCTGTGGAATATGCTGCCTCGGAGTGCGGTGGAGTCTCCTTCTTTGGGGGTTTTTAAGCAGAGGCTGGATGGCCATCAGTTGCGAATGCTTTGATGTATGTTCTTGTGTAGCAGGGGGTTGGACTGGATGGCCCCTGTGGTCTCTTCCAACTCTGTGATTCTGTCACATGGTGCTGGCATAGGATATCTCCACATGAGGATATTCATGCTATGCAAAGGAGCTATTGAGTTGCAGCCTCTGAGAGTGTATGAAAGAGAATGAGTAAGAATGGAGTAAACTGTTGAGCAGGGATGGAGGGGATGAGAAGGAGACCCCTCCAAAGTTTTCCTCTTTTTTAAAAAAAAGTGGAGATGAATCACTGGCAATTAACAGGAGCAATTCTAATTAACTGGCATAATTAAAAAACTAATAATGTTTAACATTATTGTTTTATGCAACAGCATTAAGCTTTAACAGCCTAGCAACACATCAGTGCTTCATTTGTAGAGGCACCAAGTACATTATTTATCCTTGGTTTCTTTGGTAACAAAATGAGAGGGAAAAGGAAAAGAAAAGGGGGGAAAAGAGAAAGAACAGCAATGAGGGATCCTAAATTGTGGCACCATATAGCTTCATCACTTTCTCCATTGGCAGTAAACGTAATGTCTATATAATTTCCTTTTAATTATCAGCTAATGAAATTTACATTCATCAGGGTAAAGCTGAAGTATGCTCATCTAGCTTCCAATCACCTGTCCAGATTCTTCGTCAATTTGCAATTGTGGAGCACTTTTTGGGTTTTTTTGTTTCATATAAATGTCAAAGAAAGAAAGATAGAATCAAAATCGCTTTGAATACCAATCCACAGATGAATATCGATTTCTATCATCACTTTTCCAGAAGCATTTTGTATGTGTGCTAAAACACAACAAGGCGACAACCAAATTGAAACAGACTCCTTGCAAGACGCTTGGCTATTGGCTTTTAATTTTTAATTTTATTTTATTTGACATTAAGCTCTAAGGATTTTGAATGGAATTAATTTTGTAAACTTTAATTGCAGAATAATCTCTGCCATTCCCTTATCTCTTGATTTATTAGAGGCATTTATTTCTAGTTTGAAAAATCTTAATCAGTTTCTTAGGGAATTAATTTAGATTTCCGAAAAAGAAAAAAAGAAAAAGAAAAAAAGGAAGGGGGAGAGAAAGGGAAAAAGGAAGTTGCTTCTAGATTCAAATTAAGTGACTAATTACAATAATTATCTCATAATACAATGGAGAAACTTCGTGCATATGAGTTTAATCATTTTGGGAGGGAAAAAAAAGAAAAGCTCTCTTTTATACTGGACTTCATACAAAATTCTTGTTCAATTTTTCTTAAATCATTATTTTAGGGATGTCATCACCACCCTGTTCGGACCCACCTCTAGCTCAAAAAGGCACCTTAGTCCAAAGTTTCAATAGTGGCCATATTGTTTAGGAGCTTCTGGGAGCTTACAAAAATCAACATTTTGAAACTATGCTCCACTTTTTAACTTTCTTTTCTTTCTTCACAATCAATGGCTATGACATTTGTGCCCCTGTTGTGGATCCTATGTCTAGACCCATCAGCGAAAGTTCAGAGATACAACTATGAAAGCAAGCGGGCACACAAACCGAGTTATTAACAGTCAGCAAAAACTGGAAGCATGTGTGCATCTGTGTGTGTATTTGGCCATTCACAAAATTAATCTTGGGTTATCAAAATTTGCATGCGAATGTCAACTCAGATTGAATTATAGACATTCTTCATAACATGTTATACAACATTCCCAGGAGAAGAAATGATAATTTAGAGTCTTTTGGTAAAGGAGGAAGAAGAATTGTAAAAGCTGCTTGCTACTCTTTCTTATCATAGCTGTCATCATCATCATCACCACCACCACTACCACCATCATTATCACTCAACACTTATATGATACTTTTGGGTTGCCCAAGGAACTGCAAATACATTATTTCATTCATTCTTATATCATGTTGTAGTGGTAAATTTTGGAGTCCTTGGTATGCACTAGGGATGGGATGAATCCAGAATTTTCCAAATCCTAATCCAAATCTGAATTCCTGGAAGGTTCTGGGAATCCACAAATCTCATGAATCTCAAATCTTTCGAACCCTTTTTTAAAAAAAGAGTTTAAAAGGTAAGGGAAAGAAGGATAATCTTGGGCAAGACACATTCTCTCAGCCTTAGCAAAAGCCTAGGCAAAGGCAAACCTCCCTCTGAAGAAATCTGGCTAAGACAATTGTAATAGTTTTGCCTCAGGTTCTCCCCAGATTGAAAATGACATGAAGGCCCTTTCTACACAGGCAGGAAAATGTGGATTAATCCCACCTTTTCCTGCCTGTGTAAACAGGGCCACATACTACAGTCCACCGATAATCCAGGTCAAAATTAGCTTTTTTTTTTTCGTAGCTCTCTCTGGCATCCTGGGGTTTGTAGTCTGATGAGGCACCAGCACACTTTGGCAGAGAAGGCTGTGACACCTTGTAAAACTGCAAACCCCAGAATTGTGTGTAAAAGAGGTTTGCAAGGGAGCTCTGTAAAGGAATGTTTCAGCTGTCTTTGAAATCATAGAATCATAGAATCATAGAAATGTAGAGTTGGAAGAGACCACAAGGGCCATCCAGTCCAACCCCCTGCCATGCAGGAAAACCCTCAAAGCAAGCCCGTAGCTTCCAGTCAAGTACTGAACTTAAATATGAAATGTTCTATTTAAATATCTTAGAATACAAGCCCAGATGTAATTTCTGAAATTGTTAGCAAAGGCCATTATTACTCCAAAGGAAAATCTCACCTACTTACTATCTTCCCTTGTATGTATGGTCTCCCAGATTTTCAGAAATTCTGGTCTCTCAGATTTTCAGGCATCCCAGTCTCCCAGGTTTTCAAGAATCCCGGTGTCCCTGGTTTTCAGGCGTCCCAGTCTCCAACAACCTATTTGGTTGGCGGATTCAAAAGATTCAGTTTGCCTATTTTGGCACAGGGATTTGGATTCGGGAATCTCAAATCCTTACCCAGGATTTGAGGATTTGAGGATTTGGTTGGCCCATCCCTAGTATGCACAATATGTTGCCATTGTTGTTGGTGGCCACACTTCACTTTGGGGCTTACATCTTTGTAAATGGACTTTCATCTGCAGGAAACAGAACTGAGCAGTTTCACAATCTCCTTATCAGCAAGGGGCTGCTCTGAAGTCGCTACCTGGGGGAACCAGCAAACTGACAATTGCACAAGGACTGCTGCACATTGGGACCCAATGCACAATGGGACACCAGTAAGAGTGCTCTGATGCTCACTGGCACTTTCTGATGCCCTTACTGGTGTCCCATTATGCATCTTTACATCTTTGTGTTCCTGCATGGCAGGGGGTTAGATGATGGTTGTTGTGTCTCTTCCAACTCTATGATTGTATATTCACAATTCACCAACAGGGTTTCGTCGTCCATTTCCACACTAGACTGTTACAGTGGTATTATTCCACTTTCAACATCCTGTGAAATCCTGGGGTTTGCAGTTTAGAGAGGGGCTTTTGAGTCTTGTGCAGAAATGGCCTTAGTGTCCCTACTATGTTGCTGAATATTAGTAAAGTTACATCATGCAGGCCTCCACCATTCCCTTAGCATAGCATTAAGATCCACATGCAGTGCTTATGATATTCTAACCCATATAAGAATGTTTTTAATTAAGATTAACAGGATGCCGTCCATAGTCTGACCTGCTATAAGCCAGCTTTCTTTGCTCCTACTCATAAGGAGATGCCACATTACACTCACTCTGATTGGGCTCCCATCTAGCCCAGCTAAAGCAGTCTCTCTTTTGCAGTGGTTATTCTAGCCATGCTAGAGGTTATTCAAGCCCCCAGCCTGCATGGTATAATGGTTAGTAGGGAAGGAGATCTTTGTAAATTTCATTCCTTCAACCAAGAATGATCAACTTTACAATTTTTACAATTTTTCTTCTTGCTCTAAGAAAGTTGCTGTAAACTACACAGTTTCAAAGACTTTTTGCAGTTCAGGAATTATTCTGTGCAAAAAAGAAATGCATGTTGGCTTTTTTTGCATAGGAAACAGTACACTCTGCGTAGAAAACAAAATTCCTGCATGGAAAACAGTGTTTTCTGGACGAAACACAGTTCCCCGGTTTTGTTTACTGTGCAGGAAACATTTTTTACCCTGAACTTTTCCTTCTGTAAAGAAAATTGTAGAGGGGGAAAAAAACCCAAGCCATTTTTTTCATACAGAATAAGCCTCAAACTGAAGATTCCCACTCATCTAGGATTCACCTTGTCAGGGTTTCCTGACATTTGAGTGACACATTTTTTTAATATATTTTCCAAGTATTCCCCCCCCCCCCAGTGGTTAGAGTAGTGTTTCTCCTGCAGCCTTGGGATTCTAGAAGAAGTCAGAATGGATTCCATGGGAAATTGTGATTGAAAAAAACAAACACTTTTTTTTATCTGTAGATGCAATATTTTTGCAGGGGTTTTGCTAAAACCTGAGAATTATTTCCTGCAGGGTAAACAGGTTGCACAAGGTTGGGCTGGAGCTTTGATTTAGAACTGGGAAGATTTGTGTTGAAATCTCCATTCCGCAAATCGCCATCTTGAGCCAGCTGATATCTTTAAATCTCACTGAGATGATTTTAAAGATGATTTTAAAAATGATTGGAGCCTTATGTATTCACAGTATGAGTTTTAGGGTGGCCATTTATGTATCACCTTAAAAAGAGGACAAGACAACACAGATATAAGGAAAACCTGCCTGTGCTAGTTTGTAAGTATGGGTGCAAACACTGAAGTAAGTACTATATTAAGTGACCTTTTAAAATTTTCAGAGCAGTAATTTGCTTTCATGGGAGGCCTTTGAATGAAGGATAGAAATCTAACATTTTTGAAATAGAGCATCCTTCTGTGAAAAGGAGGGCATGTAGCCACTGAATTCTGCAACTGAGCTCTTCTATATAGCTTTTCCTATGATTTGTATGAGCTGTACCAGTTCACAATCTGAGATACTTGTTGCTTCCTGTGTACTTCCCACAACATATTGGTTATCAGCATTGGTGGCACTGCATAATTTATCTTCCTTTCCTATGGGTGTGTGTTTGTTTTTGTTTTTTTTTGCTATAAATTGATATTTGTGCCATTTGCACAATTTCTTGTGCCATTTGTGGGGGGAAAGCAAAGGGGCATTTTGAATACCATCTGGCAATAAGCTGGTTTAGAGAAATAATAAAATTTATACATGAATTCATTTTCAAGCAGTGAGTCTCAAACATTGTTATGAACCTAAATCAGGAAAAGGAATAGCTTTGCAAAGTGTGTGTGTGGGGGAGAATAAAGCTGTAATTTGTAATAATCTCAAAACAAAGTCATTTTATACAAGGCAAGAATATCAAAGAGGCAAAGAGAGGAATGAAGGGAAAGACAACCTGAGCAGTGATGTCCATGCCAAAGAACTATAATGAGAGAGCGAGAAAAAAGACACATGAAAAGCCTGGCATTGCTTTATTTGCTCAATCAGTTTCAATTAATTAAAGGCAATTAAGCAGTGCTTGGTATTTATATTTGCTGCTGTTGTTATTTGTCATCAAGTCAACTTTGATTTATGGTGACTCCTGTAGATGAGAGAACTCCCCTGCTCAGGTCCTCTAAACACAGAACTGTTGCTTCCTTGATTCAGTCAATCAACCTGTAGTGTGGTCTCCCTCATTTCCTACTGCCTTCCATTTTACCCAAAATTATCATGTTTTCCAGTGAGTTACATCAATTCATGATATGTCCGAAGTATAACGGCCTCAGTTTAGACATTTTGCCTTCTAGTGAATCCAGGCTTGATTTGCTCTCAGACCCATGCATTTGTCTTTTTAGCAATGCATAGTATCTGTAGAACTCTCCTCCAGCATTACATATCAGACTGAATTAATTTCCTTCTTGTCAGATTTCATCATTGCCCAGTTTTTAAACCCATACACAGAAATTGGAAATATTATGGCCTGGATGATTTGGACTTTAGCAGCATAGTAATTCTATTTGTTCTGGTTGTCGTTAATAGATCTTTACATTAGTATATCTTTATCCACCATATTGCTACCTTCAAGCAACACTCACAGAGTTTCTAAGTGTATTTCCTGATACCAAACTGGAGCAACAATTTGTGGATCAAGGCTGTGAACAAAGCAAGGGTGGGGGCCATGTTTCCAGTACTGGAGCTGTTTTAATATCCTAGGTTTTCTTGGAGTTTGGTATGGAGTGAGAGGGCTAGCCAATCAGAGGTACCTTGGTTGGCTGGCAGGGGTTGGACTTGGGAGCAAAGGAAGGTCCATTTCCAGACCATATAAGCTCCTTCCTCAACCATTCCGAAAGCCAGTCAGTTACCATCATCATTCCTACTCACTATCCCTCAGTATTTGGGTTTTTGTTAGTGGTATCTTATAGGTTTGGACAGTTCTGATGTGGCAGCTGGATTGAGTTTGAGAATAGATGGGGCCCATGCACCCATCATAGCCAGTATGGGAGCTCCCATTAAGGGACCTTGGAATGTAGGCAACCAGGCCATGGTCACTCCCAGAGGGCAGGAGAACCACACAATGCTTCCAGTCCAGTGGATTCCACTCTCTCTATTGTTCCAGTGCTACACAGGGCTAGATGAATGGGTTTCCATTTGCTATCAGGCCAGTTGACTGATGAATGGGCGGCCACTGGCCAGCAAGTGAGTTGACTAACTCATGGGTTTGGACTCATGCTGAGGCCCAAATCTATTCAGCTGTAACCAATAAGGCTGTGGTCTGTGCTCATTCTTGCTCAACATGAAGGCCCACATCACCACAGGATCCACAAACATATTTGATAGATTACTGTTCCAAAGTTACAGTATGACCAGTATACGTGCTATCTCCACATACATTAATATTGGCTTAAACCACGGGTCGGCACAGTGCAGCCTTGGAGTTGCATGTGACTTCCAAGTTTTCTTTGTGGCCCTCAGTCCTTCCAGACTGCCTGGAGTCCCCTTTTTCTGTGCATGAAAAGGAAAGTAACCAGGTGTGGTGATTCACCATTTAAATAAGTTGCAAAGATTCCCCTTCAATATTTTAAATATTTAATATTTTAAAGAATCTATTTTTCAAAATAACAGAAGTTGACTTTTTGGCTGCTTCTGGAGTATTAGGTAAATTTTTGCCAGTGTATGATGTCTCTAGAGAGTCCCAGGAACAGAACATTTGTCCTCTGACCTTCTACAGCTGCCCACGCCTGGTTTTGGCACTCCCAGAAATTCTTCGTGCTTGCATAGGGAAGCAGATGCCCATTCTGCACACTACAGGAAGTATAACTCTGAAGCAATGAACATTTGCACTGTTTGTTTTACACACAGTGCAGTACTGACTATGCATGTTTGGGTTCACTCACCTGCACTTCTACTGCAACCTGAAACTCATTTTATTTCATTATTTGGACAGCTTAAACACCCTAGTCTGGATCAGGGAAATTTTAAGTCTACAGAGAAACTCATTTCCTCCTACTGAAGCACAATCTTCCATTACTGAACTGCAGCAAAGTTGCCCTGCTTGCACTTTATGGCAAAGGGATGTGTAAATGACACATGCTGGATCTCTACTAGAGTACATAGGGATATATATAAAATTACTTTGTACAGTTAGTGTCCTATTCCTGTTTTATTTCAACCCATTACACAGCTCTCTTTTTTGCTACAAATAGTATGGTGGATACATTAAAAAGGAAGAGAATGGCTTAATGCTAACATTCATCACTCATCCCAATAAATGTGATGCCACTAGGTGGTGAAAAATATAGTTAGTTTTTAAAAAGAAAATAAAACTATACTGGCTATCTGCTACCAGTGGAGCAGAAACCAGATTTTGTTTCCAAGGGAAATTCAGGATGGAGAATGAAAAGGAGTTACATCACACTGGCCTCTACAAATACCTGGAATGTGCTTTAACACTGCATGTTAAGAAGGGCTGGGGAGAATCAAAATTAGACCAAAAACCTAATGAAAGTAACCAAATAATTTGAGGAGTCATGGACTTAAAACCAATTGCTAGTCCCAACTAGTGTAGGTTCATTGGATCAATTGCTGAAATCAACACTTATGTCTATCCCACTGGATTATTGTGAATTGTGACAGATAGTATTGAATCTCTCAATCAGAGTAATGAAATTGGTGAGGCAGAAGCTGAACAACAACCAGTCCAATGTGCCTCTCCCATTGGGTATAGCAGAGAAAAGAAATAAAGTGTGTTCTTTGAAAAACATGTAGAAATAGCTTTACTTACAATAACTTGTGCATAATCAAATGCATGATCTAATGTAGCAGAATGAGAGAAGAAAAAAAGGCTGCAGGTTAGAGTGATGCTAGATGAAAGTATGTGTGGAAATGCAAACAAACAAGGAAGTTACTGTAATCAGTGAATAGGTAACACCATGCAAAGGTGGCTTGCTCTAATATCTAGTCTGCTCAGACTAGCAAATGAATATAGGCTATGGTGTCACAGAGTTTTCCTTTCTCCTTGTTCGTTGCTCCAGATTATTTTTGTTGACTCTTCAGCCTGCCTACTTTGGAATAAGTCCCACTGAAGTCAACAGAATTTTCTTCTGCTGGGATTTGACTATTAATCCCTGCCCCCCACCCCATCCAAAAGACATGGGATGGATTATAAATCTTTGAATCTTCTCTAAATACATAGCTTGTTAAAAATACATTTATCTGTGTGTCTGTTATTCATCTGTAAGAGCTGGATTTAAGAAATGTTTTCTCTAGCAGTTCAGATTTAAAACCAGATCTGTACAGAATGAAATACTCTGATTTTATGTTTTTAATAAGTCTGCTTCAATCACTGGCCTTTCTTTGCAGGGATATATAATACTGCATACCTGAAATTAAATGAGCTCCTGAGGGGATGAGATGTCCTGCTCTGTAATAGAGCGTGTTTTTCAGCAGACACAAAAATGCAATATTCAGCTGCTGTCCAGTATAATGGTGGCCAACAGTATGTGGAAAGAAAAAGGGGGGAGGCAGACATTTTTTATGATGGCAGTCATTCTAAATATCTCCAGCTTCAAAAAGCTCTTTGGGACAGACTTTCTGAGAAAAACAAAATTAACATGCACTGTGATTCTCTTCAGAAGAATTTCACCCTGGCCACAAATCGGAGATGAAACCAAAAAGCCAGTTTCAAGGCAGCTAAAATGGCTGAGAAATGGCTTTTGCCAATTCAGTACAGTCCTAATATTGATCCAGAAGGCAAAAACCGCACCAATGCAACTATGTAGATGCATAATTATCTAATATACACAAGTCAAAGTTTGTGAGCTTGTCTGTGTCGGGTGAAGACCTCATATGCTTTGCTGCCCAAGTAGAGTCTATGGAATCCTCGAGTTTGCAGTTTAGGGAGGGGCCTTTAGAATTCTCAGCCAGAGAGCTCTTGGCCCTCAGTTAACTGCGACTGCCTTGAATAGGCTGGTTGCTATGGAGACAAGGCCAAGCAGCAAGGAGGAGAATGAGGTGTAACAGCAAAGAGGAGGGAACCCAACCCCTGCATGTTAATAACTCTGAATACAGATTGGATTGGGGAATGTGGGGAAAAGTTACATGAGCTGGACAAGATGGTTTGAGGAATTAGAGACACAGGATCTCAAATCTTTCTAACAAGTATTACCTATGAGAAAACAAAATCCTGGGCAACATCACTAGCTACATATACATTTTGTTAAGATTATCGAGATCCCATTGAGTTCCACTGGGCTTACTCCCAAGTAAATGGGTTTAGAATTGCAACCCAAATGTGTTCTTGATTCAGCCATTTTTTGTGGGCAAAGAGATCTTATCGAGTGTTCATGGAACCTGCTTGCTCACAAGGGATGGACTATTCTCTTCAAAGGAAGAAGTAAATCCATCCATGTATTAATTCACCTGCACAGATGGATTTATTTTTCCTATTGGAATGAGCAGGGCAGTGCAGAAAGAATTCTAGGTGTGCTTTGGAGCACAGATTGGACACTAGACCAGAGGTGACCCTTTTCTACTTTCATGAGTTACAGGGCTGGACCAAAATATTTTTTCTGCCTGAAACAAGGGGCAAGATGTCCCTTACCTGTTCCAAAATAGAACAGAATTGACAGTGGAATTATACTCCCATTTGGCAATGCAATACAGTTGTCTTCTGGCTTACATGAAGAGAGCAGGCTAGTTTTGTGAGGCACACACAGCTATCTCCTGCAACATAAGGGAACTGGGAAGGGGGATCAGGAGGAATGGCTGCAAGGAGGACAACACTGTTGCTCCCCTGTGCTTGCTATTGGGAGTGATTGCTTTACGCTGCCTAGTGACAGGAATGGCCCCAGTGATTTACAGATAACCCTCATAACTGAAACACCATCCTTTGCACAAAATGAAAGAATTTCAAGCAATCCATGTAGTTCTCAGGCAGGGGAGTAAAACGAAAAGAAGCATTCTTACATGAGATCACAATATGTGTCTTTCTAGTCAATAATGGACAATACTGACTAAATAACGCAGACACTACATAGTCTCTAGTAGGGCTATGTCCCACCACTTCTTTTAACTGGGGAACAGTTATTCTCTTAACTAGACATAGTCAGGACTGAGCCTAAGATGTCCTTCATACAAGGCGGTCCACCTAATCAGCAGAGGCGTACCTAGTGTAAACGGCACCTAGGATAAGTGTGGAAGTTGTGCCCCTACTTCCGGGGCCACCACTGCCTCCTTCTCCTTCTCCTTTTTTTTTTTTTTTTGCCTTCCCTGGCATTGGTTGCCAGGGCACGTGCCCTACTTGCTCCATCCCAGATACACCTCTGTGAGCCTCAGCTTGGCAATGACTTACCAAGGGTCACCTTATGAGCATTGGGGTTAAGGGGGGATGTGAAGCCAGACTTCCCCAGTCCTAATTTGATGCACTAACCACTACAACTTACTGGCTCAGAAAAGGTCATACTGGCTATATAGAGCTTTCGGCCTGAAATGTCTGCTTGAGAATTTTTGGACATAGCCCATTTTTCCCCTGCTGAGTCAACACTGCACTAGAGTGGTGTGAGCTAAACAAGAACCAGAAGAGTGCAGCAGGTCACAAACCTTTGCTTATTTTGTTCTCGTATGCAAGAGTGAATTATCTCAATCTTTTTCTACGCACTGGGTGATATTCCAAAAGGTTTTATGCCTTTTTTGATGATTGCTCATATTTTGGGACTAGGGTGGGGGCAAATCATTTTTTTAAAAAAAATACTCTTTAGGTGCAAAAGGGCTATTTTTGATCAAAACCATTATATGTGTTGTTGAAACCACATTAGAATTTTGCTTGTGGAACCACCCATTCTGCATTTTGCAAGAATAAATCGGTTTTTGCGTAAAATGGTCTTTTTGTGTCAGAGATAGATATTCTCTCTCTCTCTCTCTTTGAGAATCATCATCATCACCACCACCACCACCACCGCCATCTTTATTTTTTCCTGGTAAGAACTCAAAGTGGCTTACAGTAATTAAAAAAAACTTAGTTAAAAATCATGAAATACAAAAGTTAAATGCTAATTAAGCAATCAGATAATAATTTTTTTTAAAGTTAAAATACATAATTAAAGCACAACATTCACAAATCCTATATAGTAAAGAAGAGCCAAGCACCTTTCATCAGCTAGGCCAAAATGATGTATTAAACGCCTGCCAAAAAAGAAGAAGAAGTCTTTGCTTGCCTACAGAAAGAAGGTAGGGAGGGTGCCAGTCCGAGTTCTCCGGGAAGGGAGTTCCAGAACCTAAAGGCAGCTACTGAAAAGGGTCTCTCCTGTTTTCCACCAGATGCACCAGTGAAAGTGGTAGGACAAAGAGGAGAAAAATATCCTGAAATACAAAAAAAATCTCGTGGAGACTGATAATTTTTTCAGTAAGATGTCTTCATGTTTCTCATTCTTAGCATCTGAGGTGGAAAAAAGACTTTATATGTTCACTCTTTAAGAAATGAAGTCAGACATCATGGTTGCATTGATGCAGTATGGTTCCATTTTGCTTAAGTTGTTAATCTTTGGGGGAAAAAATATGATCTATTAAATTGCATAGATTTGGAATTTAATATAAGGTCCTGCCTGTTGTATTTCCCTATTCAGAAAAATCTATAGATGTGGTGTATACATGTTGTTTGATGCAATGCACTGGTTTATATTTTTAAATTAATTAATTTTTTGATAAAAAAGATGAGCAAATTTGCAAGTATGTTTTACAACCCAAGTATGTTAATATATTAGCCTAGGATTAGATTATATATTATATTAGACCAGTATATTTTGAACTCTTTAGTATGTATCAATAGATTAGATTAGGATGGGGAGACCCAGGTTCAGATCCTAATTAGTCTACAAGCCTTGGAAGAGTTATTCGGTTCACCTAGCCTACCTTACATGGTTATTATGAGGATTAAATCGAGGTGAAGAACCATGTACTTGAGTTTTGGTGAAATATAAATATACCAAATGTATCAAATGCATCTTATAATAAAATTGTAGCTAATTGAAATTGTAGCTAATATGGTGGGGAAAGATAACACTTCACTATAATTAACTTTGGCACATGTTGTTCAATCTGTGCCCAAGTGCTTATCTAAACCAAGACTGAACAGAAACTGTCCATCCTGCCGTAGATTCAGTTCTGTTGTTGCTTATAAAGCCACAATGGTTGAGAGATTAGATGACTTGATTTTAAAAAATTTTTGGTTGATTAAAATTAATTATGCAGAAGACATTTGTAAAAACATCATTAGTTTTGAACCAAGTATTTATTGAAAAAGAGACAGTGAATGCCATGTTAAGATAAGGAATGCTTCCTTCAGAGTTTTGTCTGCTGCAAAACATGATTATATCCTAAAAAAAAAAAACCCAAAAGAAAGTATCCTTTTTTAAAAAAGAACTCTTTAATTCCATGCAGATTAATGCAAATTTAATGAATTAATCAATTGGCTAAGGCACACATGATTAATCAGCTAAAATTGTTTTAATCAGGTAACAGTCCTAGAAGAACATAGGCAGTGCTGTTACTTATTACTACTTTGATTAGCTGCCCCGAAAGAACCGGCCCTATCTTTAGGCAGCGTGAGGCAACCACCTCTGGTAGCAGATGCTGGGAGGCAGCAATGGAAAATCCCTATTATTACGTTGATCAGCTGCCCCAAAAGAACCCGCCCTATCTTTAGGCAGAGTGAGGCAACTACCTCTAAAGACAGATGCTGGGAGGCAGCAATAGCAGATCCCTGTCCATTCTTCCTCAGTCCCCCAGGCCGTTCCCCTCTTTGGGAGGACAGAGCAACATATCTCATAAGGATGCCTTTCTCTTTTTTTCCTCAGGTCTGTTGGACAATATTCTGTTCCTGTTTCGCTCTTTGCCATAGCATTCAGGTTCATTAAAAAGAGATTTTTCTCCTCCTCTACTCCAGGCCCTTCTTCCTAAAGATCTGCTCCTGTAGATGTGAAGATGTTCCCAGAATGACACAAGGTGTGTGTGGGGTGGGGTGTGTGTGGGGTGCTGTGAGTAGATGGGAAAGTTGAGCAAAATCATTATCTTCATTATGTGAGCAAAAGACAACTAGTTAATCGAACATTCAGTTGCCAGGGTTGAACTAAGGTTCAAGTAGCATTCAGTTTCTAGGCCACTCAGTTTCAGTAGAGGGAAGTGGGGACAGGTACAAGTTTGTCTTTTTAGGGGGGCTCTAGAAAGGATTGAGAGACATTGTGGTATATGGTTTGAGCATCGGACTATGGCCCTCGAGACCAGGATTCAGTTCTCCACGGGGCCATGAAAGCCCATTTGGTGACTTTGGGTGCCTGACACACTCTCAGCCCCAGAAAACCTTAGGGTCGCTATGTCAGAAACAACTTGAAGGCAGACAAGAAGAGGAGGAGGAGGAGGAGGAGGAGGAGGTTGAATTCAAATTCAGAATCCATGATTGTTTTTGCAAGAGTTTCTGACTTTCTTTCAACTTTATCCTTTGAAACAAACTGAAGAAATCAAAGATTGAAACGGTTGTTACCATGTAATAACTGAAAAGGCTGTTCTTCCATCATGACAGATTGCATAAACAGCCAAGTCTGCCCACAGCCCAGTAACAAATAATAATGGCTGTGTAGACCTTTCTTTCATTTAGGTCTTCCCTGAATTTTAAACAAACCAACATTAGGTGGCAGTACACTGTCATTTTACTAACCAAGCAAGGTCTGTTAAAAGAATTTTTTACAAGAATTTAGAGCAGTGCTTGTTGCTGAGGCTTGTCTCTTGCTGACAGACAAGCAGGATCATCTTTAATACAGAAATTGTTTGGCTTGACCTGTGTCCAGAAATATCTCTCACCCATAATTAATGTCCAATTAAAAAAATTGCAAAGCTCTGAATTATGCTTTTTTAGGCATGCATTTCTATATTGCTCTGTTACTTTTTAGAGCTGCTTTTGTAAATCCAAATAAATGAGAAAAATGTATATATATGTGTGTGTGTGTATATATATATACTTTGCCCATTTATTTGGAGATCTCTATCTCTATCTCTCTATATAAATACCTATATTTACATCTATATTTATATCTATATCTAATCTATATCTATATATTAGTGTTTAACTGTATCCTTTTAAGATCTAGAACAAACTTGAGAGAAATGCTGTTGGCTTCCTTTTTATACGCACACACATTTTTTAAAAGTAATTAATCTACAGAGTTAAGCCTATTTAAAATCATTAAAAGATGATATTAAGAAATCGATGAAACTGCACTCCATTAAAAGCCCCTATACAGTCAGCAAGCCGGAGCCATGGGCATGAGACTTGGTTCTGCTTTCTGATCCAGGATATGTGATTAAACTGAATCTCAAGATGCGAAAACGTCTATTCATCTTCTTCCCCTTGGATAATGGATGCTGAGGCATGGAAAAGAAAAGACCCACCTGTGCTGTGACATTGGCACGCCTTGCGTTGTGCTTTCTATGGAAAGACAGTTGGGGCAGGTCCCTCAGGATAGCTGCTTTCTAATTGCACCAAGCTGACATCCCTTCTCCATACATATGCCTGCTGAGCAAGCAGGGATATTGCTTATCCTGAAATATACCCCATGCAGCACTTCCTCAATATGGGCAGGATTGTCCTATGGTCACCAGAGGAATGTGTATGCATGCAGGGTGTGTTCTGTGGTTTTCCTTGCCTGTTAGACTTACAGTCCAACCCTGTATTTGTTTACTCAAAAGTAAGTCCAACAGGAGACAATGTGACTCACCTCTTAGTATGACAAGGGGAAAGGGCAGTGCATGGTAAGGGCGTAACTCTTTACTAAGTTTCTTTTTGGGGTTGGCAACAAGTAATTTCAGCAGTTTTCCTCACACTGCAAGAAAGTCTTTGAACCACCACACAGTTTACAAAGGCTATTTGCAATTTGGAATGTATCCTGTACAAAAACTGCATATGGTTGTTTCATGCAGAAAACAGCATTTTCAGGAAACAACATTTTCTGCATGAAAAATAATATTTCAACACAGAAATGTTAATTCCTGCACCGAAAATGCTGTTTTCTATGCAAATTACCCATGTGTGATTTTTACATAGAATAAATCTTCATTCTAGCATTGTCTTTGCAGGGTTTAATATTTCTGTGTTGAAATATTGGCCCTTTCCTCACGGGGGGGGGGGGCGAAACAGGGCCGCACACGCAGGGGCAGAGCTTACCAGCGAGGGGGTTGCTCCATCCCTGCGGAGAGCACAGATCCGCCGTTCTAAACGCCGCCGAAATTGGTGGTGCCCAAAATGGCGGCCGGCGGCTTCCAGCGGCGCTCCGCCAATCAGGACAGCGCGCCAGCCGGAAGCCCGCCCCCGGGCAGATCTGCAGGGGCACGCTATCGCGTATCTGCAGTTCTTCACCGGGGGCTGCTACGGGGCAGCGCGGGTGAGTTCTGTAAAAACCACTTGCGAAGGTGGTTTTTATAAAACTCACAGCACCACCCCCGCGGCTGTGCTAGAGCAGTTTGAGGTCTAGAGCTTCACTTTTTTTAACTGCGCTAGCGCACCCAGTGGTGAAGAAGACCTCCAAGAGAGGTCGCCCTAGTGTGGGCAATATGCCCGTGTTGAAATGGCCATTATGTCCTATGCAGAAAAATCTGTTTACCACCCAGAAAATGCTGTTTTCTGTACAAAACAACCACATACAAATTTTGCCCAGAATAAGTTGTAAACAAAGATACTTGTCAGTCCAGGATTCTTCTTCTCAGGGTTTCTCAACACTTGAGAAACATGTTTCTCAACCACTTTTAAGAAATATTTTGAAATATTCTTTCCATCCCAAGCGCATGGGCCATGTCAGACCTCTGAAGTTGTTTGTAGTCTCAGACCTCTTCAAGACCCTCTGAAGCTTCTGCACAAAATCAGATCTCCAAATAAGTGATTTCTGTTAAAAGAAAAAGAAAAAAAAAAGCCCCAAATACGTGGAAATGGAAAATACAAGTTATCTCTGGTTCTGCTATCATCTGCTGTTTTGCAGAGTGGTATCAACCCTCCATAGGGGCAAAAATTCCTCCATATATGCTCCACAGTTACGCAGCCTGTCCTAGGCCCTTTTTGCATGGCATTTTCCATGCGAAAGAGAGCCTGGAGCATCGTGCGATTGTGAAGAGCGATCTGCATGGCGCACTCACAATCATGTGACGCTCCAGGGCCCAGCAGGGGCCAATTGCACACCTTTTCATTTTTGGCTAGAAACCAAAAATTGTGTGCAATTGCGCATTGCTCCCAGGCCCCGTGCACACTTACCTGGTGTGTGGAGCCTCTGGAGTTGGGCCAGTCACACTTCCTGTGCCAGGGAAGCCTGGGAAGGTCCCAGGCTGCACTGCGGAAGGAAGAGGCGGGGCTCTCGTGCGAGCAGGCAGCTCGTGCAGAGCTGAAGCAGCAGGGAAGGGAGAGCCTCTCAGCAGAGGCTGCTTGCACGATCCCTGCACCCCAGTGCCAGAACAAGGTAAGGTGCGGAAAGGGCCCTAATTCATATCATGTAAGATTGCTGCCTTTCAGATCTGAAGGAACAGCAAAGCTATTTGATATAACCAAAGCAACAAAAATGTTCAGATGGAAACTCAGAGCTATCTTACCGACACGGGAACCCCGAGATAGCACTAGAAATAATGTGGGGAATGGGAGAAGAAGAACACTTCCTAGATCCACCCTGGTCAGCCACTTCCATTTCTCTTCCTACCAGGTATGTAGCAAAGGTCAAAAGGAGTAACTGGCCTGGGCTTAAATAGTTCTCCCCTTCATGCTTTTGCCAGATGCTCAATATCACTGTCAAGACCAGAAGGCATGGGTGATCTCCCTGCATCTTACCTCAATTTGTGCAAGTGGAGCTTCAGCTGGTTTTTATTTATTTTTTAAGCATGACAGATATAGCAATGGTGGTGACCTCAGACCTTGGGGTTCCCATCTAGCATTCTGGTGTTCCCCAGATGCTCACACTCCTTTCTCATGATTATTTGGCAGTTACCCAGCTTTTCATTATGCCCCTCCATTCTAAAAAATTTAAATGCCTCTTCTTAAGTTTAGATACTGTCATGAGTCACCACTGGATCTAGTCACGTGTGTTTAATCCACACGGACTCCAGCTGTCTGTAAACCAAAAAAGGGAGGGGGCAGTCTCATCCTTCAGTAGTGGGGGTGCAGTGCCCTATTACATCTTTAGATTGCCATTCCCCACACCAGGGGTGAGGAAAGTGCAGCCCATGGGCTGCAAGAAGCCCTTGGGGACCACTTTTGAATCCCCACGGGATCCCATCTGTCCCCTAACCTACCCTTAAAAAAAAAGTGCCATTTTGAGTGATTTTCAATACAGAAAACCCACCACAATGCACACATGCACAGACCATGGAACCCACAGCAACACTATCTAGAAGTGATGTGACGTCGTTTCCATTTGCCATTTTGAGAGGAAATATAAGAAAAAATGGCAGCTATTTTGAGAAGTATATCAATGAAAATGGAGGACCCTGTAAAGAATAGGGGTGGAAAATTAGCCTTTGGCCCATGTGCAGGTGCTAACCCTGGCTTACACCAAAGAAACTTCTATAGTTCTCAGATCTGACGGAGAACAACAAGATGTTGCTTGTAACACAAAATGAGTGTCCTTTTATTCATTTTGTTGTCATCACCCAGTGCATAGATTCAAGGCCTTCGCAACAGGGTTGTCATTCATAAGGCAGCTGACAAACAAGTGAATGAAATTTAAAGTGCTGTAGGCTGCAGCAAATACAGAAGATTTTGCGTGTCCACAGTGTATTTGAGCTTCTGCTTGACTGAAGTCTAGAAGGAAATGATTCATGTTGGCTTTGAGCTCCTCCGTCAAAGAGAACCAATGTAATATGTTTCAATAATTGAATCAACTGAAACCCCTTAAAAATATTTCGGTGGGATGCAGTTCTAAGAACTGCACAATTTCAGTTTGCAGGAATCATTGGCTGCTGACAACAAAACCTGGTAATTATTGAGGCTTTTGCTGTGATTTTATGATTTCAAAAAGGAAGGGTGATATAACAGCCTGTATTTTCAAATCTAAACTCTAAAAGAGCAGCTGTAGGAAGAGGAGAGCAAAATTGATGTGAGCTGTGGACTGGTCCAATGGGAAGAAGGTTGAATTGAACAGAAGGAAAACTAATGACTGTTTCCACACAGAAGTCATTGATTCGTGAAGCCATTTGAGGAAGTCATTGCCAAATGATTGGCTTGGGGGATTTGTTATTCATGTATAGTTAATGTTTTCTGAAGTAAAACCACAGCTTATATCCAAAGATGTCAGATTAAATGGAAGTTAAAGATTTACCACCTAGGAAGACTTAACCATCACATACCTTACAGATGACTTTCCTTTCTTATTTCAACAGGGCAAGTAGATCCACATTCTCAGAACCATTTTCAGTGGGTGGGAGATAAGAGTTACCTTTCCTCTAAAACTTGCTAAATCCTGACTCTTTTTCCCAAGTGCTTAAACATAAACTTTGAGGCGATTGATTGATTGATAACAGTTAGTTATCATACACACATTTGTACCTGAGCAATCTTCTGTCTGCAATGGTACGTGGCCAATAACATTAAGCTTTTGTATGTAGTTTTATATTTATTTCTATATTACAGCTGAACACAGATGGCCAGATGAGGACTGTGGCTTATCAAATGGCTGCCATTCATATACATCCCTCAATAATGACAAATATTTTATTTTTGTATGTGTGTTTAATGTGCACAACCAACACACCTCTATTTGCCTTAGCATTCTTCCTTCCCTCACCCACTTTTTTTCTGTTCTACTAAAGCAGCAACTTGGATCTATCCTCCTCCTCCTCCTCCACCTTCTCCTCTATTTATATAGCATCATCAAATGGTATAAACCCCATTCTTAGTCCCATATATGGTAGACCTATTGAATCAATGGGATTTCCCTACATTTTGACTTAGCACAGTGGTTCTCAACCTGTGGGTCCCCAGATGTTTGTGGACTTCAGCTCCCAGAAGCCCCAGCCAGTATGGTCAATGCTCAGGGCTTCTGGGAGCTGAAGTCTAGAAACATCTGGGGACCCACAGGTTGAGAACCACTGACTTAGCATCAACAGTTGATTCAGTGGGCCTACTCTAGTTGGAACTAAACAAAATTCAGGCCATTGTAATCTTGGTGGATTCCCACATATGACTGCTATGTCACAAGTTTTGTAGGTATGATATATAGTGTGAGGTGGGAGGGTGTAGATAAAGGTGTAAATACTACATATGAGCAAGGGCATGATCCTACGTTAGAAACTGGTCCCCTTCTGAAGTGTTTGGCAACTCTTTGACTATGCTAGCTGGGGATGATGGATTTTATCATCCAATATATTTGGAGGGCATCAGATTGGGAATGTAAAGCAGTGCTGCTCAAGATGGTAGTCTGTGGACCAGTGCTGGTCCCCTGGTCATCAGCTGCCAGTTCCTGAAGAGGTTCCAGGAAAGAAAGAAACAGTTATAATCAACAGACACAAATATGGCGCCAGTCTCTGGCGTACAATGTGGGAAACTGTCAGTTTCCTATACCAGATACCTTAGGAAGCACTGAGTTAAAGTAAACTAGAAAATAAAGAAAGGCATACATCTTACACCTATAACAAACTCCCCATGTTAAATGATTTACAATGAATATGAAATGGGTCTAGGACCTAGTTGAGCTTATTGAAAGACAAAGGAAAATTGAAAGAGACCCACTCTGAGTTTCAAAGTTATTTGGTACACAGTTCCTATATGAAGCCTCAAAAGAAAGGAACCTCAGAACATATACCATCATTTTCCATCCTATAGGAAATACATTGAGAACAATACAGAAAGACTGTAGATAAATGTGAATAAACAAATCAAGTGTGATGGAAATGACTTGAGCATACATCTCCTCTTGCCTTCTACACATTTTGATTTCAAAGCAGAGAAAGACCAATGAGTGTTCAGACCCTTGCCGTCATACATGCATTCTGAGGCCCTTTCTGCACAATGACTGTGTCCCAGCATGGAGATATGAGAACAGTGGGAATGCGACAATGCTTCCGTATGATGTTGTCACAGTCTCACTCTTCCCCTGTCGCCATCCAGTGCAATTGCAGGGTAAATCATTAATTGAGTTTCTTTGTCAACGGTTCCTGATCATGCAATGCTCCTGTCCTTCTCGGCCATGCAGAAGAGCCAGAAGCGCAATGGAGGCACTTCCTGCCCCATCACAGCATGGGAAAGATCCTGGCTGCACCATGGAAGGAGAATGAATGTCCTCATGGTTCCTTCCACAGGGAGCTGGTTGGGTGCAGAGGGGAGTGTTCCCATCACACTCCCTTTCTGCCAAAGGCACTGCCAAGATTGTGAGCAGAGGATGACAGAATGAGGTAGCATGCAGAAATGGCCCTAGTATGGTGACTTGATCAAACTCTCTTGACGAATCTGAGCAATAATTTTGGTAAAAATCTATCTGTTCAATTAAATGGTCTAAATTGAAACTAATTGTGGCTGGAGATAAGGTAGACCCCAGCATTTTTGAAAAAAATGGCATTTAGGACGCAGACTAGTTGTATCACCTATTTGAGTATAATTATTTCTAGAGAAGTAGCTCACATTGTTAATCTGAATATAGCCAAGTTCGTACAAGTTCTAGACAGATGGGCAGATTTAAAGTTGCATTTATGAGACAAGGCTAATACAAGTAAAATGAACATTATACCTATAATTGTTTGTGTTATTAATGGAATCCCTTTACTCATGTCCTGCAAGTATTTTCAAAAATTTAATACATTGTTTAGGAAATTATTCTGGGGCTCTTCTCCTCCTAGATTATTGATGAAAAGGATGCAACTTCCATTTTAAGAAGTTAGGTTTCTTTTCCAGATCTTGCCATATATCTTCAGACATATGTGTTGGTTTTCTTCACCAATAACAGGTAATCCATAGTGGTCAGTTTTGAAATCCTCTTTTCTGGCATCTTTACATAAATGGATGGCACTAGGATCTTAGTTTATTAAAACAGATAAAAGTATTGCCTACAATTTCCGCCGTTAGAACTGCATGTCAAGTATTATCACATCAATTACAATTTGATCTGTATGCCCGTGATAAATTGAGTCTATGGGGAAATCCCGATTTAAAAGTTGGGGGAAAACATAGCTATGTAAGACATAGGTAGAAAACGGGTTTTTTATTTTAAACCAGTTATTAAGTGTTGATGATGAGTTTCTAATCTTTTTGTATTTTCAGCTTTGTATGATCAATCCAGTCCACCTTCAGCAGCCAAATAGCGCAACATTTGCTACAATTTATATTTGGCCCTGCAGCTCTTAGTGCATCTGAGGCTCCTTCGATATTAGAATCCATAGAGAAAAGAGAGCGGGGAATAAGGCTCTTTTCGCACACCAGTCCTGTTGTGAAATGGCCTCGGGAGCATTGCGCAATTGCGAGGACCATTCCACATAACGTCCTCACAATCGTGCGACGCTCCTGAGGCCGTTAGGGCGCAATCGTGCATTATATTATTTTCAGCTCATTGCCATAAATGATGCGCGATCACGCATCGCCCCTGTGCCCCACATACACTTACCTTGCATGTGGAGGCTCTGGACTCGCGGCCATCACGCTTCCTCCCCCAGCACAGCCTGGGAAAGTACCCGGCTGCACGGTAGAAGGAAGGGGCGGAGCGCTCATGCTTTCTTCCGACCAAAATGGAGCTGGTGCAGAGGGAAAACCTCCTGGATGAGCTTTTTCTTGTGATCCCTGAGCAATGCCAGCGGCACCAGATAAGGTGCGAAAAGGGCCTAAGTCCCCAAGTGTTCTATAGATGGTCTTTATTTATTATTTGAAACAAGCCCACTGTATTTTGGCCTATGTAATTGTTTTACTGGCCTTCTTCAGGGAAGCTATATGCAACTAGCAGCAGAAATTTCTGGAGCTGAAAAATCTCTTTCCATTCATTGGATCAATAAACAATTCCAGAAACAATTCAATTATAGCTCCAGAAGTTTCATATCCCAGGATTCAATAGGATTCATCCATGATACTTAATGTGGAATAAAAGTGCTATAACTTTGAAATATGAAAGGTCCTCAGCTCAGGGACACAGCTGCTATATTCAAAGAAACAAATATATAAAGCAAATAGATATTTGCTTCCCTCCGAAAGGCAGAGGGTGTGCTGGTTTGACTTTCTACAACCATCAACCTGATTCTGGAACAAGTTGTGCAGGCTTTGAAATAAGGCAAGACAGAATTTTTTTTAAGAAGTAAGGCTTACAGTTTTAAAAAGTATTTGGAAAAGAAATGTTTTTGTTTGTCTAAATATTTTGAAAGCAAGAAAAGAAACAGATAACTAGTTTGAACTAATACTTCAGGGCCAAACTTAATGCAGCATTCGCAAGATTTTCATTGAATGGGGGATCTTTCTTTTACATATCGCCAGTACAGGAGGTGTCAATCAGATTAGTTGGGGGAAAGATTAATGTTGGGGGAAAGGGGGCTTTAAGCAACGCTCCATGGTGGTCTGGATTCAGATCAGGCCCACATATCTCATAACCTCCAGCTGTCCCAGTTTGTCAAGAACAGGTATGATTAATTCTCTGTTGTCCCACTTTTTCTGCTGCTTTCAAAATGTTCTAGTTTCTTCTCCTTCCTCTTCAGCTTATTTCAGTTGCTCCAAACTGAGCAAACTGAGTTCAAAGTGCAAAACTAGTTTGCATTCTATTAACTGAGTGAGGAGGGGAGAGAACTGGAGGTTTTGCTCTTCCCAGTAAGGGGAGGTGCAAGTAAAGTGGTACAGTCTCTGCTAGCTTGCATGTTCTTCCATATTAGTATGCACCATCTTGACTTCACATTGATGTTGCTTGGTCACATAGGTCATGGTTTTCATCTGTGAAATTCTGGAGGGCAAGAGAGCATCTGTTAAATCCACACATATACCATCATAAAAACCCAGCACAGTGGGACTCACAAAGATCCGAGCCCATGGGGGCAAAAAGTTTAAAGACCTCTTCAAAGTCTCAATCTGGAACAAGCTGTTGTGCTTGGTGTTTGTAGAGAGGAAGCATATCTTGTGCATGATTGGTTAAGAATCAAGTCTTAGAAATTTCAACAGAATTTTAATTTATTTATTTATTTATTTATTCTCTGCAACTTAGAATCAGAGATTTATAGAGATGGAAATGACCGGAGGGGCCATCTAGTCCAACTTCCTGCCATGTAGGAATAGAAAATTATAACATTCCTGAGCAGTGGCCATTCAAATTCTGTTTAAAAACCTCTAAAGAAAGAAAATCAATCAGTCTGCAAGGCTATGTTGTATATTTTATTGTGGAACAGTTCTTACAGTAAAGAAGTTCTTCTTAAAGTTTAGGTGGGATCTCTTTTCTTGTAATTTAAACCCACTGGTTCATGTCCTAGCCTCCAGAACAGCAGAAATCACACTCGCTATAATAAACTTCTTTTCAACCCTAAGGTTACAATTCAGGCAAGCAAAGAACAACTCAATTATGGTTCTCAGGTGTCTCTTAATGTAAGAAATGTCCCTTATCTGAAGGGCAAAAAGCTTGTCCTTTATATAAACTGAATTGGATACAAAAGCATCTTCCACTTTGGGGGTGTGGGCCATTTAAGAAAAGACGAAGTTGATTTTCAGGAGCAAGTAAGCATGTTTGAAGTTCATGACCAATACAGATAAACAGATTTTCTGTGCAATTTTCCTTTGATTTAAACATAGCAAGTGTTTTTTTTTCTCCTCTGAGCACCCCAGCATCCTGGAGAGGAAAGGTAGAGTCTCTTTGATATACTCATAGAGAACACCTGTTTGAAGCTTCTGCCATCACCTGGGTGAGCCCTTGAAACCAATTGGATCGTTACTCTGAGGACCTTTCCGACTACACTGTTATAGTGCTGTTATTCCACTGTCAACATCCTATGGAATCCAGGGGTTTTCAGTTTAGGGAAGGGCCTCAAGGCTTCTCCCTAAACTGCAAACCCCAGGATTCCATAGGATGTTGAAAGTGGAATAGAGCGCTATAACGGTCTAATAAGGAAATGGTCTAAGATGCATGGAGAACCAAACATATGAGAGTTGGAGGAGCTGGGAACGTTCAGCCTGGTGAAGAGCAGACTAAGGGGTGACATGATCACACTCTAAAATACCTCAAAGGGCTGCCACAAAGAGAGGGAGTGCAGGCTTGTTCTCTGCTGCTTTGGAGGGTAGAATTAGATCTAATGGTTTTAAGTTAACAGGAAGGTAGATTTTGACTGAACGTTAGAAGGAACTTTTTGATAGTGAGAGTGGTTCAGAAATGGAACCAACGGTTTACAGAGTGGTGGGGTCTCCTTCTCTGAATGTCTTCAAAAAGAAGCTGGATAGCTAGCTGCTGGGGATGCTCTGGCTGGAAATCCTGCATTGAAAAGGAAGTTGGACCTAATGGCCCATAGAACGCCTTCTAACTCTATGATTCTAGGAAATCCTCTCATAGAGATTTTTTTTTCCAAATCTAAAAAAATAATAAATAGAGACATGACAGGATTTGATTAGGTTTAAAGATGTCCTATAAATCTAAATTTGGGTTATTTTTAATTATAATCAAAGTTGTCAAACATTTTTGATATATTTAAAATGGATTCAGTGTGGATTTTCCTAATGACAGAAGTTTGTGTAGCCTTTTTCAGTTGGAGAATATGAGCCATTTCTACATTAGACCATTAGAGCGCTATTATTCCACTTTTTACATCCTATAGAATCCTGGGGTTTGCAGTTTCAGGAGGGGCCAACCCCTCCCTAAACTGCAAACCCCAGGATTCCATAGGATGTTGAAAGTGGAATAATACGCTATAACAGTCCAGTGCAGAAATGGCCATGGTAATATGTTAATTTTATGGAGAAATACATGGCTATGTTAACTGAATCAAAACTTTTAGCTGATATTTAAGTAGAATATAACCTTGTTAATTGCCATTTCTTGATTGTCTACCCTGAAAATCATGAATTTTGATTGTCCCTTGTTGTTGTTTCTAAAATGTAATAACCCTAAAGTCAATAGATGTGCTACTTAATAGGAAAAAAATTAATATTTTTGTCAAGATTCTCAAGATCAAACTAATCGAGCTAACAGTGTGTGGAAAGATGGTCATGATCAAGCTAACAGTGTGTGTAATTAAAGCAATGAATTAATTAAAAGTTGCTTCCGGTGACTTAAGACAAAATATATTTTCTGAAAGACTACTACAATGTAATTTAAATACTCACCTTCAGTATCCAGATGAACTAGTTAAACCAGACTTTCCATTGATATTCTTTCAGCTTCATGGCTGTCATGGCTTTTATGGAGTGGCCCATGCAGAGTTAGTTGGAGTTTGTTTGTTTGCTTTTTTGTACAACAGCTCCTGGAAACTGTCACTGAACACGCTCAGTGACCATGCTGGCTTGGGAATTCTGGGAGATACACTCCAAAAAAGTAACTTTTCCAAGCTCCAGTTTTGTGCTACATTTCTCTATAAGAGAGCATCATCAAATGAGACCATAACAATACATTAAATGGCTTTATTGTACTCAAGATTCATTATCACTACCAAATGAAGGCTGAAGGAAGAGAAACACCTTGTCTATGAACGTTTCCGCATGACACTCTTGTAGTGTGATAATTCCACTTTCAACCTCCTATGGAATCCTGGGGTTTGCAGTTCCGGGAGGGGCCGGCCGGCCCCTCCCAGAACTGCAAACCCCAGGATTCCATAGGAGGTTGAAAGTGGAATCATTGCGCTATAAGAGTGTCATGCAGAAATGGCCTATATGGTGCCCCTTTAACAATGAACTGAACATCAAAAACACCTCTCACATCTGCTGTTAACTTCCCATTGTGACTAAATGCAAAAACTTGGATATAAAGTTGGTTAGGGGTTCAGAACTAACATCTGAACACACCATAGTTAAACCTTAAATTTACTGCAGTTTTCTGGATGAGACCACTACCTAATAATAATGTGCAAACTCTCATTGGCTGATACGGATTTATGCCTACCCTTTTACAATCTTTGTGAGAGACTAAAAAATACCCTGGAACCTTCGAGTGCTTTTTTCGCTGTCAAAGAGATGGTACAAACCAAATGGATTTGATCAGTGTTTCTCAGGCTATCTGATGTGAGATTTTTTTTTCTAAAGTTCCAGGTGCCAGAATATATTTGTGACAATTGACTAGCACTGTTTGTTTCTTTCTGGGAAATTTTCCATGGACTGACAGCTAATGGCTCATAGTCTGGCACTGGTCCAGATACCCTCACTTTTTAAAGTGTCACTGGACTGGGTGATTTCCCCCTCCTTTCAATGCCTGGAATTTCCTAGGTCTTCCCTGAATCTCCCATGTCTCCTTCTCCAAAACTAATCTATCCAGCGGAAGATAGCAAGAATATTTTTTTAATATTTGAAAAAAAGATTAAAAACATGTTTCTCAATTCCAACAAGATATTTCAACAAGAATCCTGGACTGACAAGAATCTTTCCAGTTTAGAACATATTCTATGCTAAATTCATATGTGAGTTAGTTGTGCAGAAATCAATACTTTTGTGTGTGTATTCTTATTCAAAAGCATGCATGTACACACACACACACACATATATGGAAATCTTTTTCTGTGTAAAAATAATATTTCTAAAAATACCATTTTTATCATCAATATTATTTTTTCACGGAAAAAAATTCGCTCAGACAGTGGCCATGCAAGTTGAGAGTGTCTGAAAGCGGTGGTCCAAAAAAGTAGTTGTCTAAGCTCTGGTTCTATGTTTATATTTTTTTAAAAAAAAAAAACTCAAGTTCTTTCCATCTTAGATATAATGAAAGCAGAAAATTTGGGGAAATTCTTTTAAAATGAAATGAAATAAAATTGAATCAGCCAACTTTAATCCTTAAACTCTTACTAGGGTATTGACATATGGTGGTGGTTCCATGTGCTTTATTTATGTATTTTATCAGTGGGTCTTTTTTCTAGCATTTTGTGTGTATGATGGTTAGAGGTTTTAATTATATTAAGTGTTGGCATGTCACACTGTGTGTGTGTGTGTGTGTGTGTGTGAGAGAGAGAGAGAGAGAGATTGATAGAGAGAGAAGTTATTTGAAATGAGGATGGAAATGAAAACTAGAGTGAAACAAACAACTTGATTGAAGAGCTTCTAAAGACAATGTCTTTGTGTGGATTAATTCACTTTTTTTTCAGTCTAGGTGGAGCACCAAAATGCAACATGGAATGAAAGATTTATGGCCAAAGCTTTCCTCTTATGCCTTGGACAAGGAACATCCCACCATCTTGTGAGATCCCAACATCCCAAAAGGATAAGCTGGTGGGTACATATGAGAGTGCTTTCTTTGTAGCAGCATCTGACTTCAGGACTCCTCCCAAAGGTGGCCAGGCTCTCTCCATATCTTTGAGTTTCTAGAAGGCAATGAAGGCTGTGCTATTTTGGTTGGCCTATGGCTCTTAAAATTAGAGATGTCTATTTAAACCGTGTGTCTGGTTTTAGAATTATTTTTAAAGAGGTGTCTGAACTGTTTTTAATTGATTTTAAGTTATGTATGTAGTTAATGTTTTTCAAAGTGTTATCGACTGGATTCTGGCTAGGGTTGACAGCTCTCAGGCCCTCACTCTGACCTCACTTTTCAGGGGTCATCTCCAGGTGGCAGACAAGGGTGCAAATTCTCTTGACTTATTTCTCTATTCTCTAGGCAAATTCTCTAGACTTATTTCCATGTAGGAGGAAAGGACTGCGTACAAATTTCCAGCTCAGCTAGTAGAGCAGGAGCTTGCTAAAATCCGTAAGGCTTAATTGATTTGCTGTTGATGATAGGGTGTCTTTGGACTTCCCTGAGGCACTGGATCAGCATAAGTGGAAGCCAACTTGATGGCAGTCAACAATAACAAAATCATTTTTTTTGCTGTAACCTGCAAAGACTCTTCAGGGCACCTGTGCATTTGCTTAGCTAACTTCCTCCTTTCCTCCCAGTTGTTGTGATGCTATAGGTCACCTCTGCTCTGCTCTGCATCCATATTCTGGCAAGAAGCAAGTAGTCTAGATTAAATATTCCTTATCCTGTCTCTCTAAGCAAGTGTGAAGGAATAATCCTCTCATTTCACCTTGATCTGAGAATAGCCCTTTAGTTAAGATTTCTGTCTCAATTTTCAAAGAGGAGCATATGTCCCTTGGGTCTGTGTAGGTGTATAAGGGAGGGAAGCTGTGAGCAACTGTGATTGGTACTTAGCGTGTGACATTTAATCACATCGCTGGAGACTTTCCTAAATTTCAGGTTTGGACTGATCCTGAACAGACAAGCCTAGCTCTAGTGGTTCAAGACATGATAATAAATGATTTAAATAAATAAATAATGATTTAAATAAATAAACAAATAATAACAAAGAGAAGAAGGTTAAATAACACATCCAATTCTTTCCTCCACTGCCATGACTGAAACTCTAAGGATGTCCTTCCTCACCTGACTGCTTCTAACTCTCAGTTGTTGCCTCCCATCCAACACACATTCCTACGTATTTCAGTCAGACTTGACATATTTGGGCAACTGACAGAGCCTTGACATCCAGGCAGAGCTCACTCATGATGCCTAACATCAACTTCTCTTAAAAACCAAAGTACAAATACACCAGTCTGACACTTGGTAACTAGTGGGTGTCTAGCTCTGTGAGCCACCATTTTAACTGACTGCAATGGCAGAACTTTGAACTAATCTGTTACAAGGAATGTACCTGTAACACGTGACTTTGGGATTACTGCGGACATAGAGTCATTCCAGTTGCAAATCATGTAATGACTGGTATCATTCCCCTATGTGTGTATAATGAGTTCTTATAATGTTTCAATGCTTTCTAGGGGCATTTTAATACTCATCCCTAATTTTAGATAATTTCCTTTTTTGATTTTTTTTTTAAACAATCAATCAAAAAGGAGTAAGCAGTGACACACTGAGTAACTAACCAGGATTTTATAATAACAGAAAAGGGTTTTTGTAATGACTTGCTGGATTTTTCTAGGAGTTGTAATGAAGCTTTACTCCAGGCATAGCATTATGCTGCAACACAGTCATCATACTCAGCTAACCAGCTTCCTCTTTCTTACCCAGTTCCTTCATTACTTCCATCTTTCATGAGGGCAGAGAATGTCTGTTCTGCCTGGCAGTGGGACTGGCATTCTCCCCATTGCCCCACTTTGGCTTGGAGACCACCTGTGGACATCAAGTATGTTTTAACCTCCCTTTTGTGTACATGAATTGTGGTGGCAATTTTCTGGCCTCTATTTGCTGTTATTGTTATGTGCCTTCCAGTTGACTCTGGCTTATTGTGACCCTATCACGGAGTTTTCTTGGCAAGATTTGTTCAGAGGAGATCTGCCATTGCCTTCCTCTGAGTCTAAGAGTATGACTTGCCCAAAGTAACCCAGTGTATTTCCATGCCAAGCAGGGATTCAAATCCTGGTCTCCTAGAATCTTACTCCAACACTCAAATGCTTGTTTTCTCCTATCTCTATTTGACATTTGAAAGAGTGGAGATTTTAATCTAAGCCAACAATTATGTAATCAATATGGAACAAAACCATTTCATTGGTAGGAGTTGGAGAAGCAGGTGGGAGTCCAAACTTTTATGCTTTAGGTGGAGACTTTTTGCCAGACTCTGGAAATGGAATGCATGCTTACGTTACCTGTGAGGACTAAAGAATCTCTACAGATATAAGCAAAAGGTGCCCATTCTTGATTACCATTGTGTAGTGGGGCAAAAAGGCAAAGAAAACTGCATTTGACAGCCAAACTCTTCCCTCAGGCTGGCAAGTATAATACAAGTTGAGAGGTACTTCAGATTAGCATGACCGAGAACTTTGGAACTGTTCACACAGCCCACACCATATTGATGCAGGATAGCCTGGGACTTAGGACAGAATGACACTACTTTTCAGTCATTTGTGCATATCCTGGGGGACTAAAGAGAAGTCTGATTTATCACACTAATTCTTCAACATGATGACTTGGCTAGGCAAAACTTCTATGATATCCTGCATGTGACATGAATGTAATACCAACAATTAATGCATGACAATACAAACCACCAAAGCACAAAGGCTAGCATCCTCCTAGTAACATACACAAGTATAAATCCACTTCACACTGCTGTGTGTATTCTTTGGTTGTTGTGAAGATTGGTATTCTCTTCAACCCACCACAACAAACAAAATGGCCCCCCAACTCATCATTGTGCTGGGATGCTACCACCTCCCATTGCTGGTAGAGATGGAGCGTAGAGGCAATTGAAGAAGCATCAGGCAATGATAGCCAGACACAGACCATCATCCACTGAGACTTCCAGAAGATCCCAGTGGATCTCAAAGGAAGCAGCCCTCAGGTTTGGATCTGCCTATATGGATGTAGCCAAAGGCTTCTCCAATCCCCCTCCCCTGCTCTCCACCAGCCATGGAGTGGCTGGGGGAAGCCTATTGCAGAACAACAGTGAATCGTGGGGTGGTGACCCATAGACAAGTTCTGTGCGTGAAACTCTTGTGCTATTCTTGACTATGTAGGACCATATAGGTCAAATTCATTGCTAAATAATTAATATGAGAAGTAGATGTATTCCAACCTTTACTTAACTAATTATTCTAATTATTTGCTTAAGATTAATATAGCAGGCCATCCACTTTGCAAGAATAAAAATGAAGATCATGAGCACTATCTTTTTTTTTAACCTGAGAACACTTATCTAGGAATCTCAAGGGTCTTTCCTCCAGAACTGGACCATAAAGTCACACTGGAGGACCTAGCAACACTTAGAGTTCTCTCTAAGAATCTCTAAGTCCTCCAGTAGGACTGTGTGGTTTACTTCTGGTGGAAATGGACCATAGAATCACTATGGAGGACCTGGAGATCCTAGAGAGAATATATTTTTTTCCATGATAGGGACAAATAGAGTAAGAATTTTTTTAAATAACGAAATAAATAACGTGTAAATAATCAAATCCATGAGTGCTGAAACCATGAAAGAGGTGTTACCCTGATTTCTGGGGTCCCTTGGGAGACACCTCAGTGTGCTCCACGTGATGGGGAATGGAAACTAGCCAGACCACGAGCAATAGTAATGCGAGAGGCAGGGTAAGCTAGCAGGGTCTTTTTACCCAGTTTTTATGGGGACAGGCCAAGCCAAAAACCAAACAAGAATGCCCAATAAATGATTTTATTGAATGAAAGTCTCACTCACCAACGCAATCACTCACACACTCACCCAAAACCTATTAAGAAGTAAAAGAGAGGAAATTGGATAGGGGAATATTGAAGGGAAGGGGTTGTAGCTGGGGTAATACTGCACCTTTTCCTGAGGTCCTTGGTCCGGGAAAAACGGCGAAGAAATGGAGCTCAGCACGGAGAGGGCTGAGGGGATTACTCAACGGATGGAGAAACAGTCAGCTGGGATGACCAGGAATAATCCAAAGAACTGCTCAAAAATTGGGACTATTTATAGGGGAAAAAGTACTTGGAGGGCTAATCCTTTCCCAGGAAGAAGAATGAGTGTTGCAGTGAGAAAGAAGCTCCACAATGGTAACTTCCTTTGCATGATGAGATTATAAGATGTTGCTAAAGTCTAAGGATCTTCGGCTAATTGGGTTGTGGTGCGACTTCATGTAAATGGTCCTTGTCTGATAGGATATTTGCTCAACTTGGGGCAAACACGCTAATCCCCTCAAGTCGGCTTCTCAGGGGCTGAGGACCCTTTGTTTACTGTGGGTTTGCACAGCTTGAGGTCTCCTGGGGCTACGTGACTGGGGATTTTACTGGCCTGACCTGGTTTTCAATTGTTCGACTGTTGCTGCCTACGTGCCCATCTGGGTGACCTCTCAGGCACATGGAATCATATTTTAATATCAAAATTGTAGACCCTGGATAGGGTTTTTCCAGTGGAGTAATGGTGGACAGCCCACTGTAATTTAATGGTATTCCTTAGAGCTTGAGCAGAATTTATGGTGCTGGTGAGGAATTTTTTCACACCAAAGATAAAATTGCTTTCCGTTTAGTTATTAGTTATACTGACAATGTGTTCAGTGTTCAGTCATCAGGTTAAATGTTGTATTTGTATCATCTTTGGGATTTGAAGCAAACTGTCGCAGATCTGGACCCAATTTTGCCCTCTCCCACAACACTCCCAAAACCACATATGTTTCATTTTCTCTCTTCTCCACCCATAAAGAAAAGCATAAATTCACTACTGATTTTTAAAAGATAACATCCACCCACCTAAACACACACTAAAGCAAGGCATGAACCTTATTTCAGAAAAAATGCTGCTCCAGGTGACTCCAATAGAACAGTTCCTTTTCAGACATTTCTTGTGTAGGGGGATTGGGAGTGGAAAGGCCAGGCAACAACCTATTTAAATATTGAACTGCCTAAGCTTTCCATTATCTTTAAGTTTAGTTTATTAGTTGCTTATCATCTAGTTATTTAAGTCAGATCATACCTCTTTTTTTTTGTCTTTTAAATTAAGGATATTGACAGGCTGGAACATGTAGAGCAGGGCCACCAAGATTGTAAAAGGTCTAGAAAGCTATCAAGGAATGACTTAGAAAGCTGGGTCGTTAGCTTGAAGAACAGAAGATTGAGAGGTCCAAAAACCATTTTTTAAAAAATTTTAAAGGGGAAAATGTCAGAGGAAAGGGCACCAAGCTTGAAAATTCTGAAGCTATGGGGTGACTAGAAAGCTGGGTACGTTTAGCTTGAAGAACAGAAGATTGAGAGGTGGCTCAATAACCATCTTTAAAAATCTGAAGGGATGTCATGAGGAAGATGGAAGAAGCTTGTTTTCTGCTGCTCCAGTGACTAGAACATGAACCAATGTGTTCAAATTACAAGAAAAATGATACCGCCAAAAACATTGGGAAAAACTACCTGTCAGTGCAAGCTGTTTGACAGTGGAACAGATTGCTTTGGAAGGTGGTAGATTTTTCATCTTTGGAGACTTTTAGGTCAATTGACCATCTCTCAGGTTGCTTTGGCTGTATAGTCTTGCATGGGGGGGGCTTTGGACTAGATGGCCCTTTCAGTGCCTTCCAATTGTATGGTTCTAATGCACATATGAAGTTGCGTGTTGACTAAAAATGTCCATAGCATGCAACAAACACAATGGACTCCTTGGAGTGGAGTCACAGGTTATTTTATACCATGCATTCCCAGGTCTTATCAGCAGCTTCAGCTGATGACTAAAAATGCTGTCTTATCTGTTGCAGAATGGTGTGTGTCTGTGTGTGTGTGTGCGCGTGCGCGTGTGTGCGTGCATGTAGGTGTAGCTCCACAGTGGATGACCACACCTGAAGCCCTACCAGCTCACAGTGGATAGGATAGGATGTGGGGCAATAGCAGTAGTAATTATTTTATTGTGGAGCTATATAAGCAATAACAAAGCAAGAGGAAGATTTTTGAGCAACATATGCAGATGAGAAACAAATTTAGTTCCAAAGTGTGCCATAGTTACAGCTCCTGCCTGTGAATGTCTCATGGAAGGGGAATGAGGAGAACTAAGATTTTGTGGATTCCTGACCTACCCTAACAAGTGAGAGGTAGGGCGTTCCAGACTATGGCCATTTCCACACTAGACAGTTATAGCGCTATCATTCCACTTTTAACATCCTATGGAATCCTGAGGTTTACAGTTTAGGATGTTGAAAGTGGAATGATAGCGCTATAGCAGTCTAGCACGGAAATGGCCTATGAGTGCCACCCTGAGAAAGCTCTTCCAACCTACCTCTGGAATGCCCCATTCCAACCCATACCACCCACACAGCACCAGGAACAGGAAGACCACAGTGTTGAAGCTTTCCTCTGCTTCCTCTTCTAAAATTACCTCTCCACTGAGGTGAAGTAAGGAACAAGGCTCCTGTCCCAATAACCATTGTGCAAAAGATAGAATTTCAGCAAATGTTGCTTATGTGAGAAGCAGCATCTGTTGAAATTTCCTCTTCTGTACATCCATTAAAAGGAAAGGGGGCTTGTCCCTTATTTTACCTGGCAAACTCTGTTATCTCTCCATGTAGAAGTATGCCTATTGTATTCTACAATCTTCTCAAGATTTCTCCTTGAGAGTTCAGCATTGTCCACTGAGGCTACAAACTATGAACTGCAGATTGTCTAAGCTGTCATGGTTGAGAGCTTCATTTTTATGTGATGCACCATGCTGCTTAGCAAGCCAGTGAATAAGCAAAGCATTGGGAGGCAACATCTGAACTATTCCAGCCACATGCTTTAGCATATTGATCATTACCAGATGGATGAATGCAAAATGTCCAAAAACTACTTATCACCAACTTTACTGGATGACCCATTATTAGGTATTTTAACTGATTCTGTACAAGTGAGCAAAGCAGAACCACAAGACCTTTCTATTTACCATATTAAAATAGTCGAACATGCATTATTTTCTCCATGTTGTAGATGAGTTGTGAATGTCTTCTATAAGTCAACACAAAAAGGGAATTCAGACTGGATTTATTGTGCCCTTTGCATACTTGGGAAAAGTTTTCTTTTGAACTACAACTTTCAGAATTCTGGTTGAGGGGAACTGGGAGGTATAGTCTAAAAGGTAACTTTCCCAAACACTTGTCCTCTGGCACAAAGTTTTTTTTTTAACACCCTGAGAAACATGGTGACAGAAATTGCTGTAATGTATACAGTGTGTGTGTACACATACCAGTAGAATAACAATAGGCCATTAATGCCCTTTTGGTTAAAGTTTCATTCAGGAGTAAAGACAGTTTTGATTAGCCATTATGAATCTAGATATACAACATGACCTTTACAATTCAACAATTCTAAAAGCCTGAATGTAGAGACAAGGGATCAACACAAATCAGTCTACAAGTGCTTCACTTGTTGCTATCTATAAATATGGGCCTTTAATGTGCAATATTTATCATCTTTCATTGCTGTCAAGAACTTTAAAGCCCTTCCCAGTAGAGATGAGGCAGAAATTCATGTGGTTTGTATTTTAATGTGAATTTACCTGATTCACACTTGCCAGATAAATGTAAGCCAAAACACAATTATCTGAGTATTCTTTGAAATCTGCAGCAGAATACTTGGATTCAAAAGTTTTAAAAAATGTGAAAGGAATACATAGAAATTAATTATATTAAGCAAAATTATAGACAATAATGTATATATTAAGAAAAATGTGTAGTTATATGCATATGGATTTTCATGCAGATGTACTACATGATACGGGTTGAGTATTCCTCATTGGGACTGATGCAAATATTGGTATTGACACATAGCAGTCCCTGACGTGCTATGGTCCCTGTTTCATGACAAGACACCGGTGAAGGTGTTCCTCTGTGCATTGGGATCTACCAATATAGAATCATAGAATCATAGAAATGTAGAGTTGGAAGAGACCACACGGGCCATCCAGTCCAACCCCCTGCTATGCAGGAACACCCTCAAAGCATTCCCGACAGATGGCCATCCAGCCTCTGCTTAAAAACCTTCAAGGAAGGAGACTCCACTACACTCCAAGGCAGCAGATTCCACTGCCAGACAGCCCTGACTGTCAGGAAGTTCTTCCTGAGGTTTGGGTGGAATCTCCTTTCCTGCAGCTTGAATCCATTGCTCCTTGTCCTGGTCTCTGGAGCAGCAGAAAACAAGCCGACGCCTTCCTCTACATGGCATCCCTTCAAATATTTAAACATGGTTATCATGTCCCCTCTTAACCTTCTCTTCTGCAGACTAAACATATCCAGCTCTCTGAGTCTATCCTCATAGGGCATGGCTTCCAGGCCCCTCATCATTTTGGTCGCCCTCCTCTGGACTTGCTCCAGCTTGACCAGGTCATTCTTGAATTGTCTGTAGGGTGCTCTTGCTGGTGCTCCGTTATGCATCTTTACAATTCAGTAACAAGGTTTTCTAGCAGCCCTGCTATGTAGTTAAGCACAGGTAAAGCTATGTTACATACAGGGCGATACAGGATTCTGGACTGTGTTTTAATTCATGCTTTAAAAGTATTTTAAACTGTTTCAACTATGTATTTTAATAGAATAGATGTTTAATTGTTTTTCATTTTTGTAATTGTATATTTTTAGCTAAACTTTTATAATCCACCTTAGAAAGAAGAAGAAACGCATGATATATATTGAATAAATGCAATAAAAAAAATAAGTGAAGCACTTCATCCTTAGGGGAGAGACTGAATGTCAAAGCACAGGAATGAGACAAAGAATGAGTCCTTCCTAAGTCCTTCCTTCCTAAGTCAGTTTGAATTCATTGGCATTCACTTATAAGTAAACATGATCAGGTGTAAAGCTATTTTGTTAGCAAACTCTGTTAGTAAAAATCCAGTATCCTCTTCCAGTCTAATGTTTTGTATCATTTCCCTGAGGATATCTGGGGCTAACCATTTAAGATAATGGGAATGATATAATGGTGACCAGCAATTTTTGCATTGGTTCACACGTGCATACTTGTTACTTGTTGAATGTAGCATAAAAGGATGACTTAAACATATAAATGAGCCACATACTGGGAATACTACCAATAAGCTTGTGAGTTATAGAATCATGCAGTTGGAAGAGACCACAAGGACCATCCAGTCCAACCCCCTGCTATGCAGCAATACACAATCAAAGCACTTCCAACAGATGGACATACAACTTCTATTTAAAACCTCCAAAGAAGAAGACTCCAACACACTCAGAGGCAGCATATTCCATTGTCAAACCGCTCTAATCATCAGGAAGTTCTTTCTAATGTTTAGGTGGGATTTCTTCTCTTGTAGTTTGAAACCATTGCTCTGTGTCCTAGTCTCTGGAAGAGCAGAACACAAACTTGCCCCATTGTGAAAATATTCTTATACCTTTAGTACTCAATGGAGAAATTGGTTATTGGCTGACATTCTATTAGTGAGATACACATGTGTAAGTCACATATGCATGTGAAGTAGATTTTTCACCATAGCACAACAGATGGACCATGGTGGAATCAGAGTTGCACACACAGTAACATAGAACATTATGGTTGTGAACTGCATGCAGCAGTTGCACATTGTACATTGGATAGCGCACATTTCACAGTGGCACTCAGTCACTGACATGTGTTGCACAGTCTTGCTATCTGTATGGGATGCATAGTGTTGGTGCAACATAACTCAGCTGAGGATGTTCACAAGATAGTGAGGGGATTGCCGCCATTACCTATTGCTTTAATGGCAAATCTAGGCAATTATGCTTACGAAGCCAATAAATATAGCCACAATAAATAAATATTGCCACAATAACTTTTCGAAAAATTGTTTTCTGTTTATCATTTATGCTCATAAAAACAACAAAATATTTACTTGCCTCCTAATCAGCATACACGTTTTTTTGGGAGGAAAAGTCTTATCTTAAATGAGATCCAAAGGATTCAGATATCCTTTTCTGTGTGTCTGTTTGACATATTCTGGCTAGTATGAGCCCTCTGTATTCTTTTCCTCTGGATAAATTATTGATGATCCTGTTGTGTGTTGTTATTTCAAAAATGAAAGAAAACATTCTTTTAGCAGAATCTTGTGGAATAGCTGGATCTCTTAGACTGATTTCATCATCAGAGCATATGTTGTTTAGTGTAAACCATCTTGCATCTTTGTGTTTCCCAAACTAGCAGTTATCTTTGCTGAAGAAGACCTAGAATTTTTGGCAGATTAGCCCAGTAGAAGGTCTACTACATGCACGGCTTTATCTTGCCAACAACTGCCAAGGATGTACTACAAACAACAGAAATGGAGGTTGTGGAGCTTCTGCTCTTTTCATCCAAAAGAGTCCATGTTTTGGTATCATCTATCTGGGCTACAGATACTGGCTTGATAGAGCAGTGTCTTTACCTTGACAGCTAATTTCGCATAATTCCAGGTACTTGGTTTTCCATTTTCTACTGCATTTCAATATCACTGAGAAGAGAACAGACCACAACTTGATGCCATTATGATTTAGATTTACATTAGAACTGTGAAAGTTGGTAAAAAGGAATGAACTTATCCTCTTTCCTGGTATCTTCCACTAAAAATATAACCTTCCAATCCAGCATCTCAGGTAGCTGGTAGAAATTCCAAAGGGTGAGCAAGAACAGGAAGAAATATGAATCAGCCAAACCTGATATTCCAGAAGGAATCTTATCTGATTAATGAGAAGAATCCCTACACAGGAAATTACAGCCTTTACATAGGACTACAATGTAATGCTGAGACATGATTACCTCAATTGACAAGTATTCCACATGCACATAGCGCCATATCCTAAGACTAACCCAGGCCAAAAATACTCTGTCATGCATACATACTATTATCTCAATCTGAATGCCAGTGCTTTTTTAGCCAAAATAGCACCACCCATGATCACCAGCCAAAGGATAACCCAGAGATTTGCAATTTTAAAAAATGTATTTGAGGTTGAGGAAGGAAAATAAAACAGAGTGGCTAAAATTCTGAATATGGAGGATTCTACATTGTATACCCCTGACATTGTACACCGTTGTCAGGGAGCACTTCACATAGTACTTCTTCCACAGCATTTCAGGATGTTCAGATACTAGAAGACAATTACACAAAAGTCTCACTACCGTATCATCCTTTTCAGCAGCATTTCCCAGTTTTTGTGAAACTTGTTTTTCAACTTGGAAATGAATAATTGTGAATATTCTTTCCATTCCTGCTTAGCATTATTTCTTCTCTTCCCAATGATCAGACCAGAGATTGGAAATTAAAAGGAAAGGCAAGGAAGAGTTTGCCACTAGGTCACATTGGCAAGCGTGCTTTCAATTTTTGCTTTATTTTGGATCACCTGGCTTGACTTGCTTATTTGAGTGATTTAGAACAGTGCTAGGCAAAGTGGTGCTGGTCTCTAACTCGCTGATGGCTGGTCTCTGGCAAGTTTCCAGGAAAGAAAGAAACAATTGCACTCAATGGATGCAAAGATAATACCAGTCCCTGCAACACTGGGAGAAAAACAATAATTGCTATCCTCCACATGCCTGAGAAGCACTGAATTAGAACTCAAGGTGATGTGGCTCCCTTGTGTGGTGTTATGCATCCCAACATTCCAGTATTGGCAGACCTGGCCCTAGTAAGAAGCAGAGTTAGACAGTTGACTCAGGTGGCCAATGCTGGTCTAACCTAGCTATGGGGGGGGGGATAAAGACATTGTCCCAGCAATAATTTTGTCCCCCAACAAAACGTTATTTTGGTCTCCAACTTTCTAGCATTGAAGAGAATGAGACACTTGCTGTAATTGAACTTGCTTGGTAAGTTTGCCTCTCCTTTTCTTTGGGTGCCTCAAACGTATTTATGTATCCTCAGCCAAAATTTTAAGTTATTGCAAAGCCAGAAATTGGGGGATGGGGGTCCCAAAGGAAAATGTCATTAGGAGTCAGATACACACACACGCACACACACACACACACACATATATGGGGATTGCTCTCATTTTGCCTCCCTTGCAACTATACCATCTAATATACCCAAACTGATACAACCCAGTGAGTCACATTTGTTACTTATCGCTGCTGTAAAGCAGTACTTCTTAAGCTATCTGATGTTGGGAACTAACAGGGTGTTACCCCAAAAGGTGGGTGACTTCCAGGTCCTCTAGCAGTGCCAGTGTCTCCTTAGAACAGTGGTTCTCAACCTGTGGGTCCCCAGATGTTCGTGGCCTTCAGCTCCCAGAAGCCACAGCCACTATGGTCAATGCTCAGGGCTTCTGGGAGCTGAAGTCCATGAACATCTGGGGACCCACAGGTTGAGAACCACTGCCTTAGAAAGATGGGAAATTAGAAAGAGCCTGTGAGAGGAGGTGACCACAGGATCTTTTCCTTTGTGTATACCAGTACTAACTTGCGAGACACCAGTTGAGAGTCAAAAGAATGTTTTTATCGGGGGAGTTTCACAGACACGTGCAATCAATCAATCAATCAAGCAAGCGGTCTCATGAACAATACAAAGCTAGCGAAGGTAAGGAAAGAAAGGTTGAATAGAAAGAGATTTTGGGACAAAATGGGTGATGATTAGCATTCCAGAAGCAGAAGATCAAAGCAAGATGGCTTAAACGAGAGTTTGAGGACAGCACAGGGCATAAGAACCGGAGAGACAATGAACATAGTGACACGCCTATATGCATCCAATGTACTACTTCCAATGTAGTATGAATTATTGGGCTTGGAGCCAGGGTTTAAGAACTCTGTTTCCTGCCCTGAAGGGGAATATGTTAATCGCTTTCTGGCCAGAGGTGTATTGAGGGTGGGGCAAGTAGGACATGTGCCCGAGGTGCCAGTGCTGAGGGGCGCAAAAAAGCTGTGCATGTTGGGGTGGGGGTAGGGGTAAGAAGGTAGGGGTGCAACTTCTATGCTTGCCCTAGACACTGTTTACACTAGATACGCCACTGTCTCTGGCAGAGTAAACAAAAGGAGTCTGGAATGGACTAATGGTCTTAATTTCAGGTGACAAACCATTGATAGGAGTTGTGATAGTTTCTTAATGTCTGGGCAGATGAGGGAACAAAGGAGAGCTTTTGTGGGAAGAGGTTACAGGTTGATGACCATCGGTTGCTTTATTTAGGCAGTTTTGTTCACTATCATACTTGAAGATTGGGTCACTGAGGGGATTATCAAAAGCCCATCAGTGCCGGGACTCTGTGACTCATCTCGTTGAACTTACAATTTGGCCATGTTGAGGTCATCTGTCTTAGCATGCTGCTTCCAACTGGAGTCCTTGTCCATAGGCTTTCCAGCCATAAGTGTGTGATTTTTATATTAGATATGATATAAATGATATTTCTTGCCAATTAAATGATATTTGACCAATTCCCCAATTAGACTGTACCATGGAATGGCAGTGTATGGCATGGTAACAATGTAATGGTATTTTTTCTTCTCAGTATGCTAGAGACTAGCACAAGTTGCATACTGGCTGCTACTGTTTCTTTCTGTTCTGTAAACTCTCTGCAGACTGGCAGCCAATGGCTCAAGGATTAGCACTGGTCCATGGGGCACCACTTTATTAGCACTGCTATAAAAATCAATTTGTACTCTGGATTAATGGACTGTGAGCTGTCTCAATTATAAAGATGTTCGTTCCATGCAGATTTGTCATTGTGAGCATATACAGGATGCTGAAGTTATCTTTAATTTGTGTTATGCTGAAGATGAATACAATACTATAAAAACAATGTTCTCCAGGCTGTATACCAGCCAGATAGTAAAACCACTGAGAGTTATTATGAATTCATGCAAGCTTTGGATATGTATGTATCCAAGTTCCTGAACTTATTTGCAAGCATTCCAGTTAATATTCACTTTCATAAATTGCTGCTCTTCTCTTTCGTTGCCTTTGTAATTAATGTAATTGAGTAACCATGGGTGGAAACTCCACTGTCAAAAGAGACTGAATCTACCCACTGCTCCTACTGTAACTAGTGTGGCACTTGTGGCTTACACTGGGGCCATTTCCGCACTAGACTGTTATAGCGCTATTATTCTACTTTCAACATCCTATGGAATCCTGGGGTTTGCAGTTTAGGGAGGGGCCAGTTAGCACTGTAACAGTCTACTGTGAAATGGCCTGGGAGGTGGAAGCAGAGGATATAGCAATATGTATTCTTGCCCTAAGCCCAATACTTGCCAGCTGCCTTTCAGGAGTGTGGATGACATTCACCTATCGCCAGTGTTGAAACACATTCAATTCCTGGGTCCTTTCACACTATACAGCTATAGTGCTATGATATCACTTTAACTGCTATGGCAACCTTCTATGGTATCCTGGCATTTGCAGTTTGGGGAGGAGGTAGTTAGAATTTTCATATGGGGAGCTTTATCACCTTACCAAACTACAAAGCCCAGAATTACATAGGAGGCAGTAGAAGTGGGATCATATTGCTACGGTTGTGTAGTGTGAAAGGCCCCTGGTCCAATGAGAGGGGATACCTTTTTCCTCATTAGTAGCAGCAAAATGTCTTCAGCTGGCCTTTTTGATGTGATATTCTGCGGTCTTTTTATATGATATACTATTCTGAGATTTATTACAAATGATACCAATATGCTGCGGGGTTCAGTTAAGCGGAAACAGCTTCCTACATTGCTTTGTTAATGTGTGACTTAATTGTCAAAAATAAAATTTAGAATAAAGCATATATTTTGACCAGCCTTATGTAAAGAAAACCTTTTACTCCTGTATGTATTATCTGAGAACAATGCTAATTTTTTTTTTCCACATATAGATCATATTGTTCTAATTACAACATTTGAATGTGGGGTGGAGTACAACATGTAAATTCTTCTGCTTATTCAGAAGTCTTGCATGACAATAGCAACAGATTTTGGAACTATGTCCTGCTTTTCCTGTGTTTATAGTTCAAACATGGTCGGAAGCTAAGGTTCCTTTTCCTTTCTCAGTACATATAACCTTTGCTTGGATTAGGTAAATTAGTGTCATAGTTGAAAATGCTTTTTTAAAAGGCACTGATTTGTAGATAATTTACATTTCCAGGGTGAGGTAACAAGCAGAATCCAGTTATATCCCAAGTCATGATTCACCCTATTTTAACTCTAGAAATGTGAGGTCTAGAATTGAGATACACCTCAGTTAAGGATGTAGGTGTGTTCTTGACAATTACTTCTTTAACAGAAAATTTGGTACCAGAGACAGAAAAGATATGGAAAGAATAGGGGTAGCTTCCCATATCACCACTTGAGAAAAAAAAGTTCTAGATGTCTTAAGAAAGCTTTTTCCAAAATGCAACCAAGGATGTCCCCCCCACATTTCACTAGCCTCCACTTTTCTTACGCTTTCCATTTAGTGACCAAACTTACAGATCCACACTTTTAAAAAAAAAGATGCTGGGGATAGCTGTGGTGAGCCAGAGTTATCCGCTTCCCTTTTTCCTCTGTTTTATGGTTCACCTATGCTCATTGAGTGAACTTGAAGGAAGCTGCTGTTTACCTTGTCTGTTGTAGGACTGTAGATTCTTTCCCAATTCAAAGTTCTTTGTTTACTGCAGATACGCTACTGTACTCCAGTACTAAAAGCCTGACTTTGTCTAGCACTCCTTTACCATCCTACCAATGCAGCTAAAGACTTGCAGCTAGACAGAGGACAAGAAGGAAAAGAGGGCCGAGTAGGCATCAAAAGGCTTTGTAATAAGGAGCTTCTTTCAGAAGTTTTGTTAACTGAGGTGTGCCTGAATGCTGTTGTCCTGTTCTATGAGCCATTATGGGTGCAGGTTGGAACCAGCCGATGCAGAAACAGAGATATGGTGTCAGAGCACAATGTTCTTGGTCATCTCATAGACTTTCCTTAGTGTTCTGAAAGGGACAGCCTGAAACACCCGCTCTGAATTCTCAATAAGCCCTAAATATCTCCCAGTAGGAATTGTCAATTTACTTGCCCAGAATTCCAAAAACGAGATTCAAAGCAATTTTCAGTAATATTGATTAGAATGTTCAAACAAAACAAGATAAAAGATTAAAACAGAATTAAATTAAAGGCACAATCAGAAACAATGACAAAACCCATTTCTACAGAGAATATTCAGTCAGTTACAACCCCCTTCCTCAGAAACTGACCAGTAGACCAAAGCCTGCCTGAAAAAAAGGCAAAATATAATTCCAGGACATAGTGAGAGATTAAAACAGCATCTCCAAGTGGGGCTGTTGGGAGGTTAATTAACTACCACTTTCAATTCCCACAATGCCCTGAAGCGGCTCTACATTAGGACATTGCAGAAATTTGAATGGCGGTTCCAAGACTCATTGGTTGAACCTGCCTGACACTACAGACTTCATGGGCCTTCTTTCTACCACCATTACTGCTTCTACAGCCTAATAGGGGAGCCTATGAATACAAGAGTGTTGATCAGTATGGGATCTCTCAGAACTAAACCAGATCCGCTAAAATGTTCTGAAGTTATGGAGTCATGACAGCACCTTTGCCAGCCATTGGCTTGTGCTCTGGACCGGTGGTTCTCAAACTTTCGTCCTCTAGGTTTTTGGACTTCAACTCCCAGAAGCTCTAGCCATTTTGGCTGGGAATTCTGGGAGCTGAAGTCCAAAACATCCAGAGGACCAAAGTTTGGGAACCACTCACTGGTCTAGAACTTTAAAGGTCAGTGTGATTTTTGCCTGGGTGGAAATAGTTCCTGGTTTACAGAGTACTGATTCTTATCCAGTGGCTGCTTAAGACTGATCACTACTTCAAAACCCAGGCACTAATGGGAGATTTTAACCTCGGCATTCTAGCTATGCAGCTGTATGAGCACATGATCATTTAGATTTTGTACAGGAGGCTTTGATAAGGGATTTGATAAGGGGTCTTGATAAGGATTACATTGCCCATATGTTAAGGTTGCCCAGTTTTATGCTGGCAGTTGTATTGGATGAATTCAATCTTGCTCATCAGTAATTCAGATCATGTGTTTTCATTTAGGAGGATCCACATGACCAGAATTAAGTCAATTATACAATTCTTTACAGAAGTGGAAATTTGCTTGATCAAGAGATTTCCTATTTTCATATGAAGTTACCATCCTTAACATAGCAATCATCACCTAGCTGTGCCTAGAATTTGGAAGATGGTCATGATGGCTGGAGTTACAGGAGTTACAGTTCCCAAAAGTAACATTTCCAAGCTCTGCTTGTATGACAGTTTGCAGATATTTGTTTATCAACAACCAGGGAGGGTTTTCTGTGCAGTGGCAATATAAGAACTATTACAATTAGCACTGTTACTATTACAGATTCAGTGAGGTGTGAAGATCTTTTTGGTTTTACCTCATCATTTACTGCTTTGCAATGAGAGAGTGCTGTAGTGGGTTTGAGCATTGGATGATAACCCTGGAAACCAGGGGTTGATTCCATGCTCAGCCATGGAAACCCATTGGGTGACCTTGGATGCATAACACACTCTCAGCCTCAGAACACCCCATGTTAGGGTCGCCTAAGGTTTGCCATAAATTGGAAGGGAAGGCACACCACAGCAACAATGTTTGCTGAATTGGTTTTAATTATTTGGTTTTAATCTGTTTGTATGCTGGAGAGTCTTGCCTTTTAGTGGGACCAGCCTAAATGTCACAAAAGCATGCATACTTTTCCATTCTGCTTTCCTCTTTTCCTTAAGCTTACCTCCACTATTGCAAAGTGAGTTCAAAGTACAAAAGTAGTTAGCACTTTGTACTTCTTCCACAGTAGTTACAAGGGAAGGAGAATCTTCTCCTTCCCAGTACTCAGACAAAAGCAAACTGCTGCAGCCTCTCCAAGATTGGGAGTTCCTCCTTATTAATATTATTCTGCTATCGTGATCACACTCTGATGTTGCTTGGTCACACGTGTCCGGATTTCATCTGTGAAACACTGGAGAATATAGGGAAGATAAAAGCCAATGGGTTAGGACTCTTGAGATTAGGTTTCAAATCCCCTCTCAGACATGGAAATCCACTGGATGACCTTGAGTAAGTCACACTCTCTCAGCCTCAAAGGGTGGCAAAGGCAACCCCCCTCTGAACAACTCATGCCAAGAAAAGTCCATGATAAGCTTGCCTTAAGGTCACCGCAAGTTGGAAACAACTTGAAGGCACACAGCAACAAAAATGGGGAAGTAACAGCGGTGTCCAAAACTTAGCCTACACATTGTGCCCTATGTGGTCTGCAATTAGATTCAGTCCCATGAGGGAAATTTAAGACTTAGGTGTGCAGCAATTCCATGCTGACTCAGGAACCTGTATGTTTCACCCACGGCAAGTGACAGACCTGAGTAGCAGCCAAGATTTGTGTTGTCACAAACAGATACCTGCCATGGTTCTTTGTCCCAGATAGACTTCAGTAGGCATAACTTTACACCTACATACCTTACAGTGATTCATTATATCTGCCATCTCCATCATGGAATGGACTCAGACTGCATACCACATGGCTACAACAGGAGGAAATGTATCATTTAGCCTGATGAAGAGCTCTGGAGAAATCAAAAGCTTGCACACTTGTGTTTCTTCCTTTGGTTGGACCTGATAAAGATGTTGCCCACCTGAGTGTGGCTGGGAGGGCTTCTTTCCCCTGAACTAACAAGGATTTTTTAAGTTAAATCCAATCGTTAGTTCCAAATGGAGTACATCCATTAAATGAAAAGAATTTGCATAACTGTTGCTAGGGCTAACAACTGGATTGAAACCTTTGCCTTTTTTGTGCTTTCAGGATAATTGTAATCTGTTACAAATTCTGCATTGGTATTTTTATCTCTGTGTACCACTTAGAAATGGTAACATTACTGACAAAGTACCAAATTGTTCTTCATTTATTTATTCATTTTTGAAAAAAATATTTATGTTGTTATGAGCCTTCAAGTCATTTCTGATTCATGGTAACTCTGCGGTGATGCTATTGCAGGGGCTTCTTGGCAAGATATGGTCAGAGGCAGTTTGCCTTCCTCTGAGGCTGAGAGAATGGGACTAGCCAAAAGTCACCCTGTGGGTTCCCAGGGCTGAATGGGGATTCCAACTCTGCTCTTTCAGAATCTACCCTTCCTTTATATCCAAGGATCTAAAGACAGCTTATAGTAAAATGAATCTGAACAGCTTAAAACAATTTTAAAAGGAAGAATAATTCGAAGGCTAAAATATATACTAAGTCATTTGCCACTTAAAACAGGACAGCTTAAAAACAGTTAAAATAATGTAAAATCACTCATGTGCAAATTTGGACAAAACCACTCACAGCCTAAAGGCTTTACTGAATTGCCATGTTTTGGAACCAGAGCGACAGCAGTGCTGGTACCAATCAGGTCTCCCAGGGAAGGGCACTCCATAACTGGGCTGCCACAGGAGAGAAGACCCTCTCCCATGTAACCCTGATTTCTGGGGGTCCCGGGAGGGACACCAAAATGTGCTCAACTATTGGTCGGGAAAATTAGCTCTGAGCACTGCTTTAGCATTACGAGATGCAGGGTAACATAGCACGATCTTGAACCCTATGTTTACGGGGTCAAGAACTAGGCAAAGTTGTTCCAGTTGAAAGATTTTATTCAAACAGGCAAAATTATCAGCAGTCAGCAACACACGCACTCATGCACGCATCCAAGAGCTAACGGAAGAAAGCTAAGAAAAAGATAGGGATTTTGTAGGGATTTTCTGGGTGATACGCCACCTGATCCTGCAGTCCGGATAAGGAGGAATAGAGAGCGATGCTGGGGTTCGGTGTGGCTCAGCACATGGAACTGAGGGGAGGCTTGCCAAACAGGGCGACAGAGGTTTGAGAAGCAAGTCATGAGCGTTCCGGCAAGGAGCTCAAACTTGGGGTTTTTTATAGGGAAGATTGTACCTGAAGGCTAGCCCTCTTCCGAGGAGAACAATGGGGAATTTGGTGGAGACAAAGCCTCCAAAAGGTCAAAATCAGAATTGATGAGATTTAGCCAGTACTGCCAATTGTTAGAACAGTATGAGGAGCGTTTGCATAGAGCAAGCAGTTCAGGGCTGAGAGCCCTTGCATTTGCTTAATGGTCAGCTGTGTCTGGAGGGCACTACTGACTGTGCAACAAAAGTTGTTTACTGGCCTAGACCTAGCTGGCATAATTAAGGCCATGCAGCTGTGCCTACCTACACAGGCTCTCCGTGACCCTTTCAGACATGTGGATTTCATCTTATGGAGTGCCATGTGGAAATATTAACCATAACCAATATGAAATTGTAGACCTTGGGCTCAGGCTAGACAATCGCAGTAACACCCATGTTTTCCCACCGTGTACAGCCCTGACTGATGGGACATAGAGGAGAGCCTCCTCCACCAGACCTGAATCCACGTGCAGGTATATATAAGGAGAGCTACTTCTTGAAGCATCAACAGCCATTTCTACCCTACACTGTTATAGTGCTATTATTGCACTTTCAACATCCTGTGGAATTCTAGGGTTTGTAGTTTCCTGAGGCCAAAGAGCTCTCTGGCTGAGAAGTCTAAATGCCCCTCCCTAAACTGCAAACCGCAGGATTCCATAGGACGTTGAAAATAATAGCACTAAGTCCAATGTGGAAATGGCCAAGGCCTCAAAGCCATTTAGAGCTTTGAATGTGATTGCCAACACCTTGAATGCTGATGGAAGCAGAATTCTGCCTCTGCAATTCTTTTAAACCTGATATTATATGGTTTCTCTATGATGTTCCAATCTCGCTGCTGTGTTGCAGTAGTGTACTCACCATGTACTCAGTCCAAGTTGAAAAGATAATATCAAAAACCCTGATTCTTCATTTTGCTCCTTACATCACTGTGTCTCATAGGAAACTAGAGCAACACTGGCATTAGAAACAGCCATGACATGTACTTTTCTTTGTCATCGAAGATTTTGGAATACGAACTTCACAAAGGGGAAAGTACAGCCATTTGCAGGTTCCACTTTTGCGGATTTGATTATTCACAGACCATTTTCTGTCACCACTGGTGGAGCTTGGAGTGTGTGAAGGGAGGGCAGGAAGGGAGCGGGGCTACGGTGGGGGGGCATGGTCACAGCATGGGGGCGTGGCCATGGTGCATGGGGGTGTGGCTATGGGCTGGGACACCCCAGAAGCATTGCCATCCAAGGCAAACCACCTCCATCATCGTCCCTGTCCCTCTGCAACTGGCTGTCACCTCTGCTGCCTCCCTATGCCATTTTTAATAGGGACTGCAAGCCTTGTGAGAGACTGCGAACAAGGCTTGTAAGTCCCTCTTAAAGATAGTGTGGGGCAGCAGTGGAGGTGGCAGAAAGCCCACCAGCCACCCACTTCTGCCCTGTGAAGGAACCCTGATGCCTCAAAGGAATCCATGGTGGGTTGAATACGGTGATCATACTTTTGTGTGTGTTAAATATGGTTTGGGAGGGTCTAGAATTATTCACGTTTTTCCCACTTTCACAAGGGTCCTGTGCCCCTAACCCTAGCTAATGTGGAGGGATGGCTGTAGTTGCGGATCCACGCAGGAATGGTATCCATATTAGTGTCACATGTGATGTTGGGTAGCGTGAAAAGCGCCATTCAAATTTTTCATGAAACTACAAATCCCAGAATTCTCTGTACTGGACCCGTGGCACTTAAACCGGAATCAAACTGCTATAACTGGGCAACGCGAATGAACTAGCCGCCCCCCCCATGTAACCTGCTGTCCTGTTGCGACGTTTCCGGAGGCCCCGAAGAGCCTTTGACGAAATACTATTATTGCTGGACAGGCTGCAGGATCTCCTAAACAAGGTGGAAAGTTCACGTTGTTAGAGACAAAGGTGAAAAGCCACCGATCGGGCCAGCCTCCCTCTTCTTCTCCCTTATCTAATTTGCTCCAAGCAAACGTTTCCTCTTGCAAACTCCGGCCATTTCCGCACTAGCCTGTTACAGCGCTATTATCGCACTTTCAACATCCTATGGAATCCTGGGGTTTGCAGTTTAGGGAGAAGCCTCAAAGGCCCCTCCCTAAACTGCAAACCCCAGGATTCCATAGGATGTTGAAAGTGGGATAATAGCGCTGTAACAGTCTAGTGCAGAAAGAGGCGCCTTTTCTGGCTGTGTGCATGAAAAAAACTTTACGTTCTCATTCGGGGTGGGTGGGAAGCCTAGCCACTTCTTTTCAGAAAAAAAGGGAAGTTTGGAACTACAGCTCCCCCTCCCCCCGACAACATGGGCGTAGGGGGATTCTGGGATCTGTAGTCCAACTCCTCTGTCTGCCCCAGCTGCCGCCTTCCTTTGCCGGCTGGCACGCAAGCCCGGATCCCGCTTCGCTCCGAGAGCTGGCCAGGCGCCTCCAGCTTCGCGGCCGGGCAGTTCGGCGCCGTCCTCGCAGGGGCGGGCGGGCCGGCAGGCGGGGCCGCGACGGGGAAGCGCTGGGCAGCGACTCGCCCAGCGAAGGGAGTTACGCCGAGCCCCAAAGGAAGCCGTAGCAGAAGCTCGGACGCCGCCCGGAGAGCGAGGCAGAGAGGCACGCTCCGCTGGAACTGGGGTAAGCTCAAGCAGGAGATGATCCGGATGCGGCCCCCGAGGGCTGATCCAACCCAGCGGACTACTTCAGGCAGGAAAAGAAAACGTGCGGGTTCAGTTCCCACGCGCGTCCCGATTTGTTAGGGAGGTGTGTTTGCTTCCTTTTCTGGAAAGGCTGCCCCTCCCTGGAGATAATGCTCCTGCTCGGACAGCTCTGGGCTCCCAGTTCCCACTCCTCCGTTCCTCCCCGCCTCCCAGGCCTTTGGCACCAGTTTTGGAACTTTTTTCTAACTGGAAGTGGTGGGAATTAGTAGTCCGACAGATTCAGAGAAAAGAGATGAAGTTGGGTTGCTGGCTGAAAGACTTCTGTGGCTCCGTAGAACTTGCCAATCCCCACAACAGTGGTTCCAATAAACTACGAACCTAGATCCCATTTAGTTCCAATTAGAACAGACCCCCTGAACCAGTGGGAATTCCCTAAGTGTTAACTTACCAGCTTCCCATGGGACCAACCATTGGATTTTGCCAGCCCCAAGATATAAAGGTAAGGGTGGGACTCATGTGGCTAGATGATGTTGAAACATTACCTGTGTTGGCTAGGTCTGCTAGAAGGTGCAGACCAACAACATCTGGAGAGCTGCGTGATTTTCGTTCATGCAAGAAATAGATTCTCTTGTTCATTCCAGACAGCAACTCTTGCCCATTGGGTTTTTCATGGGATCCCAAGGCAAGGTGTTAGCATTAGTATACAAAGCCCTAAGGACTGCCTTTTGCAATATCAACCTGCCTGGGATTTATAATGAAGCTGGACAGACTCTACTTACAGCACCTTAGAGGAATAATGTAGTTGATAAGCTACTGTATATGACAGGGCTTCCTCAGTGGTGGCACCCTAGATAAGGAACAAACTCTTTGCTGGAGGGTTCCAGATTCTTTTCTCTTTCCGAGATCACTGGAAGCATATAGTTTTGTATAAGTTTTTGGGGAATAAGCAAAGGTTTGATTCACTTTCTCATACTGCTTGCTTCTGAGAGCCAACATCATGTAGTGCTTTGAATGTTGGAATTTGGGCACCAGAATTCAAATCCCAACTCAGCCATGGAAACCCACTGGGTGACCTTGGGCAAGCCATAGTCTTTCAACCTCGGAGGAAGACAAGGGCAAACCTCCTCTGAATATATTCTGCTAAGAAAACTTCTTGCTGGTTTCACCTTAGGGTTGCCACAAGTCAAAAATGACTTGAAGTTACGTAGCAACAAACTGTTTGTTTGTATTACTTTATCAAACATTTGGAATTTATTATTCTAGATACCTGTAACTTTAAAAAAAAATCAGCATGCTCTTAAGTGGGTTAGCCAGCCTGAGCTCCAACAAGAAGGGTGTGGAATAAACAAAATAATTCATAAAACAGCGATGCTAGACCACTTTGTGGAATGAGCAGTTTTTGGTTGGGAGCAGTGCAGAAGTTGCAATCTTGGAAAGATGAGCTCAAATAAGTCTGGAGGCAACTGCTTTTGAGCTGAAAGTTTATCCCTCTTTTTCTTTACATTGTTCTCTTTGCATCTCATCAGGGGAACTTTAATCTGTTTTTACTTGATAATATTATTATTTATATTTTAAGGCAATGATCTCATTATATAGGTATGACCCCTGGCCATAGTAGCTCAGTGGGAGAGCATCTCCTTTGCCTATAGAAGATCCTCTTGCAACACCCTCCCCATCTCTGGGCAAAGGGATCTTAATCTGCAATTCTTTGCACAATTGCCTCGCCGAAAGCCTTATACAGCAAGGGGTAAATACCTTAAAGGCACCAGATCCTGTCTGATCTTGGAAGCTAAGCAGGGTCAGCCCTCATTAATACTTGGATGAGAGACTGCCAATGAATACCTGGTGCTGTTGGGCTCTATTTCAGAGGAAGGCACTGGCAAGACCATCTTTGAGTATTCCTTGCCTAAGAAAACACTATGACATTCTTGGGCTTGCCATAAATTGGCAGGCAACTTGAAGGCACATCCACACAAAGCCTTTACACAGTGATGCAGCTTCCAAGTAAACTTGAAGTTACAGGTGCTAGTTTGGGCATGTATTGGCAGAACAATATGCCAACATCCACAGGCAAATCATTGCTTGCAAGAGAGTGGACGCTAGGGCCTTATATTAGGTCCTCCAAGTTTTATTCAATACAGGAGGAAATAAAACCATCTCAGTCAATCCTTGGATCTTTAGACCAAATGGTTCTCAACCTTTGACCCTCCCGATATTTTGGATTTCCCAGAATGTCCGTGCTGGCTATGGCTTCTGGAGGTTGAAGTCCAAAACATCTGGATGCTTAAAGACTGAGGACCATTGATTTAGACAAAGCAGCAAACCTTTGTGCATGGTTGGTGTGTGTGTGTGTGTGTGTGTGGGGGGGTGTCAATTTGATATTGTAACTGCTCCATAAAGTTGCAGCAGGATCGTGATCCCTAATGGCAGCATGCTGGTTCTCAAATGCCATTGTTTTTCTTCTGTTACCATTTCCTGTGTGAATTCTGATCAGTCACCATTTCCTGTGTGCATTCCAAAGGTTTTCAATCTTTTGCAATATTACGAGAGCAGTGACACAGTCAGTGAGGATGACATTCCAGCTAATGCTAATAATTTAAGATATTTCTGGCACTGATTTCTGGATCATCTGAGTCTGATGCCTACTGTGGCTGGAGGGGCAGGGGATAAGGTCACCAGAAGCAAAGCTGCTACATCAAGTTTGCTACCCTTCCTTGTAAGGTACATCTTATACCTTACTGCTGGTTGGATGGATAGTTGCAGGTCTGGTAGGAGGTCACCTATCTGCCCAGACAGTTGGACCACCCTGGATTTAACTGAGTAGTAGAGTGTGTGTCTTGTATGCAGAAAGTCTCAGGTTCAATCCTGAGTGTATCCAACTGGTTGGAGAGTGAAACCCTAGATCACTGCTGCTGTTGTGGACATTGCCAAGTGTGTTGGTGGCTAGTCCAGGTGCTGTAGGCTGTATTTCAGAGCAAAGAACTGGCAGAACTATCTCTGAGTACTAAGAATACCCTATGAAATTCATAGGTCTCCATAAGTTGTCAGGCAACATGAAGGTGCATGCACACACAAAGTGGTTTCTATGTCAGTGGGCAGTGATCCATTCCAGATTTTTGTTCAAACTTTAAAGGAGATATGCAAGATAACTGAACCTTATGGGATGGATGGTGAGGTATGGGTTCAGCATCTTGGTTAACTCCTATAAAATTCAGACTATAACCCAAAGCAGATTTACCACCCCACTAACTTGGAAGCCACCAGGTACTACTGGCTGGATGGACTAATGGTTTGAATCAACGAGAGACAGCTTCTGAAGAGGTTTTTTTCTCCCAATCAATATGCAGGCAGTGTTGTGATCTTGCATGGGATCTACACGATGGTCAGTGAGTCTGTCGCAGGAAGAACTTAAGTTTTTGTAAGTGAGATCACAAAATCACAGTGTAGAGAAATTGCTTAATGAATGCTAAGGCTTACATGTATTTCCTAGAGTGAATATCAACTGCATTCAGTAAGACTTACTTCTGAATAAACATTCTTAAGTATGCATTGCAGAACTGTGATCCAGAAAGTGGCTAGATCACAACTTACTTTTCTGCCATGAATTCATTAGGCAATCTCAGCTAAACCATCATTCTTAGTTCCCCATATAAAACAGGATAATCATGACTGGTCTACCTGGCAGGGCTGTTATTAGAAACTATTACAGAAAATGTCTAAGCTCTTTTAACATTAAAAATAGCCTAATATAAATTATATAAATATTTGGTGTTTCTCTGTCCCTGTCCCTTCATTCTAACCTTGAGTCTGATTACCTTTGGGAATGTGGTTGAACGAGTGTTCTAGATGTCTGCTGGATAATAAACATGACTTCATTGCAGCCTCATGTTACAACTCCACTGCTTAGTGTCAGTTTTGTAAATTTGATTAATATATATCTGTATCTTCCTATAAAATAGATACTCCTTTTAAAAAATCTTGAAAAATTTTTATCTCATTGTTGGACTCTCCTTCCAGGTTAATCAATGTAATCTGGAGTTTAAAAAGAATAACAGATAAGGCTGATAGTTTTGTATATAATTTTTCCAGATGAAGATCATTTATTTGGCTTATCTGAGGAAACGGAGGCTTTGCTAGCTTTGAAAAGACTCGGTATCACTGTTTTGCCAGTAGGTTTTTCTGTGACCTCACCCTGGTCCTTTGCTGAGATCAAAGTCCACTAGCTGTGAGTAATAGGATAAGGTATATTTATTTCCTAGGGCACTCCTATATTAACTAGATCCATGGAGTGTTGCCTGCCTGCCACTGTTCTTGCAGAAAGTAAAAGGTCACTGTTTCTTTGCTGCTTTCCTCCTTACCAGCACCGAGCACTTAACTGAGCACTTAACAGGTTACCATCTATAGAGGTAGATATGCCCACATCTGAACTGGGAAGTCTCATGCATGAATGGCATGTCACATTTTCATTGCTTTTTCCTGAGCCTGCAGAGCCTCCAGTTTTATGCCTGCCGGCCCATGGCCATACCCCCCAGCTGTCCCAATTGTCAGGGAAATTCTCAATTAAATCTCTTCTGTCTTGCTTTTTCATCTGCTTTTGACATGTCCCAGTTTCTTCAACTTTCCCCTTTCATCCTCAATTTACATCAAGTGTTACAAACTGAGTTCAGAGTGCAAAACTAGTTTGCACTCAGTTGACTGAGCAGAAGGGAGAGGAAAGGAAGGATGGAGTTTTGGCCTTCCTGATAGAATCAGGTAAAAGCAAATTGTTGCAGCCTCTCCTAGCTTCTCTGTCTTTCCATATTAATAACTTTCGCCATCTTGACCATACTCTAACGTTGCTTGGTTGCATGTATCCCAGTTTTCATTTCTGAAATGTTGAAGGCTATGCATAGAATCACAGAATTGTAGAGTTGGAAGAGCCCACTAGGCCGTCGAGTCCAATCCTCTACCGTGCGGAAATACACTATCAGTGTTCCAACCTCTGTTTAAAAATCCCCAAAGAAGGAGACTCTACTGCACTCCGAGGCAGCATATTCCACTGTTGAACTGCTCTTATTTCAGGATATTATTCCGTTTAGATGGAATCTCTTTTCCTGAAATTTGAAGTAATTGCTCTGTGTCCTAGTCTGTGAAGCAACAGAAAACAGGCTTGCTCCATCTGCCATATGACATGATTTGTCTTAAACTCAAGCCTCATGTTTTAGTACACTAGTGATCTGGCATGTTCAGTGCTGGCACACTAAAGCTAAAACTTAATGAAGCATACCTTGTTATTCATTTGTTATTCACTTATGTAGTTTATACTCTGCTTTTCTCCCAGGATGGGACCCAGGCAGTTCAGAACACAGGTTAAAAGAGAATACAGCTAAAATCAATCATTATAATAAAATGGGTTTTAAAGACCAGTTTCCCTATGTTTGAGCTTTGGACTATGACTTTGGAAATGAGGGTTCGGATCCCCTCTCAGTCATGGAAACCCACTGGGTGACCCTGGGCAAGTCTCGTTCTCTCAGCTTCAGAAGAAGTCAAAAACAAACCCCTCTGAACAAATCTTGCCAAAGAAATCCTTTGGTAGGTTTTCCTTAGGGTTGCCATAAGTCAGAAATGACTTGAAGGCACACAATAACAGCAACAATCCTAGTAAAAGTTGAGCAAGTTTTGAATAGCTTAAAAGCATTTAAAACATACCGGTATTAACAAGGAGAAATGTACAGGACATGTCTCATTAAAAGTCTCTCCCACAACAATCAATTAATAGCTGAAAACCTATCTGGAAAAAAAGTCTTTAAAGACCTGTCAGGGGGATGAAAGCAGACCAGCTTCTTATCAGAAGGGGTTCAGCAACTTAAACATGCTGGTGGTGGTGGGATCTAGAGAAGGCTCCCCCATGAAGATCATGCAGCTTGGGCAGGCTCATATAAGGAGACACAGTTTTTCAGATAGTCTGGAATCCAGTTGTACAGCATACCCTCCAATATTTCATGGATGAAAACTGGGACGCTTGCAGCCAAGCAACATCAGAGTGTGGCTGAGATGACAGAAGTGATCAGCGAGAAAGAACATACATGCTAGGAAAGTTTAGCACAGTTCGTTTTTTCGTGAACCTGCTAGGAAGGACAAGATCACACCCGGTCCCCTCCTCTCGCCCTGCCGAGTTAACTGAGTGCAAACTACTTTTGAACTTGGAACTCAGTTTGAAACAGTAGATGTAAGCTGGGACAAGGGAGGGGGAATGGAAGGAAGAGAAAGGAACTAGGACATTTTAAAAGCAGCTGAAAAAGTGTGATGACTGGATTAATCAAGATTGTCCCAGACAAATTGGGACAGTTGGAGGGTATGGTGTGAGGTTTTACATGTCATAACCAGCATTATGAATTGTGCTCAGAAACTGAGTGGCAACAAAATGAAACTGCGGTAACAAGGGAGCTGTATGTTCCCTGTAACCAGTCAAAGTCAGCAGTTTTTCAAGGACAGATAAAAATGTTCCCTCTCTATATTTTTATAGTAATCAGGCTTTGCTTGAATAGGCACGTATCAAATTTCAGCTTTCTCTCCACTGTGGAAGTATTTTAATGGTACTGATAGTGTAAACTGTCAACAGACAGTAAATCTCAAGCATCTCTTAAATTATTACTCCAACCCATCAAGGGTTAGGACATTTCATGTGGTGGAAAGTATCAAACAGTGTATTTCAGAGGTGGCTAAAATGCAAATCAAGTATCCCTGTATTTATGCCTAGCAGCTAATACAGGAATGCCTGGTTGAACACAGCCTCTGACAAAGAAAATCCTTCTTACAAAGTTTTTCATGCCCATCTAGCCCCCACTTTCCCCCTTGTCCTCTGTCTGACTGGAATTTTTTTAGCAGCATCAACACTGGGAGTATGGTCAAGAAGGGCTAGGGAAACCTTGAGTGTCAGGCTGCAGGAGTATGTCTGTAGTAAACAGCACAATAAAGCTTGAGCTTGGAAAGAATGGGATGCTACTCCAGCAGATCCTACCTTAGCAGAGCATGCCTGTCTTCAGGAGACAAGGTAAACAGAAACTACGGTCCTCCATCCACATTCGCAGGTTTGACCTTCAAACCTTTGATTATTCACAGGGCATGTGCTATCTACTCCCATCCCTTGCATTCTTCACCCCAGGCTTGCCAAGCTTGTGTTCAAAACGGATTTTTTTTTTTCCCTTTTGGGCGAGCAAAGCCAAGGCATGACCTCTCTGCCATGTGGTTGCACATTCTGCTGTGTATTTGTTGCTGATCAGTTGAGTGCTGCTTTCTCAAGATGGTTGCCAGAAGTAATTAGAACTCCAGAACTCTCCTCCTCTCTGTTTGAGGGGAATGTACTAATAAGCCTTCTTGGTTGTCTCCCCACCTCCAGTGCCATGGCCAGAGGCAAAGGAATGGAAGGGAGGGAAGCTCTGGAGGGGAATGGGAGGGGAATTGTGCAGGGAGTTATTTGCAGTTTTTCCACTTTTGTGAGGGTTCTGTGCTCCAAACCCTCGCAAATGTGGAGGGGCTACTGTGCTTCCAGAATCTCTTCTGACTATGCATTAGCAGAAACACAGAGAGAAAGGGGAACAATAGATAAGCCTGTCCCACCAGCTGCTCCCAGCATGTTAAAAAAAAGGCCACCAAGTGAAAATCACAAGAAGAGTGGAGGCTATGTTTTTGCATGGCCTCTAAAAGGTTCAACATATTTTTATTTACTTATGGAAGGCTTACTTGATGTGGTTGTTTCATTTCATATGTGCATATTAGTTTTAGATAAAAATTTTGCTGATACATGTTGAACTGCTTTTCTCTTTCGTGGTGTAGGAACCTTTCTCTATCCTCTCCATGTTATTTCTATTTCCAATTTCTCCATTAAAGAAGTGATGCCCAGGAACACAACTGTTTTATTGACTGAGGTATACTTGTGCTTACTCAAATAATAAACCTCAGGATTTTGCAGACACGTTGAACAGGCTGAAGTCAATAAAACAAAACCAGTTGCCTCAGGGAAAGTGTTTCTGAATATGCACAAAAGAATCTGAGCTGGGACCTTCTGTGTTTGCAGGAGTTCCTTGTAAAAAGTTGTTAAGTATGCAAGGAATGTTTATTGTAGGGGTGGAGAAGGGTTGGTCTTCCCAGAGTTTTGGACTTTGACTCCCAGAATCCTCAACCACAATAGTCTATGATAAGGGATTATGGGAGTTGTAGTTTATGAATCTGGACAGCTGAACCTTTTTGTGTCTGGTGTAATGGAATAGATGTGACAAGAGAGCTGATAAAGAATCACAGAGTGGGAAGGGGCCATATTGGCCATCAGGTACAAGCCTTTCTGAATGCAGGTTCTCCAGCTCCTGCATCCCCAGGAGGTAGCTGTCCAGCCTCTTTTTGAAGACATCCAGAGAAGGAGACCACACCACTTCATCAGGCGACTGGTTCCCTTGCAAACTGCTCTTACTTCTAACGTTCAGTTGAAATCTACTTCCTGTAACTTAAAACCATTAGACTAAGTCCTACCCTGCGAAGCAGTAGAGAATAAGCTTGCTCCCTCTTCTTTGTGGCAGCCCTTGAGATATTTAAAGAGAAAAATCATGTCATCCCTTAGTATTCTCTCCACCAAGCTAAAGATGCCCAGCTCCTTCAAACTCTCCTCATGTGTTTTGTTCTCCATACCTCTTATCATCCTCATTGCCCTTCTCTGAACTTGCTCCAAATTAGGCTAAGGCCATTTTTGCACCACACTGTTATAGTGCTGCTATTCCACTTTCAACATCCTGTGGAATTCTGTTTAGTTTACTTAGTTTATTAAGGCCAAAGAGCTCTCTGGCTGAGAAGTTAAATGCCACTCCCTAAACTGCAAACCCCAGGATTCCGTATAGGAGGTTGAAGGTGGAATAACAGCACTATAACGGTGTAGTGCAGAAATGGCCTGAGATCCTTTGTAAACTGAGACTCCCAGAACCGAACACAGTACTCTAGATGAGGCCTAACCAGTGCAGAGTGTAGGGGGACTATCACATGCCTTGACTTGGAAGCTGTGTTTCTAGTAATGCAAGCTGAGATAGTGTTTCCCTTCTTTTCTGGAGCATCACAGTCTGGCTCTTGTTTAATTTATGACCAACAATAATCCCAAGATCCTTTCCATATGTAGTATACTGAGCCATGTGTCCCCCATCCTATATTATGTATTTGGTTTTTGTGGCCTAAATGTAGAATTTTGTGTTTGTATCTGTTTTGAATGTCATTTTATTACTTTTTGCCCAATTTTTGAGTCTATCAAAATCCTTTTGAATTCTCTTCCTTTCTTGCAATGTGTTAGCCATCACTCCCAGTTTTGTATCATCTGAAATCTTGATAAGGATTCCTCTAATCCCATCATCTGAAACATTGATAGATATACTGAAGAGAGCTGGTTCCAGGACAGAACCCTGTGGCATTCCAATTACTCCACTTTAGCACAGCCACTGGTGACAACTCTCTGATCATAATTTCCTAAGTAATTATGGATCTGTCTGATGTTGTTTCTATCTATTCCATACTTAGTTTGTTAATCAAAATATCATGGGAAACCTTATCAAATGTTTTGCTGAAATCCAAATAAATGACATCCACTACATTCTTACCATCTAGTGAATTAATGATCCAGTGAATACGTATATATGATTAGTTTGGCAGGATTTGCTCTTGACAAACTCATGTTGGCTCCTACTAATCACTACATTGTCATCAGGATACTTGCAAACAGACTCTTGTATAGTCCATTCTGATATGTTTCCTGGTATTGAGGTCAGGCTGGTTGGCCTGTAGTTTCCTGGATCATCCTTTTTGCCTTCTTTGAAGAGAGGGAGAATGGTTGCTTCTTTCCAGTTCTCTGGCACCTTCAAGATTTCTCAAAAAATGATGGCAAGTGGTTCTCTGAGTATGTTGGCAAATTTCTTCAATTCTCTGGGATGCAGTTCATCTGGTCCTACAGATTTGAAGTCATTTAATTTAGCTAGGTGACTAACTGACTTAACTCTTTATCAATTTTGATTTGCAACCTGAATTCCTTGCAAGGTCTCTGCTGATGCGTGAAAAAACACAGCCTTCTTTTTGTGGCGAAACTGAAGGAAACTAGATATTGAGCAGTTCTGCCTTTTCATTGTGGTCTGTTAGCATTTTACCAATTTGAGTAGCAGTCCCACCGTTTCCTTTGTTGTTCTCTTACTTAGAACATATTATATACAGTCCTGATAGACTAAATCACAAGTGGGCAGCTACGGCAGAAGCAGAGGTCTATTTTCTGTTATTGTATCCTTTTGGGAGTAGGACAGACTACCCAAAATGCCAAAAAATAAGACCAAGAGGCTCAGAACTAACTGGAAGTTTGCTTCTATTTTTTTTAATGGCATTTCTTATATTAAACAACTTATGTTAAATAATGTTCAACAACATTTGCAACCTGTTTAAAAGGTGCTCCTGAAGGCTTCTAAGAAAATGAATCACTCTCTTTTGGGTCTAGAAAACAGTCCAATGAGTTGGAGGAATCTAGGAATTCTATAAAATGCCTTGGAGAGTTGCATGTAGCATCAGGATTGTACTTTGACCACCACTGGATAAAATGAACAGATCTTAGGAAACATGCACACAAAGACACACATTTTCAGAACAGCGTGGAGGCAGCGTGAGTGGTGTGACCCCACTCCTGCCATTCAATGTATGGAAGCCGACACATTGGCTAAATAATAGCTCTAATATAGAGATGAGCATGACTGTGAGTTGCCTCTTGACTTTAACCTAGGAAACAAAGTGACTGTCCCTGTTGTTGCCACCAGCACTGAGGCATTTTCACACTACAGGCTTGCCCCGCTTAATGTGGCAGGTTAAGGACCAGGGCACCGTCAGAAAATGGGGTTGGTAGAAAAGTAGAACCCACGTACTGTACTGTAAGGAGCATGAAGGACTTACGGAAGCTCACTTGGGACTGGCCGCACACACGCTGCTTGCAAACTCTCTCAGCCAGTTTAGCGCCTTCCCCCCTTTCAGTTTGCTTTGCAAGCAACATGTGGGTATGAGCAGTTGCAAGAGAGCCTCCCTAGGCAAGAAGAACTGAAGAAAGAGTGGAACTCCTGTCAAATTAATGGAACTTGTTTTTAATTTGGAAGTGTCAAAAAGCAAGTTGGATAAACTTACCTGTCTTCTAGATAATTATACAAATCACAAATTCGTCCAAACGTGGCAACTCCTCTTTAATTATCTGCGAAGGGTAACTTAATTTGATAAGGTAAGGGCAATCCACACTGCTGAAGGGTAATGGATTTTTATTTTTTTTTGAACTGACCAAATAACTCTGTTTGGGCAAATGAAAAAAAGGATATGCCGATACGTTTGTTCCATAATAATGATATAGATTGATTTATGTTTTACTTTTTTTTTTTTTTTTTTGCTGATGTACTGAACTTTGGATGTTTTGTCATGGTCTGGGATCTTATAATTAGTCTTTATTTAATAAGGGGGTAACATAGTAATCACGGTGTAAAGAAGTCTAATCTGACACATTATTAATAGGAAGAAACTTTGACAAAGAGTTAAAAACTGTAATTAATATGAAAAAAGGGGAAATAATAAGAGGTAATATGTTCAATCTGTGCCCGGTTAGAGGGGGAAGTCTACAGCAATTTATGTTAATTGTTATGTATTCTTTTGTGTAAATAGGAACATGGTTTACTGTCATTGCCCTTTATTTTTCCTATGGTTTTGCCTATATTGTAAATGGTTTTTTGTCTGTATTCTACTAATTGCATTTATTGCTTTTATTTGTCCACGTGTGTCTCTTCGATTACTTTGGAAACCAATACAGAAATTTTATAAAAACTAAAAAAAAGGCAAGTCATCAGATAACTGAGTGTGAAAAGATGAGGGCTTTCTGTATATAACTATAGCACTATGATTCCACTTCAGTGGGCATGGTAACATCCTATAATATCCTGAGATTGGCTGTTTAGGGAGGAGCATTTTATAATTCCTAGCCAGAGAGCTTTAGTCCTTCATCGAACTACCAACCAAAAGTTTCCATAGGAAGGAGCCCATGACCTCCAACTATTCCAATTTAGCAGGGATGGTCCTGATTAATACCTCTGTTATCCTACTTTTTAAGCTGCTTTTAAAATGTTGCAGCTTCTGTCTCCTCCCACTTTCTTCTTTTGTCCTCAGCTTACATCCGTTGCTTCAAACTCAGTTCAAAGTGCAAAAATAGTTTTTATGCAATTAACTCGGTATGGAAAGGAGAAGGGGAGACAGAATCTTCCACTTCCCAGCAGACTCAGGCAAAAGCAAGCTGCAGGCACTTGTGTGTTCTTTCTCATTAATAACTTTGCCATGGAACTCATGCTGTGATGTTTCTTGGCCATATATGTCCTGGTTTTCCTCTGTGAAATGTTGACGATATGGGAGCCGTAGTAGTTAAAGTGGAATAATAGTGCTACAGTTGTGCGGCATGAACCTGCTGCCTCGGGTGCTTGCATCAGTCTGTCCAATGGTAGGGCTGGTGCCACAAATTGGCCCGATTTTCACAGAAATAGTCTGGTATAACACCTTTCAGGTTGTTGCTATGTGATCCTTTCTTCCTCCTGTGTGAGAAAGGAAAGCCAAATAGCTTCCTTGGTTATTTTATTGGTTGTGTGATCCATCTGACAGTACTTGATATGATGAGTAGTACTTTTCAGAGGGAGAAGAATGAGGCAGCATTGCCTATGGTTCTGTGGATGTTTGCTTATGCAAATGCTGACATTCTTTCAGACCTGTCCCCAGGCATTCATAAGACAAAGGAGGACATTTTCTTCTCATAGTTCATAGAAACCAAATAATAGAGTTGCTAAATAATTATTGAGAATAATTACCAAGATCAGGATAGGAATTAATATTTGCAAAACCCCTGGTAATAATCTTGGGAACATTTGTCTATCAGTCTTATAATGATCAGGTGTTATGTTCAAATGGAGGGGGGAGATTCTTAACAACTGCATGGCAAATAGGTGGCTGCTTACTGCCTGTTCTTACAATCCTATTCACATCTGCTATGATGTAAATCCCATGGTGCAAACTGGAGCTTAATCCCAGGAAGGGATTATTAAATCAATCAGGCTCACTTTTTCTTGCAATCAATTAAAGAAAAAAACAACAACCTTGATGTTCTTTCTCTCTGGAACATTAAGAAATCTGTGAATGTTGGTAAAATGTTTGAAAACAAAAATGAAACAAAATTTGCAGCAGAGCAATTCAGTGCCGTTCCCAACATGGAGAGGACATGTTATACTTGCCCGCTAAATGGTTATTAAAGATGAGGAAGCTCTCAGGAGGAAAAAAAAAGTGACAACCATAAGATAGCGCAACTATGCTGAGCACATCAAGATTCAAAATCCTGGGTCTAGATGGGTGAATCTGCCACATTCAGATTTTAAATTTTAAAATTTTACCATTCCAGGTGTAAGGAAACATTTCAGTAAAATTTTATTAAAAATGAACTGAAACAGAATTGTTACACATCTCTGTTTCCAGATGAGCAAATATAGATTTGTAGGCTTAAAGTGCTAGACCTTTGAGCAAAGTTCTCCCTGATGGAGCAGATTTTTGTGTGGGATATACACCTTCAGACTGCATGAAGTTGAGTGTTCTCTGTAGATCGATCACTAGCGTGTTAAGGAGAAAGCTGGGCTTTTTGATTTCCTTAACGTCCAGTGGCCATTGTGAAAACTTTCATAATAAGAGCTCTGCTGGATCAAATTAAGGGCCCATCTAGCTCAGCATCTTGTTTCCAACAGCAGCTGGTTGGATCCCTTTAGAAAGGTCTGACCTTCTCCCTGATCTGCTACTTTTATAGGTGTAGGGAATATTTTGTATTGTTCAGTCAACTACTATAGTTACCCCCCGCCCCAATTATGGGAAGAAAACAGGAAGGCCATGAAGATAATAATCCATCCCTGCACTCACTTTCCAAGTTTGCAACTTGTGGTACCTCCACATGTTCTTGGACTGGATATCACATTATGTGTCACTGCTGCTGAATATAAGAGGATATGCATAGTATCCATCCTGATTTATACCATTCTTTCATTAAACAAAATCAATTCCTTTATCAGAACTCATGTCCAACTACATCTTGTAGTGATTCATTTCATGGTGGTTGGTCTGTCTTGAATCATCTCTGGCCATATCTCCCTCTGGTCATCTTGATCTCCCCCAGCCTAAACCACAAAGAGATCAGCCCTTCATTGTAAAGAAGAGATTCCAATCCCTGAATTAGTTGGGCTGTCTCTTTGTGTTGTTCTGTGATTTTCTTTGATGTGACCAGAAAGATGTACACTATACCAGATGCAGCCATGACATCGATTTATTTATGTGCATTGTTACAGTATATTTTCAATATAACGGTGTTTTATTTTCAGGCCTTTCTTTTCATAACCGGAAGCATGAAACTTGTTTTTGTTTTGTTTTTTTAATCACAGAATTGCACTATGTCAACATTTTCACTGAGCTACCCTCTGTGAATGTGTTTATCCCTCTCTAAAACCATCCAAGCCAGTGGCTATTAGCACATGCAGGCACTTTCTGTTCTGGAACAGACACTCAAATTTCCCCATGAACACTATATTGTGTCATCTTGGTGAATCATCCTCCCAAGCAAACAAGACAGGTTTCTTTGAGACTGGAAATGGTGCTGATGACACTGTTTGTGACAGTTGCCTTCTCATGCCTCATTAGAGAGAACACCAAATCATGGATTAAGTGTCATAACTGGAGGGTGTATCCTTGTGGTGATGACTGTATCCTAGGATTGGAGGCCAAACTATCTGGGTACCTTGTACTAGTCCTTTTCAAGCAGCAATACCGCTTGGGACACATTTGAACTTTTCTGATTTCAGAAACTAAGCATGGTCAGGCCTATTTAGTGTTTGAGTGGAGACCATGAAGTCTGGTCTTTAGGTAGGCTGAAGAAAAATCTCTTCTAAAAGCCCAGGAGAGCCCCGGCCAGTCAGAACTGAGAACATTGGGCTGGGTGGATCACTCAATCAAGTGGTCTTGGACAATTTGATGCCCTTTTTCAGCTGAGCCTTCCTGTCCAGGTTCTTGTAAGAACTCAATATAAGATACTTTCCCATGTTTTCTCACATAGTTTTTTTCCCCCTCTACCATAGCCTTTCCTCTTAACCATCATTTTTTTAAAAAAACCACTGGTTGGATTATTGGTCTAGGGGAAACTCAGTGCAGGACTTTCCCAGGGACCTGCTTTGCTACAAGGTTTCCTGAGTACCACTTTACCTTGGAAGGCCCATCATAGTCTGTTTGTAGAGTTGTCATGCTGTTAAAGAATTCTCACTCTTCAAAGTGAAATTTGTGTAGTACAGTGGTGGATTTATAAATCAGGAAGCTTACCCTCCAACTGTCCCAATTTGTCAGGGACAGTCCCAATTAATCCTCTGTTGTCCTGCCTTTTCAGCTGCTTTTAAAATGTCCCAGCTTCTATCTTCTCTCATTTTCTCTTTTTGTCCTCTGTTTACTCCAACTGCTGTAAATTGAGTTTGAAGTCCAAAAGTAGTTTGCACTCAACTCAGCAGGAGAGTAAAGGAAGAGACAGAATCTTGCCCTTCCCAATAGGTTCAGGCAAAAACAAACCACTGCAGCCTATACATTAATATCTTTTGCTGTCTCAACTGTGCTTTGTGTTACTGGGCCAGACATGGCCTGATTTTCATCTGTGAAATGTTGCTTCATACATGTATTAGAAGTAATTAATGTGCTTTGAGAAAACACTATGGAAAAGCTAAGTATTATTTTTAAGTGGGCCCACATTTCCCTTTCGTACCAGAATCTATCTCATCTTGGAAGCTAAGTAGGATGAGCCCTGGTTAGTACTTTGGTGGGAAGCCACCAGGGGATTGCAGATGCTTTCAGAAGAAGGCAGTTCCTGCTGAGACCTCTGAGTATTCCTTCCATAATGAAACCTTATGAAATTCATAGGGTCCCCACAAGTTGAGAAGAGACTTGAAGGTGCACAGAAACATTATTATTAAACATAGGTTCAATATTCATATACATGTTAATATTAATTTTAATTTTAATTAATCTGCATGAATTTGCCTAGAAAAATGATAGGTCTATAATACATACACAACTTCCTTTGGTTTTAGATTATTCTCTCATGTGTTATGGCTGCTCCTGTTTTAAAAAATGTGTCCCTGCTGATGCATGAAAGGAATCAGGGAGTCTTTTGGAGAGAGCAGTTTTCTCCCTGATGTTAATTAAAGATGGTTGTTTGAAGGAATTTCAGAATCCATGGGAGAAGGTTATAATCTTTCTAAGAAGACCTAGTTGCAGCAACAGGTTTTGATCAATATGGCTAGAATCACTATTGCAGAACATTTTTTGGATTTTATTAGGATATTCTACATTTAATCTAAGTAGTAGAGTAATTATTTTATAAGTATAAATCTAATAAAAACTTTATACAGTTATAACTGCAGATAGAGTATTTGCTTATTTACGTATGGTAGAAGTTTGAAGTATAGTTCAGTGATGGCTGTTCTCTAAGGAGTCGAAAGTCAAGCGTGCAACCCTTTTACCCTTTTTTGAATTTTTGTACTTAGTGTGTTAGTTTAGTTACATGTTTGTTAATTTAGTTAGTAGATGTTTAATTATATGTGTGTGTTGTTTCCCTTGTATGTTGTTTTACATTAAATAAACGTGCTTTTAATAGAAAAAGAAATAAAAAAAGAAGGCGCTGTAGCTAAGTAGTAGAAAATAGGTTTTGTATGAAGACGTTTCCAAGGTCAGTCCTGGGACCTCCAGTCAGGACTGGAATAGTCACCTGCCTGAGTATTCAGAGAGCTGCTGCCTATCAGTGTACACAGTACTGAGCTAGATGGAACAGTGGTTTGACAGGTTCTCTCTGGCATTGTGGTAGCTGACTTCCGCTTTTGCAGTGGGATGTTCCGTCCCTCTTCTCTTTCCTTATCCTTTGCTGCCTTCAATTCTGCTCTAGATCGCTCCTCACCTCAGATGTAGCAGTGATGAGCGTGATGCTGAGATAAGGGTTCTAGTTATCATCCTTTCCTTCATAGCTCATTTTCCTCCTTTTATTTCTTTTTTATCCCTCAGCCATCCCTGCGCATGAATTGGGAATCTTGCACTCAGGATAACTGCAATCAAGTGTGCTCCAAGCAGTCTTTCTGGAAAGGGCAGCACTTCTTTCAGCATGAATCATGAAAAGACAAGTAGGTAATGGCAGTTACTTTGGAGCATGAGCACTCCTTTGGCTTCAAGCAACACTGGAGGATTTTTGTTTGTCATGTTGTGCTTAAGGCATCCACAAGTTTGTGGGGTTTTATGCTACAGTGAAGCATTTTTTAGTCTACTTTTGTCCAATCTGGCAACCTCCAGAGGTGTGGGATTACAGTTCCCATCAGCCCTGGCAAGCAGTTGATGATCACTTTGTTTGTGGGTGATGGAACAGTTCATACAATACAGCTGGAAGATGCAAGATTCGTTTGCATTACTGTGACAGTATTTTTTTTCCCTTCAGAAACCTTTGCCCAGAATGAGGGGAAGTAAAGAGTGATGGAGTCCATCACACAGAATTATCCATTTATTAAGAGTTATTATTCCATAAAATGAATTGGCAACATCATAAATTGATAAAATATCTCTCAAGGTGGACAAATTCATTATTGTAACTTACTTTTTAAAAAATGATGAGGCATAAGAAATATTAATGGCCAGGATCCAGTGGTGTACTTCCATTAGATTCTGCTGCTTCCACCCAAACCTGCACATCCCCTCACAGCCCATGTGTACCCTAAAAGTCTACTCCACAGGGCTTGAAAGCCCTCTAGAGAACATTTTTGGTGCCATAGACAGCAGGAAAGAAAAAGCATAGAAAGTCACAGTTTCCCTGGCACTGGAAACCATGGCACACAATTGAATCACAGTCATTATCAGTTCTTTGTTGCTTTGTTGTGCTTCCAAGTTTTCTGAATTATAACAAGTCTATGGTGAACCTATCACAGGGTTTTCTTGGCAAGATTTGTTAGCAGGGATTTGCCGTTGCCTTTTTTTGAGGCTGAACGTGTGTGACTTGCGCAAGGTCACCCATTGGATTTCTGGGGCCAAGCAGGGATTTGAATCCTGGTCTCCCAGATTTCTAGTCCAACATTCAAACCTCTGCACCATACTGGTTCTCAGCCAGCTCTTTAGGCATGCTAAAATTAGTAAGTTTATAGCTTTCCAGGTGCCTGCATTTTTTACTTGTCAGTTATAAGCAATGTAGTGAGACAGGTGGTGTTTCCCCATCATGGGAAGTGCAGGGGCATGGAAAGTTCTTTGCCTTATCCTGGTCAAGCTATATCAACCTAGAGTGTTCAGTGTTTACCATTTTCATCATTTAAGCTCCCAAGACTGTAAACATCAGTAGTATCGTCTAGAAGGCAGGTTAAGTATGATGTTCCCCTTAAGAATCTTTAAAACTTTGGGCTTTCAGCAAATGTATATAAGAGGAGAATATTCATGTGGCTTTGTCATTTTTAAATATTTGTTCAATTGAACCATTGGTATATGAAGTTACACATTCCTTGTGGAGCTGCATTATATCAATATATGTAGACATTTCTTGGGTTTTGGAACTTTCTTTTGAGAGAGGTTTGGTCTCCCCCTTCTCTGTTGTCTTTTCTCCAAAAGGGAAAGACTTTCCTGTTTAAACAGGGCTTCAGCCTTGTCTGACCAGGATGAAACAATGTTCAATTGGGTGGGCTGTTTTTAGTATGCAATGTATATTTTAAATGTTTCGTTTTAATTTTGATGTTTTAAACATAGTGTTTTAATTGAAGGCTTGATTTAATGCTTTTTAAAAACTTTTGCACTCCGTATTGTTTTAGGTATTCTTTCTTAAATTTATAATCTGTTTTGAGTCCCATTCGGGAGAAAAGTGAGATACAAAATAAATAAATACAGACTTCACCCACTTATCTGACAGGTTACGGGCTGGAGCACTGTCAGAAAACAGAATTGGTTGAAAAGCTGAAGCCATATACTGTACTGTAGGGAGCATGAAAGACTTACAGAGGCTCATTCGTTACCAGCTATGCATGCTTCTCGCAAAGTCTCTCAGCCAACCTAGTGCTTTTTCCCCCTCTCAGCTCACTTTGCAAGCAGTGCACGCGTGCAAGTGGTTCTTAGTGAGCCTAGGTAGGCAAGAAGAACTGATGAAAAAACAGAACACCTGCTGAATTAATAGAACTTGTCCTTAATTTGGGTGTATCAGAAGAGCAAATTGTCAGATAACAGGGTGTCAAAAGTTGGGGGCTTCCTGTTAATAAATATCCATTTAGGAGCCTTCTCCTATCGTAGATGGTCTAGGCATAGTTGTTTCTATAAATATTTTCATACTAATAAAGAGCACGGCACTTGCAGTACATGTATTATAAGGAGTGTGGTAAAGGACATCAACTTACACAAGACTGATGCATCGTAACTCATACTTCGTCTGTTGAGGATTTGTCATATAAACCCTTAAGTAAATTTCAGTACTTGGTAGCATTTCGTCATTTGCAATACATTACAGTACATGTAAGGCATCTCACTTCTTACACAGTAAAGTTCAAATACTGTTCAGCATAGCTTTGGGTGGTAGTACACTTACAGATCCTGCATTAATGTAGCATAGCTATAATCATATGTTTGAAGATGAATATTTCTCTGTTCCCTCGTGTTTCAAGATATGATAATTAGCATAGGAAGCAGTCCATAAGTATGCCTGTCTTTATAGTGGATTGAAATGCTTTTTATTACAGTGGCTGGTGTATGCTTATCTTTGTCCAATAAATTAATATGCCAAAAAGTACCACACATGACAGTAGGGTTGCTAGAATGAAAACAGGAAAGGGCTCCTATAAATTTAATGGTTGTGCAGAACAGGGAATTTCAATAGGTGTTGCTTGTTACCTGCTTGTGTGATAAGCAACATCTGCTGAAATTCGCTCTCCTGCACAACCATAAAATGTACAGGAGCCCTCTCCAATTCTGAGTCTGGTATTCCTATTAAGAGATAAGTCCTGGCTCCCTGCTATGACTGAGGATTTGGTAGATTCCCATATGCTTGAGATGGGTTCTTGATTCTCTTCAGTGGAAGACACCAGGCTGGACTAACCTCATGGCTTCTGCATTTGTTTATCCTAATACTATCTTAATGTTTCTAGCTACGCTGGGACAGTTTCAGCAAAACCGTTTTCCTGCATTTATATTTTTTTAAGTTCGCCATACTGAACGCTGTGCACAAACATTTTAACTCAGATTGAACACATTTTTTATTCTTCAAGTGGCTACCTGTAGAGCCTGCAATTGGCAAAAATATAATTGCTAGCCTGTTATGCATGTGTGTATGTGCCTTAGGCAAGGAATACTCAGAAGTGGTTTTGCCAGTTCCTTCCTCTGTTGTAGGACAAAATTGATGCTAATGAATTGTCCTGCTCGAAGATATGTACAAGGATTCTCATCATGCACACAAAAAAGCAACTTAATTGGAAAAAGGTTGTCCAAACATTCTTACCTGAACTAGGCCAGACTACCGTATTTGCTGGCGTGTTAGATGCACCAGCATATAAGACGCAGCCCACTTTTCAAAGGGTATTTTTCAGGAATAAAATTTTTTAGTTCTCTGGTGAGCCAAATGCACAGGAAAGGAAGGGAAGGAAAGGCGTATTGCATCAAGAGAGGAGGGGGATGAAAAGAGTGCTACACCTGGAGAGGAGGAGAATGAAAAAAATGCTGCACCACTGCCCCTCCCTTCCTGTTTTGCTTGTGCAAAAACTCCCAGCAGAGTCAAAATGCACAGGAGAGAAGGGGAAGATAAGGAGAAACTGTAGAAACATCTATCTGTGTTCCTATAGATCAATGCTTCCACTACCCCCTCCCTTCCTGGCAAGGAAAACTCCTTTCACGCCCTGTCCCTTCCCTATGTTTTTAGTGGTACCATATTTGCTGGTGTATAAGACACATCCCATTTTCAGAGGATATTTTTAGGGAAAAATTATGTCTTATATGCCAGCAAATATGGTAATTCACTAACGCTTCTGCAGTGGTTGAGAGTTTTTTTTATTTCTCCAACACAGAAACCTGTATATCTTTTGTTTTTCAAAATGTATGCATTTTGCTGTGCATTTTTCAAATGTCAGCATTTTTGCTGTCTTGTAGCACTTGGCTCAAGAGTGTTTACGTGCATTTTTAAAGTGTATGCAGTTTTTGTATGTGCATTTTTCTAACGAGTGCCTGTTTTTGAGCACGCTGGTTTTGTTTTGTGAACAGTGTCAGAAGTGGCATTTGAGTCAGTATTTTGCTCTTGGTGGTATGAATTGGATAATCTGATACTGAAATTCATACCTGACACATTTTTCACTCATCTGTAGTTTTTAGTGTGAGACACTGATAGGCAATGAAAGACTCTTCTCCAAAGTGCCTCTCAAGGTCTCAGCTCCTCTCATCAGCTCACCCTGCCCATCACCCACATCTGTTCACCCAGTTCCTCCTTCTAGTTGTTCTATCTGACTCTTGCTGGACCTCTGAAAAGCATGGCACTGGGGCGTGGTACAGAACAAAGATTCATGTGGAGCCCATTTCTGTGAATATGCTTCCCATTTCATTATTATGACAGAACCCCAGTCCACATTTTTTTCAAGCTTTCCTCTATCTTTATAAAAGAAAGTCATATGAAGATATGACTTGCTCACTAGATGGCACCAGATTTAAATGTATCTGGACTTTCTTGGGGATGGGGGTTTACTGGAGACAGTAAAATTCTCATCTAGCTTTCTTAATGCCGTGTCCTCTTGATCTCCTTCTGAAATGATGAGGAAGCTAAGTTCTGTGTCAGATCTCAGCTGCAGTCTTTGCACAACTCTCTTGTAGAGCAGTGGTTCTCACCTTTGGTCATTCTGAATGGTTGCTCTTTAGCTCCCATAATCCCTCACCATGGGGCGTCTGGGAGTCAGTGTCCAAAGCACCTGGAAGACTAAAAGTTGAGAACCATTGCGGCAGAGAACTCCTCATCGTTGGCTGTGGGTGTTGGGAATTGCAGTACAGCACCATCTGGAGAGTGATAAATTGCCCACGTGTATAGTAGATATGCAGTGTATTCACAACTATGGGATGTGACCTCCTTCCCCTTTGTAAGGGGAAAGCAAGTAGTGTTAAGGTGATAATGCTGAAGGATTCCAGAGATAAACAGAGTATGTATTGCCATGAGAGTAATTCATCAAACACTGGATGTCACCATTGTACTACACAAACATCACTGATATTGAGCAGTGAGGGCTCCCATTCAGTTCATGCCAGGACATTTTTTTTCTTTCTCTGCCTTGTAGTCAAAGAAATATTGACACAGACACATGCACGCACACGCACACATACACACACACACCAATATTGTGACCTAATGTTTCCATTCCTATATGAGAAGACTTCATTTCAGAGTTGTTACACTAGGTCAGAGCTCTCCAAACTTTTCATGTTGGTGACATACTTTTTAGACCTGCATCCTTTCGCGACACAATAATTCAGTTTTACTATAAGAGGTTAAACTAACCTCTTATAAGAGATACAGGCACATACATAAATTATAATAACAAAATGTATGGGGACACAACAGATCTCCTGACAACGTTTCAAATATTTTTAAAAATATATGATTTATAAATAATAAAATACACTTCCAAGATTGTAGGCAATACACCTATACGCTTCAGGCAACACACTAAAGCGTCATGGCACACCATTTGGAAAGCCCTGTTCTGGGTAACTTCACTGGCTACACTTACAGTGACTGCAAACTGGTGGCTCTTTTGGAAGAGAAGGTCAACACACTGCAGGTACATGTTGAGGCTCTTCAGTGCATCAGAGAACACAAGGACTTCCTGGATAGAACGGAAGGAAAATTGATCCTACAGAACCAACAGAAAGAAACTGCCAGTGAAAATGAAGAGGGCTGTAACACTGAGAGAACAGTCTGAAGGACAGTCACTGTCAGGAGCAGACCATGCACAAAGGATTCAGAACTGCTCCAGCTCAGCAATCACTTCTTCCATCTTCCTGAGGATAACAGTGGTGAAGAAGAAGAAACAGGAGATCAGCAGCAAGAGACAGAGCATGCCAAGGAAGAACCCAGCTAATCACCAGCTGCAGCAAGAAGAAAAGAAAGGTGCTAGTGGTAGGGGATTCAGTGCTCAGAGGTATAGAGGCACCTGTATGCCAACCTGACAAGATGAATCAGGAAGTTTGTTGTCTTCCCGGTGCACGTGTCCAGGATGTCATTGACAAGTTGCTGAAGGTCATCAAGAACATAGAGCAGTAACCTTTTCTTTTGATTCATGTGGTCACAAATAAAACTGCAAAGAACACTTTTGAGCAGATCACCTTGGACTATGAAGCCCTGGGAAGGAAAGTGAGAAATTTAGAGGCACGGGGTATTCTCACCAATGCTACCAGTGAAAGATTGAGAACCACAGAGGGACAGGAAGATACTGCAGGTGAATGACTGGCCATGCAGATGGCATTGACAAGTGAGGTTTGGCTTCTGGGACTGTTGTCATCACTTCGTAGGTGAAGGACTACAAGCAGCTCACAAAGAACGTGAAGAATGTCTTTGGCAAAAGCATGGTGAATTTGATCAAGAGGGCTTTAAACTAAATCTTGGGGTGGTAGCAGTTTGGAGACGATAGCTGAAACATCTGTCCAAAAGCAAGCTCCAAACACAAGGATGTGAATTTTAGAGGAGAAACTAAGGGAGAGAGTGGAAGGCACAGCGAAACTCACAGTAGAATAAAAGATGAGAACAAATAACAGTTTTTATATGTCTGTACACCAATGCATGTTTGGGAAACAAGCAAGGCAAGCCTGAAGTCCTAGTGCAGGACGGTAAATATGATTTTCCAGATACCAGCAGAGACTAAATGAGATGACTACCATGATTGGAATATAACAATTGAGGGATATAATCAGTTCTGACTAGTGTAATGGGCTCTACATGGGGCTGCCTTTGGAAACTGTTCGGAAACTTCAGCAGGTTCAAAACAGAGCAGCCAGAATGCTGACTGGGGCCAGTTACAGGGAGCATATAACTTCCTTGCTAAAGCAGCTCTACTGGCTACCTGTTTATTTCCGGGCACAATTCAAAGTGCTGGATATAACCTATAAAATCCTAAATAGCTTAGGTCCAGGCTATCTGAAAAACTGTATCTCCCTGTACAAACCAGCTAGAACCTTAAGATCTGCTGGAGAAGGCTTTCTCTCTGTCCCACCATCATCCCAGGCTCACCTGGTGAGGAGATGGGGGAGAGCCTTCTCAGTGGCTGCTCCCACCCTCTGGAACTCTCTTCCACAGGAGGCTGGTCATGCCCCCTCCCTGTTCTCCTTTTGCCAGCAGGCAAAAACTTTTCTTTTCAGACAGGCTTTTATATAAGCCAGGTAGCTTTATTTATTAATTGGAATATCATTTTAAGTGTTTTTATGATTTTAAATCCCTTTAATGTGTTTTTATTGTTGGAAGCTGCCTTGGCTCCCAATTCTGGGAGAAAGGTGGCCTACAAATAAAATAAATAATAATAAATAAAAAGAATAGATGGGGAAGAAAAGAAGGGGAGTAGCATTGTATGTCAAAGACAAATTCACTTTCATGGAAATCCATGCAAGTGATCAAACTGGACCAGTAGAGAGCGTTTGGATAAAAATAAATGGAGAAAGAAATAAAAACAGTATTGTGATAGGAGTTAAAGTTGCTGTTGTTAACTGCCATCAAGTTGACTTGAGCTTGTGGTGATCCTATGGCTGAGAGACATCCAGATCATGCTGCCATCAACCACTCTGCTCATTTTTCAAATGGAATTCTCTTTAACTGATTGCAAAAGAACAAGGAGATGCATCTTCAAAAAAAGAAAGCAAAAGAGAATACAGACTTGCATCAAATTTACATGTCTAATTCTAGATTTTTGTAGATGCAATCTTAGAAACAATTACTATAATTTATCTAGAAATATAATACATCTCAAAATATTAGGAAAAGTGTAATCATGTCTTTGGCCTGTGATCTTAACTATAACACATTACTTTTTGGAATAACTATAATATGCTACTTTTTGGAATGAGCAACATTTGGGTGTGTGTGTGGAAATTTTTTGTCTTTTTTGTCTTTTAATTTTTTTTTCTTAATAAATTTAAAAGTAAAAAGCAACCCATTATTGATATACAGTCAGCCCTCTACGTTTGCTGATTTCCCTTTTGTGCATTTGATTATTCACAGATTATTTGCTGTCACCTCGGCTGCCTCCGTATGCCATTTTTAACTGGGACTGCAAGTCTTGTGAGACTGGAAAACTGCAAACGAGGCTTCTAAGTCCCTCTTAAAAATGGTGTGGGGCAGCAGTGGAGGTGGCAGTAAGCCCCACCAGCCACCCATTTCTGCCTTGTGAAGGAACCCTGATGCCTCAAAGGAATCCGCATTGGGTTGAATATGGTGATCATACTTTTTTGTGTGTTAAATATGGTTTGGGAGGGCCCAGAGTTATTCACGTTTGTTTGTTTTTCACTTTCACGGGAGTTCTGTGCCCCTAACCCTAGCAAATGTGGAGGGATGACTGTACACTACTGATACTAATGTATCAGTACTACATTACCGTACTAACTGTTAATGTATTACTAATGAGTTGCTCTTTCAGTAAAAATGTCAGCAAGATCCTTCTTAAAAATACTGATAGAAAAGAGATCAATTCCTTTTGTTAAATACTGTTCCAAGCTCTGTTCTTTAAACTGGACAAGGGTGACTTTCAGGGAAGTGACTGCTCTCTGACAACCCTTCAAATAGATGACTCTGTTCTTTAAAGTAGGATAATGCGGGATCCTATTTTCACACAAAATTACTTGAGTCCTTCAGAATTGGTCTCCCTGCTGCTCTAGATTAGGATCAAACTGAAAATTTCGAGAGGATGTTTCTCTTAACTCTGACCATTTCCGCACTAGAGTGTTATAGGGCTATGATTCCACTTTCAACATCCTATGGAATCCTGGGGTTTGCAGTTTCGGGAGGGGCTGGCCGGCCCCTCCCGAAACTGCAAACTCCAGGATTCCATAGGATGTTGAAAGTGGAATCATAGCACTATAACACTCTAGTGTGGAAATGGCCTCTGAGAAATTCTGAAAGATGCTAAGGAAAGGATTATGGTTTTAGGCCAATGCTGTACCTAAACAATGAACATTTTCAAAGGGCAAAATAAGCTAAAGGAGCATTGAATCCACAGACAAGCTGTATGATACTAGCGCTCAATTTTTCCCCCTAATTAATTCATCTTCATCCTAATTTTCTAGGAAATGTCTGCCCTCTCTTATTTTACAGTGTGCATTTTTATCATCGGTGCATACCTATTAAGTCCATTGGTTAGAATTTGTGCCTTTGCTGTGCCTTTATTTATTTAATGCTTGTGTTCTTTTCCACACAGATTGCCCTCCAATCCGGATAATAAGTACCACTTTAGTGGTAACGCGACACATCATGAGACAGGACAGGGGGACTGAGGGAGATTACCTCCTGAATGGACCCACTGCATCTGAGATTATTGAAGAAACTGAATATATAAAACAGGTATAATGCTTCCCATGAACGTATGAAGGTTCTTTCGATGGAGCTAGGATAATGATCCTTCTCGTCTAGAATGGACTACCTTGAATGCGAGAAATTGCCCAAGATCTTAGGGAAAGGTCTATCCAAGCTGTTGTTTGAGAACTTTTTAATGCAGTTTACCAGGCATTGAACCTAGATTATGTGTGTGTTGTCCAAGCAACCTGTGGTGTTATTGTTATGTGCCTTTAAGTTGTTTCCAATTTATGACAAGCTTAAGGTGAATCTGAAAGCCAGCATGGTATAGTGGTTTGAGCTTTGGACTATGATTCTGGAGACCAGAGTTCAAGTCCCCACTCAGCTATGGAAACCCCTTGGGTGATCTTGGGTGAGTCATGCACTCTCAGCCCCAGAAAACCATGTGATAGGCTTGCACTAGGGTCACTATAAATTGGAAATGACTTGAAGGCACACAGCAAGAAGATTAACTTATTATGGGGTTTTCTTGGCAAGACTTGTACAGAGGGGGTTGCCTTTGTCTTCTTCTGGTGTGGATTGCCCAGTTGGATTCCATGGCAGAGTGGAGGTTTGAACCCTGGCCTCCAGAGTCATAGTACAATGCTCAAACCACTACAGCATAATGGCTGTCAATGAGTATGATATATCAGTGTGTATTTTCATGGATTAATGGATGAATTAGTACATAATGTGCATCTGGGGCACTGATGTGAAACCTGTGGCTTTACAGATGTTTGAGACTTCAACTCCCATAATCCATGTTGGCTGGGGCTTCTGGAAGTTGCGGTCTGAAGGTGATGGAAGGCCACAGGTTTCCAACCCATGCTTTAGAGAGATCTACATTTATTATTGATTAATAATAAAATAATAATAATTGTGTCTAAAGTGAACCCTTACCTTGTTCACTGGATGAGGATATACTCCTTCTGAGGGAGCAGGTATCTAGCTTGGAAGTACTCCTAGATCTATATCTGTCACTGGAGATCCAAGTGGACTCTGATTTGAAGTAGCTGTGGCCTGCTTTGGTTTGTCCACTAGCTACGACCTTTTGCACTAGCAGATGGTTTTAATTCATTTAATTTTTTTTAGTCTGTTTAAATTATCTTTTACTGTTCTAAATTTTTCTTTTATGTAGTTCAAATTGATGTTATTTGTGCACTGCTCTGAGAGCCTATGATATACAGCAGGTTGTAAATATCTAATAAACTCCCAAACTCTTTACAATTGACTCTGCTGGATTGGGATGATGGAAGCTTGAGGTCAAGAACATCTGAAGTGACACTTAATTCCCATTCCTGGTGCTATCCAGGAATCCGTTTTAGAATCCATTTTAGCTCAAGCAGAAATCACCTGAAGAACAAGGCCACATTGTTGACTTTTCAGTACTTAAAATCATTGAGCTGGAAGAGACCACAAGAGCCATCGAGTCCAACCCCCTGCCATGTAGGAATACACAACCAAAGCATTCCCGACAGATGGCCATCCAACCTCTGTTTAAAAACCTTCAAAGAAGGAGACTCCACCACACTCTGAGGCAATGCATTTCACTGTGGAACTGATCTTACCATCAAGAAGTTCTTCCTAATATTTAGAGGGAATCTCTTTTCTTGAAGTTTGAAGCCATTGCTTTGTGTCCTAGTCTCTGGGACAGCAGAAAACAGGCTTGCTCCATCCTCCATATGACATCTCTTCAAATACTTAAACACAGCTTTCATATCACCTCATAATCTCTTCTCCAGGCTACTTGAGTGATTTGTGGGTAAAGTTTATGGTTCACTCCTTGCTCAACCACACAGAAACCCACTGGGTGTCCCTGGGCAAGTCACATTCTTTCATTCAGAGAGGAAAGTAATAGCAAACCTGAATAAATCTTTCCAAGAAAGCCCTATCATAAGTCAGGGTCAACTTGAAGGCACATAAAAAGGGAAGCAGCAGCAGCAACAACAAAACTGTATGGTTCGGTGACCAAGGAAAGGTAGCTGTCATCAGCCTGTGAACCACTTATGCCATAAAGTACATAGTATCAACTGTCTGAGTTTAGCCAATTTTGAAATTTGTTTAAAAAGAACATGTGGATTGAAATCAAGATTGTACATACATCTGCATATGTATCCGTTTACATATATATAACGGACAGGTTTAATATGGTGAAACATCAGACTTTGTGAAATGGGAATCTGAATTGTATTTGTATCTGGCTTGAATGTTCAAACAAATGTCAAGACTTTGATTGCTTTTGATTTCTTCACTCAGATTAGATCCACTCTTGCAAAAGTTCAGCCCCTCCTGTGTAAAAATGAATCTAGCCATGGGGTTGCAAATCACATGCTGGATGCAAAGGTATGGATGGATTTTTCTGCCTGAAAATGTGCATTGTATTGGTCAAACTGTGTCTGTTATTTAGGTGTAATTGTGTAGTAGATTGGATTTCACCAGTTAACACCCATCCCTTAACCACCTGTACTCCACCCAGTTTTGGCCAGATCATGGTCTCTCTGTGGCTTTCTGAGAATAGTCCTTTTGATTCAAGCACTGGCTTCACCCCTTGTATAGCTTGTCAAACTTATGCAACAGCAAAGACTTGCTATTTGACTGACAAAAGTACGAAATCAGGATACTCCTGAATAAGAAGCAGGCCTCTCTGAACCCAGAATGTTGAATGTTCATAAAGAATGTTAAGGAATTACGCTTGGCTTCTAGCTGTCTAATTCCCCATGATTTGCAAACCCAGGGAGAAAGAGTTTGCTGCCTGATGCAGTGTTCCGAGTGCTAATTAATCTTGTAGTCAGAGAATGCAGTCCCAGGGGAATCAAAAGCTGTTATTTATCAGGGCTGTTGTGCGAATGCTTTCAAATATGAAGCCCTTGGGAGCTGAGCAAATAGAACAAGATGCTTTATTGCCAAAGGGCTAAGAGAAGAAAAGTAAGTCTGCCCTGAAATCTTAAAATGCTGTTGGGTCTCAGTTCAACATGAGGATGAAGAGCGGGGGCAGAGCCTTCAGCCTTCACCTGGGTCTCCCCAATGACACCTGGTTTCCAGCTGCTGATTGTAAAACTGTCATCATATCAGGACCAAAGGGAGCTGAATTCTGTAAATTTGTCTAGCTAGGTCAAGATAGGGGGATTTTTTTTTTCCTGCTAAGAGCTCCATTGCCTGAGAAACCATTTTTCTGGGAAGGGACATTTTCCACTTGTCAGCAGGGCCAGAGCTGGAGGTGAACGAGGTCTGAATGTCTCAGTCTTGGGCCGTTTCTGCACATAGTGCTATTATTGCACTTTCAACATTGTATGGAATCCTGGGGTTTGCAGTTGAGGGAGGGGCCTCAAACCCCAGGATCCCACAGAATGTTGAAATTGAAAAAATAGCTCTATAAAAGTCTAGTGTAGAAATGGCTTTGGTCTTTTTCTTCTGATAGACTGTTCATCCATCCATTCACCCAATCTGTTCAAGCACAAATCAGTCAATTTGCACATGCCGATCTATTTATACGTTTGTCTCTCTATCCACTTCCCCACACATCTGTCATCTTTAATTTTCTCTTTCTTACACATGTGCATCCCCATTCATCCATTGTACACATAAAAGCATGAATACCAGTCATTTATCCTCAGTTCATCCATTCTTTCCCATACCTCCCCTTCCCTACAAACACACACAGAGGCATACATCCCATTCTGGTTTCCAGCCTAGAAGGTGGAGGTGTGTTGATGCATTCAACATTCACTGGGCTGCTATCTACTTTAATTCCACAAAGCCAGTCTGTTGAGGCTCGGGAGAATCAGGGAAAACCCCAAACCCCTTTGAACTTCTAGGTCTTGGGAAATATTCTCATAATTGTCGAATGCACAGACAGTTGTATGCTGAAGGCTGTTGAAGACGGGTGTACCTTCCTAGATGTTCAATGTTTAGGGGTGGTCAGTTAGAGAATATAATATGGATTTTCACTGTGTGTGTGTTGTGTGTATGCGTGTGTGTGAGAGAAAGAAGTCAGGTTGCTTCTTAAAGATGACGTCCAGTGTTGTTCTTTTCCTTTTTTTAAAAAAATGGAGCCATTTTAATGATTAGTACATTCTAAACAGGCCAAACTGCTAGGAGGATGCCTCAGTGGGCAAAAAACTCCATTAATGGTCTCAGTGGACAGAAATGGTTTATTTAGAAGGGAGTGTCTCTCCACTTTGCTCTGTTTCCATGCTGTGGAAGGGAATGGCTGGGGTGGTAGGGGCTTTTCTTCTGGCCCTGCCATCATAGAAGCCAGTTGAGCTGTTGGAAGAGGTGGAGAAAGAGTATGACATGGTCAAGAGTGCACCATGTTGAAGAAGAAGGGTACAAGTGTGGAGGGTTGGGATGGAAGAGGAGAGTCAGGGCGGGTACAGAGGTGCTGTGGCTGGACCTTGATCCTTAGATAGTTGTTCCATACTTTAAGCCCTCATCTCTTTATCTATGCACTCAGGCAGGTATGCTCAGTGACTCAGGCCCTTTCCGCACCTTACCTTTTACCGGTGCTGAGCTGCTCAGCTCGTGCACGAAGGCTTGGGAGGAACGCTCCCGCTTCCCTGCTGCTTCCCTGCTGCTCAGCCTCTGCAGCTCCTTCCTTTCGCGCAACCGCCCTGCCTCTTCCTTTCACAATGTAGCCTGGGACCTTTCCCAGCCTGCACTGCCCAGGAAGCACAACCGGCCCAGCTCCCAACGCACCGCACGCCAGGTAAGTGCGCGTGGGGCGCTGGACTAATGCGTGAGCTTGAAGCTGAAAATGAAAAAATCCGTGTGCACTCTGCGTCCAGCCCTTGAGCGTTGCGTAAATGTGAGTGTGTCATGCAGACCGCTCCTCACGTTTATGTGTTGCTCAACGGGCCCTTTCGCTTAAGAAATGCCGTGCGAAAAGTGCCTCAGTTGCAGGTGATGCAATGGTGCAATTGCACTGAGACCCTATTTTTCTTATCAATTTAATCAACACAGCATCCATGCTTATACAGCTCTGTAACCTGTAAGAACACAAAGATGAGAACCAAAAACCCAGCTGATTTTTAAAAATGTTTTTTGGTTTTAGCCGCATATCCAGGAACCTGGACTGGGATCCGATGAAAGGTCCCTGTCCTTCAGCTGCAAGGAGACAGTGGAAAAGATGAAAAAGGCAGAAGAAGAACTGTCACGGGTGAACAAAGAAAATGAACAGTTAAAGATCAAGGTGTGGCTACATTTCTGCAATGTGAAAGAAGTACTTTGATGTAGTTAGTGATACATAGCAACCATTTGTATTTTAGATTTAAAAAAAACACTCTCAGTTTGTCTTGAAACTGATCTAAAACCAGATCTTGGAAGTAATGCATTTAAAGTAACAATGTCTTTTGTAACTTGTTAGTTTGGTAGTTGCAAAAGCATAACAACATTCCTTCAACGAAACTGCTCAATGACTGGTAGCACTGTTACCAGGTTTGCATGTATATGTGTGTGCACATATAATGAGTATTCATTCAGTCCAAAACATTGGCCTAAATCCTTTTGTTGGTCTCAACTAGAGTACAGCCATTGTATCAGTTGGATTTACATATGTATTGACTCACTACCCAACAATCTACTCTAGTTGGGATTAATGAATAGAGTTGAAGCCATTGCCTTCTCTGTGACCTTTTGGGCCAGTTTTGACTATTAATTGTTTCTTAAAAATGCTCTGAAAATACATTAATTAAAAGTAACGCATTGCTAATATGCTACTAATGTGTTACTCCTAAAGTAAAATGTTAGCTTTTTGAATGCTAATGTGTCAGCTTTTAAAAATAACATCCTAAGTTCTGCCAACAACATACATATGGAGTTAAGTATTCAGCTGGGACATGGTAGTGTGGCATGCTTGAATATTAATCTGCATCAAAAGGCTCTGAAGTGATATACTTCAGGAAATTGTGTTTATAACTCATCTGTTCTTCAAGTAACGCAGACTTCAGTCTCAAGCACAGAAGGTATTAAGTGGGGAAGGCAGCATATAGGCTGTGGGCTCAATCTTGCCTGTGGAAGTTCTTTTCCAAAGGCTCACCCCTGGAGGGTAGCACAAAAGGAATCCTTGCTGTTCACTGACTGAAGATAACAGGGATTTCCTGCTGGGTTTTGCCTGAGGAAAAAGGAGGAGGAGAAGCAAAGTCAGTATTCAGTTGGTTTTTTTCAAGAACCTGCTGACAGACTTCATTCCTTTTGCTTCCCCAAGTAGGGAAGGCAGAAGGAATATAAAAAGAAGTCCCTGGTCAAAATGCCAGCTGGAAAAGCTTTACCTAATCCTAGAACCAGAGACCTGTTGACTTTCCCTCCCCAATGTTATTTTGGCCTGTGGAGATGAAGGAGGTTAGGGTATAACTCCTCCTCTGTTTCCCCATCTCTATACTCAGGTCTTATGCTTTGCTATGATTTGATAATGTGGAGTTGCTGATAGTTTGAATCTCTATATCAAAAGAAAGGATTGCTGTGGAGTATAGTGGACAATGCATTAAACACAGGCACAGACTAGGAGCTTGCATTTCAAAAGATCTTTTTGAATACCTACCTGCCTGCTTCCATGCCTTTGTTGCCACTGTTCCTGCTTAAATCTCTGGCTATTTTCTAAGGTTGAGAAAAAAGGGGGAGAAGTTATTTGTAATTGCTAGGTAACTGCTAAACTCAATTTTGGGAGTGACTTGTCTATTTCCTTTATGCCGTGACTGGGCTATTTGTCCACTGTGGAGTTGTATGCATACTCTCCAACTGTTCTGATGTGGAAGCAACCAACCTGATTAACCCTCTGTTGTCCCACTTTCCCAGCTGCTTGTATAATGTCCCAGTTTCTCTCTTCTCCTCCCACTTTCCCCCTTTGTCCTTCAGTTATTTCTGTTGCTGCAGACTGAAGCCATTTCCACCCTACAATATTGTAGTGCTATTATTCCACTTTCAACATCTTGTGGAATCTTGGGGTTTGCAGTTCAGGGAGAGTCCTTTAGAAGTCTGAGCCAGAGAGCTCTTTGGCCTCGGTAAACTACAAACCCCAGAATTCCACAAGATGTTGAAAGTGGAATAATAGCACTATAACAGTGTAGGGTGGAAATGGCCTGAGTTCCAAGTGAAAAAGGCTTTTGCATTCAGTTAACTTAGCTGGGGTGAAAGGAAAAGAGGGGGTAGTTGGCAAGAGCAAACTTCTGCTCATTCTTTCCTGTCCTGCCTGCTCTTCCTCATTAATGTCATACTGACTATACTCTGATGTTGCTTGAACACTTGTGTCCTGGTTTTCATCTGTGATATGTTAGAGCATATATGGATGGCAGTGAATATGCTTTATGGCACAAAATCTTAAAAACAGAAACAAAATGTGATTCACAGCAAGCTAAATTTTCCTCATCAAATTACAGAGAATGTTTCCTTTCCATAATTGCCTATGCAGACAGGGGAAGGAGATAACCACGGTGCATTGTTGTAGGGAAGATGAAACCCTTCCCTCCTTGATCATCCCCAGTTAAGCTAGTTGGGACTTAGGGGAGCTGGAGTCCAACAACATCTGGAAGGCCGCAAGATAGCTAGCCTTGAAGAATATCATTTGCAATTGATTATTTAATCCACTATTTTGTAGCTTCAAATAGTTTTGATACACTTCATGTCAACTAAGGGCAGTTTATAAATGCAAGTACAAATATATGCACGGGCATGCACATACAGAGTTTAGTTGCAGTTGTGCTAAAACTTCTTGTTGTTACAAAAGGATATGTAAGAATATTTGAAAATATTCCAAAAAAAGTTGTTGAAAAACATGTTTTTTCAAGTGTCAAGAAACTCTGATGAGGAGAATCCTGGACTGACAAGAGTTACTGTGCACAAAATTCACACGTGTAGTTTCTGTACAGAAAATAATGTTTCTATGTGGAAAATATATTCTGTGCAGAAAATGCTGTAATTGGGAACTGATTTTGCTGCTCATTTGTATGTGGCTGATTTGTTTAGAAAACCACATTTTCTCCACAGGAAACAGCCTTTTCTTTGTAGAAAAATGCTGTTTTCTCTGGAAAACAAGCATGTGGGAGTTTTGTGGAAGTCCCAGCTTGCAAATAAGTTTCAGGAACTGCATGATTTTTGAAGATTTTCATGCAGAGGAAACTAAATCGCCAAAATTATTTGTTCTTTTCTTCAAGAAGAAAATTAGTGAAGAATTCTATCCCTAGTGTAGCTGCTCCATCCTTCACTGCTACCTGTGGGTAACAACAAACTATTTCAGCCAATATCAGCTGCCGTTGCTAACTCTTACCTTAGAACTTCTCCAGATGGGGCAAATGTGTTGGGATGTTGCACTGTTTCATAGAATCATAAAAACATAGAGTTGGAAGAGCCCATAAGGGCCATCCAGTCCAAGCCCCTACCATGCAGGATTTCCCAGTGGGCAGCCATCGAAGCATTCCTGACAGATGGCTACCCAGCCTCTGTTTAAAAAACTCCAAAGAAGGAGACTCTGCCACACTCTCAGGCAGTGCGTTCCACTGTCATACTGCTCTTACTGGCAGAAGGTTTTTCCTAATGTTCAGTTGGAATCTCTTTTCCTGTAGTTTGAATTGACTGCTCCGTGTCCTAGTCTCTGGAGCAGGAAAAAACAAGCTTGCTCCATCTTCCATATGACATCCCTTTAAACAGCTATCTCTTCTCCAGGCTAAACATACCCAGCTCCCTAAGCCTCTCCTCATAGGACATAGTTTCCAGGCCTTTTACTATTTTGCTCACCTGCTTCTGGACACATTCTAGCTTGTTAATATTTGTTTCTGTAGTTCTTAGGGGTTTTTTCCCCTCAAAATATCCAAATCATGTTTCTGGTATCCCAGAATATTTTCTGACAGTTCCTGGCAGGTCCTGTAGCATCTCATTCCCCCCGTTGAGTTGGTGTCTGATTAATTCTGTGACATATTTGAACAACAACAAAAATCATTATCTTCTCCCTCTTTCTTTTTCATTCTTTTTTCTTAGAATTATAGTTCAGTGAAATGACACTTTTGTATTATAATGCTGAGGAAAAGAAATCCAAAGAAATTAAAGAGAAATTTTTAAAAAACAGAAAGAAAAAAGAAAAATTGCCCTGTATCTGAAAAAGTGGGCTTATATCAATGAAAGCTCATGCTAAAATAAAAACCAGTTATTCTTAAAGGTGCTGCCATCTTTTTTTTTCTTTTCCACTTGCCCTCTTCCTTGTAATGCTGCAAGAGACTAGCACAGTTACTTCTTTAAGAAGGATCACCTCAGTAACCAATCCTCCATTTGGAAGAGTCCTAGTGCCAATTCAAGAAATAGTTACAAACACTCCCCCCAAAAAGTGGAGTGAGTGGACATGGAAGTGACAACAACTACCAAAACCGAAGGAGTTATATTGCAATAACTCATTCTTCTTTAGAAAATACTGTCTAATTTTTTTTTATAACGTGCTGTCTGATTTATTTTATTTTATTTAGCAATATATCAGAGATTGTTCCATATTTCTACCCATAGGCTTCAATGGCTCCTTTCTTTCCTGGAACTTCTGGAGAACTGGCAGCCAGTGGCTCATGGACCAGCTGTGGTCCATGGACCACCTTTTTGAGTAGCACTGTTTTAGGGCAATCTGGAAGAGTGCATATAGAGTGCAAATCTACCTAGCCTAGATGTCCAAAAGAAGCTGGGTTGAATTCAAACTACTTCTAGCTTAAGAATGTTGGAAATTGCGTAGGACTGCTCTCCATCTGGCTTACCTTTTTGCTGGCATTGTTGGTGGTGTCTCTGGGCTGGAAGAGGTTTGGATCAGGTGTAAGGTGTAACTTGGTTCTTCTCTGGCTCCATCCTATTCCAGCCCATATGTTGGATCCTCTGCCAGCAATTGTTCCGCTGGGAGATCTCTGAGATCAGCTGGCAGAAGGCCAGTTTTGCTGCCAGAAGAGCTTTTCAACAGACACAAGAGGCTTGCAGCTACATCAGACGATACACTTAGCACACTTTCAAGATAGGATTGCAATTCTCAGCTGCTAGGTACTAAGCCATGATGTCAAAAGAATCAGATGTCAGCATCCAAAGTATCAAGTTTCCTAAAGTTCTTAATGTGGTTCCTTTTCCTTTGAGAAATCCACAAGTTCAAAACTAAAAACTGGCAGACTTTCCTCTGGTTTTATTTAGAATATGGGTGGACTGTTCTACAAACAACCAATGGCTGGTTTGTCCTGAATTTAATTTGGATTTAGTCAAATGGGATTTGAACATGGCCTTTGCTTCCAGGCAATAAGATAGTATAGCCTGTGATCTCTCCCTCTTGTTTATAATTTTATTTATTTACTTAATTGATTAATTGATATCCCACTGGAATCCAAAGAGGCTCATACCTGCTGGAACACTGCTGCAGTATGTTCCAAGATTTGGCTGAAAGGATTCAAATAGCTTGGTGAAAGCATATATCCCAGGGTCCCCGGCAGCATAGGCATGTCAAGGCCACACTCCAGAAGGGGAGGGAAAATGATAAATGCTCATGATTTTCTTAGATTATTCTCTGAACCAGACTAAAATTTAGAGGATCTTGCCTTGAACAGTGTTATGGTTTGGCAAGTTCCATGTTTCAAAGCAGGAATTTATGAACTTCAATAACATCAGTGTCAAAAATTAGATACCCTTTTGTCTGGATAACAAGTATAGTTGCTGGTTTTGCAGTGATTGGATCCCCATTGTTACCTGCATTGGTATAATCTAATACAGGAAGTTCCCGCCTTTCAGCACTCCATTATCTGACCAGTCACTCTTTCAGTGCTTCCCAGTTAAGGACAAGTTCCATTCATTTGACTTGAGGGGGTGCTCTTTCATCAGTTCTTCTTGCCTGTGGAGGGTTGCTTGGGACTGCTTGCGTGTTCATGAGGTCCCAGGTCTTGCCTATTGAAAGAGTGGATCTCCTGGTCATATTAGTGGAACTTGCCTGTATTGCAAGCTTCAAAACAGCAGATTTCCATTAGATCTTCTTACCTACGGAAGCTTGCTTGGGACCACTTACATGTGCATGAGATCCCAAGTCTTGCCTACGGAAGGAGTGGATCCCCTAGGTCAAATGAGTGGAAGTTGCCTGTTTTTCAAGCATGGAAACAGCGGGTTTCTGTCAGTTCTTCCTACCTTTGGAGGCTTGGTTGGGACTCACATGCACTGCTTCAAAGTGAACTCCAGAAGGGAGAAAGGTGCCAAGCCAAATGAAAGACTTTTTGAGCAGCACATGCACACGGTCGGTCTCAAGCAGACCTTTGTAAGTCCTTCATGTTTCCTTCAGCAAAGGGCTTTTACTTTTCAACCATTTCTGCTTTCTGACAGTGCTCCAGTCCCTAACCTGTCAGATAAGTGGAGGAAGCTTGTGGTATTCTTATAAGAGCCCACATCCTAGTATGTTCTAGAAATGGTGAAAGGCATCTTTGTTGTTTTTTACCCGGTATGCTGTCCTGTAACAATTTTAATATAGTACTGGGCAAATGGAGTACCATGCAGGTCGTAAAGCATTTGAGTGCCGTTTTTATGGTCCTCAGGCGTCAATTTTTAACTTTTTTAAAAAAAATTCCTTTTTCTCCCAAATGCCCTCTAGGCGTGGTGGGAGGCATTTTGTGACATTTTTGCTTCAGGGCCATTTCAGGTCCAGGAGAGAACTTTCCCTAAAGTAGGAAGTGAACAGGAAGTGATTTTTGGTCACTTTCTGTTACCAAAAAGGCCTCTCTGGGCCTAAAATGGGCCAGCCTTCCCCACAAAAATGCCAAAATGCCCTTATGTTTTCTAGAGGGTTTGGGGGAATTTTGGGGCAGTTTCTTGCTTATCTGATCTTGGAAGCTAAGCAGAGTCAGTTCTGGATAGTACTTGCGTGGGAAGCCACCAGTAAATACCAGGTACTATATGCCGTATTTCAAAGGAAGGAAGTGGCAAAACCACCTCTAAGTATTTCTTGCCTACGAAAACCCTATGGAATTCATGGGGTTGCCATAAGTTGACAGGTGACTTGAAGGGACACAGACACACATGGAGGGGTGAAGCCTTCCAAGGACTCCTGGGGGACTCATGCATCCCCCTTGCTTCCCATAGTTGTCCATCCCTGCTTTAATAGTATGTCTTTGCCCCTCCTTCCTTTTTACAAATATGTTAAATTTTACATATGTAATCCACGGCGACTCTTTTCCAGTTGGAAGCGTCGAGGACGGCTGGTGCAGAGGCTGTGAAACATGGAGCTCAGAAACTCCATGACGATTACAGGAAGCGCTCTGAAGATCTCAACAAGAGGCAGGAAGGAATTATACATACAATGAAGGTTGGTTGGTTGGTTTGTTTATAGCATTTTTGGCTCTGAAAATTGTGTGTGAACTCTCTCTGCTCATTTGTAGATATGATTTCCTCCCAGATGCTTGAAGCATTGCAGTTGATATTTGAGCATTATGCCATTTCATTTCACTGCTTGAACACACTAGGAGTGAAATGTCTTGGAACTGGGATTAGCCAAAACCACTGAGGATTAAAATGGTCCATGTGTATTGACCATGGTGGATGTTTGGACTTCATTAGACTATTAAATATGCACCACTGGGCTTCGAGAGAGAGGAGGCAATTACTGTCTTCAATCCCTGCTTGTAGGCTTCCAGAGGAAGCAAGTTGCTGGACTAGCTGGGCTTTTGGTCAGATCTGTCAAGCTCCTTTCTTTATGTTGTTTGGGCATAATAAAGGCTCTGCATGGGTGGTAGGCTGTGCTCAATTGCTATTTTTCCCATTCATATGGCACCTTTACAAATTTGCCATGAGCAAATCATCCCAGGCTATGTTGCTGAAGAACAGCAAGTTTGTTCCTGTATTTTCCTGAGTTTAGCTTTTCTTTCCTTCAACCGCAGGCTCGCAAGCTGGAGCAAGAACAAAAGCTAAAACAAAGCACAGACAATCTTAGCCAGCTGAATGTTCAGCTGCAAGAAAAGCACAGTCAGATTGAAGAACTGGAGAAACGAGTGCAGAGGATGGAAGAGGTAAAGCTGGAGGTTCTGTTCCATCAGTTGTGTGGGTATTATGTCCCCCATTCTACAAAAGCAGAAGTGGGGAAAGTGAAGAATGTGTTGTCTGCTGAAAGGTCTTAATTAGAAGGTAGAGAAATCTGATTGAATTAGAAGCCCTGTAATTACTGGTGTTAGAATAGAATGCTAGTGCTGGGTGTATCCCTTCATCCCCTCCACCCTATATAAGAGAGAATAAATTATTCAAAATAATAACAATTTGCAGAATAAATTGGGCAAACTAACAGGCATCACAGTCAATTTTTTTTGATGGTTTTACAGGGTGCCTAAATTATTTTTTGCTTTTGCTGTAGAGTCTGGGCTGGCTTTTGTGTGTATGTGTGATTTTGTGCATTTCTTTTATGGCAGAATGCTCAGAGCAGAATCTGGAAAAATGATTTTTTCTATGAAAACTCCCAGAGGGGTCCTGAAAGTAGTCATCCAAAAAGTAATTTTTCATCTGCTGATCAGGAGTATGCAAGTAAAGAAAACATTCTGGATCAGGTTTTTTCTTGTAATGAGACTGCAGAATTTTCCTGTCAATATATGAGGTGCATGCAACAAACTGTTGGCTCATCAGTCTAGCATAGCACCATATATTTTGATCTGACAACTGATCTCCATGTCAGAAGTCATTCTTAGCCTTGCTGCCTCGAAAACATTTTATTGGAAATGCCAGAAATTGAACCCAGGTCCTTCCAGGGGAAAGTATATGCTGGCCCATTCCCAGCCAGTCAAAGCTAGCTTTTAAAGTGCAGCATAGTTTTGCTGAGAGAGAGAGAGAGCGCACCGGTGTGGTGTAGTTGATCTTTGGATTAGGACTGTGGAGACAAAGGTTTTAAACCCCACTCAGCCATGGAAACCCACTGCATGATTTTAGGGGCAAATCGCATTCTCTCAGCCTCAGAGGAAAGCAAAGACAAACTCCTTCTGAACAAATCTTGCCAAGAAAACCCCATGATAAGGTCACTTTATGGTTGCCATAGGCTGGAAATGACTTGAAAGCACACAACAACAGCATGGTATTGCTACATGAGTACTCTGGCTAAGTAATGGAATGGACTGGCCCTGAAGAACTGGTGACTAAACCCAACTGAACACAGCTATCTGGCCATGTTTATGAGTGCTTTGAAATTGCCACCATGGTTGTCTAAGTTTCTAGGAAGGAAGCAAGATCAAGAAATTTACCAAACCCTTAGTGAGTCATCATCACAAGTTGGGAAAGTTACTTTTTGGACTGAAATTTCCAGTGTCCTCAAGCCAGCATAATCATTTAGAATCATAGTTCAAAGAAGTCAGTTTTCCAGGCTCTGGTCATCATCCGTTATTGCTGCAGAGCTGGGTTAAGATCATCCCACTAGCAAACTCTTCCAGAGATTTTACACATCTGGGTGATTATATGCTCCTTGGAAAAGGATTCCACAACAGGAAAAGTTTGTAGATATATGTATGTACCTTCAAACCACCTGTAGACTTACGATGACCCCATTAATTTCATAGGGTTTTCTTAGGCAAGGAATATTCAGAGGATGTTCTTTAAAATCCTTCCTCTGGAATTTAGCCCACAGCACCTGGGATTCATTGGTGGTTTTCCCATCCAAGTATTAACCAAGACTGACCCTGCTTAGCTTCCAAGAACAGATAGGATCTGGTGCCCTTAGAATATTTAGGACTCACTACAGAAAGTTTACTGGGCAGAAAATAAATCACTTGGTATGACAAAATCCCCTTTAAATCAATGAGATAGAAATCAATGAAGATTGCATTCCAGTTCATTTCTGTTAGAAGAGTTTAAGATTCAGATAAATGATGGTTACAAAGGAGATATCTCCTAAATCTTTGAAGAGAAGAAGGGAGGCTTGGAACAAATATGTGAGGGAACAAAGTATTAACATCCTCCCTGTTTTCTTCCCTATGAGGATCTAGATCAGGGGTTGGGAAATTGGGCCCATGGGATCCATGTGGCCCTGAGAGCCCCCATTTTATAGCTTTGGAAGCCCTTGGAGTCTCTCAGAGTCACTAGATACCCCTTCCCCAAAATTTAATTTGCCTTTCCAGCCAATATTTCAGTTGAAAAACAATCAAAATCCACCCAAACTATGACAAAAGGTGGTGGTTGGGATCCTGTGCCCCTGATTGCACCTGCAGTCTTTCGCCCCTCCCTTGAAATGCAGAAATTCAGACTATTTGGGATACTATTTGGAACCAGAAGTGAAGCAACATCACTTCCAGTCACACTGGGAGTGGTAGCATGGCCGCAGAGGTTCATAGGGGTGGGAGTTGGATGGCTGCCACCTGCTTTGCGGTTGCTTGCTGTTCAAGAAATATGCTTTCCTTTGCAAATGGCCATGTTGGCTTTTAAAATACCCCCCCCCAAAAAACCCTGTAAGTTACTGTTGCATATTGCATGTTGGCTTAATCACACCCAGGCCATTTCCGCACTAGACTGTTATAGCAGTATTATTCCACTCGCAACATCCTATGGAATCCTGGGGTTTGCAGTTTCGGGAGGGGCCAGCCGGCCCCTCCCGAAACTGCAAACCCCAGGATTCCATAGGATGTTGCAAGTGGAATAATAGCGCTATAACAGTCAAGTGCGGAAATGGCCCCAGTGGGTTGGAAATCCAGGTGTTGGTTGTGGTTGCTGTTTATCTGATAAAGCAATTCAGACCACTTTCCTGTTGAAGGCATTTATCTATAGCAGAGTCGAGATGGTTTTCACACTGGAAATGGAAAATCACAGATATTTACAGGTTCCTTCCTTGTGGGCGGACTTTCACACCACGCTCTGTACGAGTGTGCACGTAGCGTAAAATTGATAATGCCGTGTGGGAGCTGAGACTGAAAATCTGTTTTCTAATGTGGGTGTAAATAAGGTCCATTTGATTTTTTTTTTTAAAAATATATTCATATTGATTTGGTAAATAGTAAAAGAGAGCCAACTTATGACAGCTTTGGAACAATTTGCCTACAGATGCCTACACCTTTCATTCTTCTTTGTTATTGTTCAAGAGTATTGGAAAACTCTTTTGCAAAACCTTTCCAGGCTTTCTCAGCTGATTTACCAGCACTAGCAGTGAGCAAACTCCACTTCCTCTGTAGTAAATAGTGGTTAGAAGTGAGACTTTGTTGCAGTGAATGCATTACTTAAAATCTAAGCATTGCCATCTGTTCTGTTATTCAGTTGGAAGTCAAAGGGATCACATTTCGTTAATAGAGTCTCATCTAAGGCATCAGATTTGAGAATTCTTTGGAATTTGTTATATCCCTCATATAGAAACATCCAAGAAAACTAAAGTCCATTCTTTAAATTCTGTCTGTCTATCTAATATACTGTCTTTCTCCTGGCATGGTACCCAAGATGACTTACAAAAAAAGCTAAACAAGCCAAAAATATCTGAAAATATAGACGTTAAAACACAATTAAACCAACTGTCATATTAAAGCACCATCAAAAATCATTTTAAAACAAAAGAAGGGAAATCTCTCTTCTTCAGCAGCCTTTTCAACAATAGCCTGTGCAGGTGGCTGAGAATTCAGTTTAGCTCAGTTTTGGTAAGTACTTTAAAAATCCAGAAATGTCTTCATAAAAGGGATAGAAAGAATTTGAGTTTTTTTTTTAAAAAAAGTTTTACTTTTTAAATATAGAACTTCCCAGAATCCACCAGCCAGCATGGGGTGTCATCTGCCAGCATGATCAGTTGCCAGGCTGAGTGGTGGATTCTGGAAGCTGTAATCCAAAAAATCAACTTTTCTCAGCATAGCCCTGGATAAATCTTCTGTGATAATGCCACTCTGTTTGGGAAGAAGCAAGGGAATGCAGTATAATACTATGGCTGCACTTAGACCGTTACAAAAAAATATGAAAGGGGGAAAATGTCAATTATTAAAGCTGTCTCAGAAAAGAAGGGTAACAGACTGAAAAGTTGTCTTTCATTTTCTTTTTAACACATCAGAAATGTATATAAATTTTGTGACTTCTGTGTTTCCTAGGAGAAGAAAACACTGAATGAAAAGAAAAGAGTTTTGAAACAGAAGCTGCACCAAATGATGTCAAATGCTGAAAATACTGAGAGGTTTGCAAAGGAGTCACAGATCATTATTATTATTTTTACTAGGTGCAATTTTATGAGCCGTTGTCAGTTTTCAAGCAGCAAAAGACAGCCCAATGTCTTGTACTAATACACACCCCATTTTTGACAGTTATTTTTTGGGAAAAACTTTTTTACTATGGCAGCGAGGCTTCCCCCACCTAGAAAAGACAGGAGAGGGGGCGGGGTGGAGCCAGCGCTGGGCTCACCGAGAGCCCTCTTTGCCTTTCCTGGGCATAATAAAAAAAAAGAAATGCCTGGAAAAAACAAGAGAAGGTCTTCGGGCAGAACCTCATTGGAGTTCTCCTTTCACCTCCTTCCTTTTCATATTCCATTTAGCCTCTGAAGTGGGAGTGAAAGGAGGGGTTCCAATGAGCACCCCGGGCTATAAGACGCACCTCACTTTAAGGGTATTTTAGGAAGAGAAAAGTGTGTCTTATATGCCAGCAAATACAGTAATTAAGGGCAGAGCACGTGATACTTTTGGAGCTGGATTCGGACTTCACCGTACCAACAGTAGACGTACTGAAATCAATAGGACTTCAGTTACATGTGATCACCAAGTTGCCTACTGGTTTCAGTGTGTTTTAATCAGAGCTCAGAAAAATTCTTTTTTTAAAAATTATAATTATCAGAATATTTCAGCCAGTTTAGGCTGGTGTAAGACAGTCAGATTAGTTTCTCAATGAAGCATTACAAACGTTGTGTTGGATTTTCGGATGGATATTGATTCCTGATCTGATTTTTTATTCGCAAATGCTAATTAAATAATAACTCTTATTGCTTTTGAAATTGGCACATTAATTCTTCCCATCACGTGGTATGTTGGCTATGCAGTTGCTTTACTCCCCCCCAAAAAAACAAGAACAAAAACAAACCTGTTTCCAATGTGTGGGATGACTCTTAACATTTGAAACCTTCAGGTATGATTAGTGGCTGCCAGGAAACCTGGGCTTTCTCTTTGCCTGTCTCTCACTGATGTTGCTGAGCCATCCACAAAAGAACAAAAACTACAAATATGATCAGTGGTTGAATAGGAAATTCTTGGAGAAGATTTCTTCAGCTAAAATATGAGAGGAATTGTATAGATTCTACCCAAAGGCAACTCCTGGTCATTGTACCCCTGGGTCATATGAAACTGCCAGTCATCCGTAGTGTTTGTGCAGATTTTATGCAGATGATTATGTCCTATTTGAGGTGCATTTTTCGGTGCCAAGACATTCTCCTTTTTCCTTCTTCTCTCAACCAGCTGTGTAGAAGTTCAGACAGAGATCTCCACACTTCAGGACCAAGTCAGCCACTTGGACAAAGTAATCCATTCCCAACATCAGAACTTACGTAGTGTGATTCAACAGGTTAGCACAATCTATATGCAAATAGCTAACATGTGTACATGGAGTCTTGCGTGGCAAAAACAACTACACAGACACATGAGAGGGAAGTACCAGCAGCCTTGGGAGAATCTCCAAACTTGCAGAATTTAAAAAAGAATATTTATGCAGGGGTGGGGGAGATCCCTTAGAGTAGGGGAATTCCCAGAATAGCCCATTGAAAACAGGAGGGCCAGCGACCCTGGAATGCCTACTGAATGTTGCCAAGGAAGTGGAAAATAAATTAGGAGGTAGGATGGAATGGAGTACCCCATAAAAGGACATTATTGGGTAGAAACCTAAACAAAACCATAACAATGAAAAGAAGGTAAAATAAATGCTTTCCTGGCCTATAAAAAAAATGTGTGTAAAATGAAGAGAAAACCTAGGAAAAAAGAATTTCTAAAATCAAGGTTTTTGTGCATCTCATAGCTAAAGATGCTAGATCAAGATTAATTTCTGTACAGGCTTCCCTCACTTATCAGAAGCACTGTCAGAAAATGAAATTGGTTGAGAAAAGGATCCCATGTGCCCATGTAGGGAGCATGCAGGACTTACGGAGGCTCACTTGCTACTGATTGTGCGCACACTGCTAGCAGAATTTCTGTTGGCTTAGCACCTTTTTTCTCCTTTTAGTTCACTTTGCAAGCAACATGCATGTGTGAACAGTTCTAAGTGAGCCTCTGTAGGCAAGAAGAATTGATGAAAGAATAGAACCCGTGTCAAATTAATGGAACTTGTCCTTAATTTGGAAGTGTCAAAAGAGCAAGTCGTCAGAAATTGGGGTGTCAAAAGGTGGGGGCTTCCTGTACAGAAAGGTTCTGATGTTTGGTGGTTACTGGAATGCACAATATCTACTTGATTTCACAGTTTTAATGCAGTTGGTGAAGTTTGCAGTTTTGCAGCTGAGGGACAAGAAGAAATCTGTTTGCTCTGTGGAAAACTACTGTTTTGTGGGTCAGGAGCACCCTCTTCAACAGAGTAGCATCTCCTGATCCTCTTCTCATGAGAAAACTGGCAGTATAAGAAAACTACCTTGACTCAGTTTTGGAGTTTCATGACTGTGACTTAACAGATGTGCATCTGGGAAGTTTTATTGCCAATTTTCAACTGGTTTCAGATTGAAGAACTGAATAATGAATTAGTGCTCCAAGATGAAAGAATAGAAAACCTGAAAGAAACGATTGAGGTGCTCCAAGCAAAGGTAAGGGGATAGCTGAATATGTTTTTTACAATAATGTTTGTGATCCCATCAGTCCAGTTCCACAGTTACTACATCCTGCAAAGCTGAGACCAGTTTCTACCAATTGTACAGAAAAAGAGGCAAAATATGTTTTCATTCTGTCCATGACTAACACATAGGGATGTAATTTTTGATTAAGTTCCTTCTCAAAGGAAGGAATGAGTAATTTTAGCAATTTTGTAAGGTACTACATTTAGGCAGGAAAAATAAAATGCACAAATAGAGGATGAGTCACATCTGAGCTGATAACAATAGACGTGAAAAGGATATAGAGGTCTTAGTAGACCACAGACTGAACATGAGTCAACAATGTGATGCAGCAGTCAAAATGGGAATCCATTTCTAGGCTGCATCAACAGGGGTATATTGCCCAGACTGAGGGAAGTAAAAGTACCAGTCTATAATACCATACCTTAAAGGCACTGGATCCCATCTCATCTTGGAAGCCAAGTAGGGTCAGTACTTGGATGGGAGACCACCAGTGAATATCAAGTGCTATAGGCTATATTTCAGAGGAAAGAACTGGCAAAACCACCTCGCCTAAGGAAACCCTATGAAGTTAATGGACTTGCTATAAGTAGATAGACAACTTATGGCACATACACATGCATTCTGCTTTAGTTACAACTCACCTGTCCAGTTCTGGGCACTACAATTCAAGAAAGACAATCTGGAGCTTCTTCAGAGGAGGAAGACCAAGGTGGTAGAAGGTCTGGGAGTCATGGCCTGTGGGTAGTGGCTTAGGGAGCTGGGTACACACAGCTTGGAGAAGAAGAGGTTGAGAGATTATGTGACAGGCATATTTAAATTCCCCAAGGGACATCATGTAGAAGATGGAGGGAGGTTATTCACTGCTGCTCTGGAAGAATAGGACATGAAACAGTGGATTCAAATTACAAGAAAAGAGATTCTCCCTAAGCATTAGAAAGAACTTGAATGTAAGAGCTGTTCAGCAGTAGAACCAACCGATTGAGAGGGTGGTGGGGTCTCTTTTTTTGAAAGTCTTTAAAGAAAAGTGGTGTGGCATCTTTCAGGAGTGCTTTAGTTGTGTGTTCCTGAATGACAGGGGGTTGGAGTAGATGGCCCTTGCAATCCCTTCCATCTGTATGATACTGTGGAAAGGGAGGCCCCTTACTCTCCCTCATATTGCTGTAGCAGTTCCAGTCCAATAAAGCACCCTCGCAATGTCACTTTGCCCTGACTCCACCCTCTTTTCACAACCTTTGTGTAACAGGGATAGAACTTTAATTGTTCCTCAGAACTGTTTATTTAAAGTAGTATGTTCTCTTTATTACAGTGACTTTAGATAACTCAAGCTGACTCTGTAGTTGTGAAACATAACATTTTTTATAGTAACATGGAAATAAACGATCTTGTGAGATAGTTTATCTTGTTGTAGGATAGCACTGATACATTAGCAGTTTAAACTTTTGACAGACTTTGGTCATTTCATTCCTGCTTCAGATGCCAATTCCCAGTGTCTTTCCTCAGCTGATAGTCACACCCTCTCTTTCTCTCTGGCTAATTCTTACTGAAGGCTCCAACAGAACCAGAAACTTTGCCTTATATCTCATCCATAAGCTCCTCCCATGCACGCCACTGTGCTGGGTTTCATCCTTGAGGTGCTATTCCTGCTGCCTAGCAACCAGCCATCAAGTTGCTCCAGCATTCCACATAGCTAACCCTCAGAATAACTTTGGTTCATTTCATAAAACCATATGTGACAAACTAATATATTTACGCCTTCCTCAACTTCTAGAACAAAGAGCTGAAGTACAAGGTGGAATTCTACGCTGGCCAGTCTAAACCAAAAGCCTCCAAAGCTATTTCAGTAAAGTAAGGCTATCTTTTTTCTCTCTCTGACTAGCATGTTAAGAATGATTAATATTTATTGTCACTTTCTTGGAAAAAGGTTTGCCACTGTGTGCTCTATACAGCACCGGATGCCCGCTGGCAAAAAGAGATTTGGGAGAATGTTCAGTAGCAAACCTGGTGTCAGTACCTTGGCACACTGAGTGGTCATTACATCCTTTTGAATATCTAGTTAGATTTTTATGGTGGAGATTAACAGCGGTGTCAACCTCCTGGAATGTGCTGCAGTGTTATGGAATCTCTCCACATGATGGGGCCAAAGCACACAATAAATGGCTCTTACACATCGTGTTGGCTTCATCCTGCTGTTGCTACCGTATGAACGCACTTCCTCCACTCAGCCACTGGAATGTTTGAATTAACCCACAGAACCAGGTTGTAGGGAATTTATTTATTTTGTATGAGCACATTTCTCAATCATAGTCAAATTCAGATCTCCTACCAAGCTGTGGTTTGCACTTACCATAGTTAAGAACACACACCGTGGCTCATGTTTCTCGTCTGGAATCTTGGGGAGTTTCTGCCGTTCATTTTAGACCATACTGAGCTACATGATTTAATGGCAAAGTCAAAAAACACAAGTACAAAAATAAGGCTGAATCAAGCTGATGCTCATTAAGGATAATATATATACAAAAGGGAAGGGTGTCTTCATATCCTACCTATTGTTATATGATGATGTAATTAAATAAGTGAATAAGAGTAGAGATGGAGCACATGTGCCTGTCCAAATACTGTGGAAATGCAGTCCCATCATCCCTCACATAGGGGTGACAGGAATTGTGAATCAACAATGTGGATGACTGCACATTTCCACCTCTGTGTTTAGAAGAATGTACTCTTAAAATACAGTAATCTGAAAAAGGAAGCTGAATTAGCTTTCATGTCATATAATTCAGCTTCCCTTTTCAAATTATTTCAAAATGTTGGAAGCTTACCTCAAGGGGTAGATATTGTCATTGTGTTTTATGATTTCAGTAAATTTGTATGAGACATGCAGATAGATAATTGTTAGAAGGCAGTCTGCACTGCTGAATTAGGCAGAATATTGATCCAATATAGTTCTGAAAATCTTTGAACAAAGTTCCTCCCCCAAACTCCTTACACTGGCCTAGACTCAAATGTTAGTCCCAACTAGAACAGAGCCATTGAATCAAATGGATTTGCTCATGCATTTACTCACTATTCAGCAGTTGATTCAATGGGCCTACTCTAGTTGGAACCAACCGACAAGATTGTAGCTACAGCCTTGCCACAAAAATGCTTTGCACAAGCTGAATTATATTCTTTCCCTGTAAGAATATGCTGTTGATTTGTAATCATCTTCCTGTTCATATAGGATGGATGGAGGTTTGCCATATACCATGATAAGCAGACTACGCAGGTGAAGGATCCCTAGAAAGTATAGACCTTTCCCCAGCCTGATCACAACATCTTTTGCTGATTTCCGTTCAAGGATATCTCTTCTGTGCAATATGCTGAACAGGAAAATCTCTCAACCCATAACACATTTGGGTTTCTGGCGCCCAACAGAGCAAAAATGGAATCCCAGGCTTTCCAACCAACAGAACAAATGGCAGATGTGAAGAAGAAAGAGAGATGGGTTCCTTTTAATTTATTTATAAAAACTCTACTGGAGAATGATAGATGTTCCTATCAATGACGGTGATGCGCTGATTCATCTACACTGAACAGATTTCAGCAAGCCAGTTCTGTGTGCTATGTGCAGGACATTTACACTGGAGAACATATGGAGAGTTAACGAGGATGAATCTGAGCCCAGAAAGTTATCTCAGATACATGATTGAAAAAAGGAGGAAAAAAAGTATAATGAACTGAGCCTAAGGCTGATCCACCCACAGCAAACCCAGGCCAGGATTCTGTTATGGCAAACTGCCCCAAACTGCTTATTTCTGGAATGCCTGGCTTTGAGGCTTGGCTTGGATGATGTAACTGCCTATGCCATCATATCATTTCCACCTTTCCAGGAAATCCTGAGAACTGCGTGGTGTGGGATGAGAATGAGGCATATGCTGTTGCCATTATGTTGTTTGCCACTGCATTGACAGAAGTGGCTGCCCAGTTCCCTGTGTGGCAGTAAGGATGCTGTGGACATGCCGACAATGGGAGGATGGCAGCAACGGCCATCTGCCTCAGGACAGAAAGCTGTCCTGCGGGGTTGTGAGCTGCTCAAAAGCAATCACAGCAATTTGTTCTGATAACAGAGGTGGCTTTCTCTGCCATCTCCCCCAGCACCACTTTCTACCACTGCCAAAAATACCTTACACCACCATTATGCAGTGTTAAATGCACCAGCAAGTTTCTGGCCTGTGTTGGCTTGCATGAATGTACAACAACAAAAATGCTCTACATCTCACAGATTTACAGTCTCTAGGATATTTTGTCTGCAGCCATGGCTGGTACAATGTTATTAAAAATGTTCATAGTGGCAATCAGAACTTGAAAATGTTTGGTATTTGAATGCTAGCTCCCTGAATACCCTAGCCGGTAGGTTCAGTGCCCGTTCTGGCTGGGAAGATCTGGGAGTCACTGCCCAAAAAAGAAACATTTCTAAGCTCAGGTGGAGATACACCTTTCCTTTATGAGCACTTCTGTGTTTTAGAATGTGGAAAACCATGCCAAGCTTTTATAATAGCAAAGAGATCGTACCACCTGGACATAGAAAAGTGCAGCGGACTTAGTCCAGGTAAAGTTAAATGTTCCTGCTTCTTACTAAGTTTAAGTGGTTGAACTAATTGTGTGTTTAATTCTCCCACTGTGGAAGCTAAAAGGGCTGCAGAGTGCAATCTTAAGTGTACTTACCAGGGAGGCAGCCCCATTGAACACAGTGGGAGCTTACTGCTGTGTAAACATGAATGGGATCAGGCTGTAAATTTGGCTGGAATGATTCCTCATGATACAATGTCAGAGCTCACTCAGTGTTAATGTCTTCTTAATTTAAATGAAGAGTAAGGTTTGTACCTGTTGGCCTACTGTATGAATTTTTACATCTTATGTTATATATTCCCAAGGCCTGCGTAGAAAAAGAATCAAACAGTTAAGATGTAAATACAAAAATTAAAGTACAATAAAAGCCACAAAACTATCAAAGCAGCATAAAACAGCCAGCAGGATTAAAGCTGCATCTAAACGGCTCAGAAAAATAGAAAGTAACTGCCTAGGACACAGAGGGTAATAAAGGAGGCTTAACTGTCCTGCTGCACTTGACAAGACTTAAATGATGCTGAAGTCAGGCAGGATCACCAGTGTTTGTTTATTTTAAAGCAAAAAATTGGGACTGTAGCAAATCAGTGGATTAAGACTATGAAAATGTCTCTAATGAATGCATTAACGTGTGGTCATGGATACACCACTACCTCTCAACTGCAGTCTTCTGGATGCCATGTAAGGATGATATAGTTTGGCTATCTTGCAGGCCTTTCATACTACACAATTATAGCACTATTATTCCAGTTTAACAACCAAGTCTACATGCTGTGGAATCCTGGGATTTGTAGTTTGGGGAAGCAATAAAGCTCTCCAGTTGAGAATTTTAAATATTCTTTCCTAAACTGCTAGTCTCAGGGTTCTATAGGATGTTGCCTTAGCAGTGCAAGGAATCATGGCAGAATAACTGTGCGGTGTGAAAAGGCCTTTGGTTACTGTACATAACTCTTATAAATGGAGCTATGTCCCAGATCCAATCTATCAACCCTACTTTAGCTGTGTATTCCTGCATGGCAGGGTATTGAACTAGATGGACCTTGAGGTCCTTCTGATACTATTAAATCGAGAGAGAATCAGCAATTCGAAATCATGTAGGGAGCACTGAACTTGCTGTAGATAAAGCACCACTGCAGTGCAGAGGAATGGCTGGACCCCCCCCCCCCGCATCTGAAGCAGGATTTGTGGATGTGTTGTATGGCACAGAAGCATCTGTTTGTGCCGTTTACGATTTTGTAAGCCATATTGAACTTTCTGTTTTGGAAAAGTATGTGTATGTGTACATTTTTAATACAATTAAGAAGTACAATTTTAATAAAGTATCACTTCTCTGGCCAGTGTAACACATTATTTTAATAAAATGATGGTAAATTTCTTGAGAGCAAAAGCAACCTTTGGTATATTCTTTTAATAATCTGGGCATGTATCTTCTAGTTCAAGAAGGGCATTAGACACACTCATTGATTGTATCTCTTGTTAGGCCTGTCTGGTACAGTGTCTGTATGAAAGCTGATGCTGTTAAATTATAATGGAAATAGTGAAACAGCAACTCAGTCTGTCCTCAGATCAGGTCAAGCAAGTTTTCTTTGCAGAGTAGTAATATTGTGCTTTTAAATAATGCAATAACTCTCCAAAGATATGTGTTGCCTGAAAGAACACTCAGCATTCAAACAGATCTGTAAACTGCCTCGATATCTCTTCATACCCCTGCCCATCTTCAATTGACATTAAATAACATGAGCAGCTTCGGATAGACACAGGCAAGAGAACTATTTGACACAATACCTCAACCAACATCCCAGTCTTTGAAGGTAAAAATTCCCCAAAATCAAGCAGGTTTGCTCTGCTTTAGTTTGCTTGTTTGTTTTCTTACATTTACAGCTGGTGCCTTGTTAGCAATTTATAATGTTATAAACCAATTTATGATTGTGTAGTTTAGAACTGTGGCCTTAGGCCAGTGGTTCTCAACCTGTGGGTCCCCAGATGTTTGTGGACTTCAGCTCCCAGAAGCCCCAGCCGCTATGATCGGTGCTCAGGGCTTCTGGGAGCTGAAGTCTAGAAACATCTGGGGACCCACAGGTTTAGAACCACTGCCTTAGGCAATGGTTGTATTCCCAGAAGGGGTGCACTGTCGTAGCTGCACCATTGGGACCATTGTGCCACTAGAGCAAACAGTGTGACTGTTGTGCAACTGTCTAAACACACAACACCATTGGAAGACTGGCTGCCCTGGCACAATGACAATACACAGGTAGGGGCAAAAATCTCCAGCAGAGCCACAGGGCAAAGGTAATCTAGAATGGAGGGCAGGGAAAAGTCATGGATGCCCTGTGCTTGCCCAGAAAAATGTGTCCACTTTTTCTGGTACCCCATTGTACAGCGGGAGCCTCCACTGAAGAACGGGACATCTCGTGCATTGCCCTGCTATGCAATGGGAGCCCACCTTGTAACAGGACATCTTGTGCACTGCGTTGTTATGCGTAATCACAGTTCTTTAACAAGACTGTGTATTGCGTCAGCTCCATCATCGCAAAGTTACATTTCACCACCCACGATGGAGGAACCTGGCCTATATGTCACTTTCCTTCATTAAGCTCAAGACAGCCAAAACTATTTTCCTTCCTTTGTCTTCCCATCAACTTTATGAGAGTAAGGAGGGAGAGAGACAGTGAGTAACCCAATGTCACCCATGGAATTTCATCTCTCAGTGTGATTTGAAGCTGGATCTTCCAAATCCCAGTGAGATCATCTGAGATCCTCCAGTTTTATTTACATTCTGGCATTTTATTTATTTTTGGCACCTTCTGTTTTGATTGGATCTCAGGGAGAGAGTGTTTTAATTCCATCAGTGTTCCTGGTTTATAACTTTATCATTGATAAAATGTTTCAAAAATGTCCATATGCTTTGGAAAGTTTAAAATACGTTGCTCCAGATTTTAAACACATTCTGCTTATCTGAAGCTTTGGAATCACTGCTGTTATTAAAGATTTACAAGGAACTCTCCTACACACTTGTGTATGACTTATTTAGTAGACCCAGCATGGTACTTGCTGAGCTGCCCCGGGAATTAAAAATATGGCAAATTATAACATCAAATAGTACTGGGAGCCTGCCATTCAACGCAGTAGAGTTTGGAAAACGTGGAAGCCCAAAATTCAAGTATTTCAATATAATCAAAAAGTTTAACAGTCAAGGGTGAAAAAGAAGGTTCCTAAGGTGTATTGTCAAAGCCCAAGCTTCATCCAAAGTATCATCATGCATTATAATCTCATGTAAGAATAAAAAGATATAAGGGAATTCTATAGTACCTTTGAGACTGAGAAACATACAAGGGATAGCAGTAAGAATGAAATTATTAATAGCATATTTTCCTAAATATTAATTATGAGAATAAATAATAATGGGTATAATGTGAATGAGATTTAGATATATGTAAATATATACATACATATATATATATATATCTACACACAAGCAGTATGATCATACATACACAAGCAGTATGATTTATGTTGAACAAGTATGTTATGTTAATAGATTAGGGAAAAAATGTAAGCGGTTTTCTGTTATAAATTCTCTTTTTTCACTTTTATGTTTATCATGTTATGTTTTTTCCCCCCTTTTATAAGCAATTTTTTAAAAAAAGAGAGACTGAGAAACACTAGTCATAATAGGACAAATTCCATCTTCCTTAGTGAATGCCTAACTGAGAAGCCAACTTATTTGTCTGCTCCATAATGGCCTGTTTAAAGTTCAGTGGCCCCTCCATGTTCATGATGGTTTGGGGTGCAGAATCCTCACGAAACTGGGAAAATGCAAATACCCCCCCCCATGATCCTCCTCTCATTCACTTACAGGAGTCTGCCCCCGCCGCCGCCATTCCCCTGCCTTTTGCCTTCGTGCATATTCTCAACACCAGGGCTAAAGGCAAGGGAATGGGGAGAGCTCTGGAGAGGAGAAGAAAAGAGCACACGTAACTTTCCCCCCATTCCTTTGCCTTTTGCCTCAGTGTGAGTTCCCAGCACTGGGGCCAGAGACATTCCTTTGCCTTTTGGCTGGGAGTGCTTGCTTCCCTTCTCCATCCCCAGCAAAATGCAAGGGAGTGAGAGGAGGAGAATTGGGGGAGGCACTCACGTGCCTCACCAGTAATCAAATTTGCAAAGGATAAATCTGCAAATGTGGAGGGAGGACTGTATCAAATTTTCAAGTGACTGCTGCACTTACAAGAAAAAAACCCAAAAGCTAGTTATATTAGTGTAATGTTAGTATACTATGTCTTCTGGTAATAGTCTCAAACAGGAAGTGACCTGCTACTATAAAATATTTCTTTCAGAAGTACAATGCAGGTGTGTTGTTAACATCCTTTGCAACAGAGGCACCAAAAATGAGTAATCTGTCCCTGAAACTGGCACCATATTTCAATCTGTGAATTTCTATAGTGCATGCTCCCTTCACTCTCACACACAGTGACTTTTGCTCTCCAGTACAACAGTCCACTACTGATTAAAAATGTATTCTTTTTAATTTTTAAAAGAACAGTGCAGAAATGAAATCACAGGATTACATTCCTTGACCATATTATACAAACCCAGACACCAGTGAAGAAAAATTGACAATGTGCATGTATATATAGATATAATTTTAAAGCCACAGGTACTCTGGTACAACAAAGTAAGGACTGACATTGTTATGCTGGTATCACAGTCTATCAAGAGATGTATAATAAAAACCTCCACATTCAAGATTGTATTATCTTTTAACATTTACAGACCTGCCGCATAGACCAACATAAAACATGCTTGGAGTAATCTAACAGAGTGGGGAAATCCACAAAAAAACCCAAAGAATACAAAACAAAAATAGCAATTGATTAACTAGAAGGTTGTTAGTGTTAAATCAGAAAGACAAAGATTACAAAATTTGAAAAGAATTATTTCAATAAATATATTCAGGCAAGATACATGATGTACCTTGAATTATATAGTTATGTACACTGAAAGCCCTATTGTGCAGAGAAGATGGACATTTCGAGAAGATAAATATTCAGTGAAGACTTGGTTTAAATGGTTGGCATGAAATTAGCTGTAGAACATTAAAACTTGTCACCTACTCTTCTGAACAGGAAGAACAACATTGTTTTTAAAGTGCACAAATGTCGCATACTGCTTAGTGCTACCTAATCCCCATATCTGAGAATTGCCCTGTGTACACGATCTGAGGTGGAGAAGGCAGGTCACAGGTACAGCACAGTCAGAGTGAAAGGGTGCTGTGTATATCCCCTTACTTGCATGAACATTTCTTGGTACAAAACTGACCACACTAAAATAGTAAGGTTCCAGCCACCTCCTGCTATAATTCTGCCTCTCCTCACTGCATTAACTTAGGTCTTCTTAATTCACTTCTGTGACTACTTTACACAATTTGATATAGGTTCGGCCTTCACTACAGGGTAGAAACTCCCCATCTGAGGTGTTGATCTTTGAGCTGAGGACAACAGTAGTATGCAAGTCATGCATTCCTGGGAGAAGCCATAAAACATGCCAAGTTCCCCAAGTGCAGTTGCTCAAGAGACTGGAAACAACAACTATCATCACTGACTTAGTGACACTTCATGTGATAGCATTAATAACAATAATAGAAGCATAAAGTGGAAAACTCTTGCAGATTGGAGACAAAAAAAAACTCTTTGGCTAGTACACAAGCAAATTCCAAAAGAGGTGATGAATTTTTCTCTTGAGATCCAACTGATATTGATCCAAGCTTCTGTTTAGGCAGGCAACATGTCTTTCACTACCCAATAACATGCAGTCTCTTTACTTTCTCTGATGAATACGATAGGACACATTTTTATTTCTCTGTGGGCTTATCCAAATAAAGCCATACTCCACACACTGCCAATCACATGTCCTCTCCCTCACACACACAGCGAGGTTTTGCTGCAAATAATCACCACACATATCCAGGGCAATTGCTGTAGCCATAATTTTAAGCAGAACAGACAAAAGCCTGCAATTAGAATGTCACCTTTCATTTTCATATAAGCTTTCCTACTGCCCTGATAATTATTGATCTATGAACTGCAGATGAGGTGTATTCAAGTATTCCAATGTATGTACGCATGTTTAGTTAAACAGCCAGCGTTGAACTGCGAGAGCAATATGTTGCCAGCCTGCACCTTCCTCCTTCCTTTCCAGTGCTGATGAGGCAAGGATGAGGTGTTGGGAGCACAGCATGCCACAGAAAATGAATTATGTAGCATAGAATGAACCAGAACAGATGTAAATAAAAATTTAAATGAACCTGAGTATGGCACTCAAGCAGCCTTCTAGTTTGATCCAGTACTGAATAGATAATATAGAGAAAATATGGGAGTTAATATAAAGCCAATGTCGGGAATCATACATGACTGGCCAGTAATTATAAACGGCTTGTCACTGTCCCTTTCTGCATGGGTTAAGAAAACACGCATCATTTGGGGAAAAACTGCCATTGTTCTCAAACTTCACTCTTATGCGTGCAGAAGCTAAAGAGTTCACAACAGAAATATATCATATGGGCAAATGAGCACGCATGGCTAGAATAGTCACCCACATCAATATCATGCTGGCTGAAGATCAGGAGAATAGGCCTTTGGAGACTTGGTCCATAGGGACATGCAGGGGTACTACCAGCTCAACTTTTGCTGTCATGGTGTTGATACTGAGAAGCTATGGGCTACTGCTATTCTAGAGAGCAATAGGACATAAACTCTAAATCTCTGAAGCTGCTGTTCAAGAGTTAGGAAGGACAGCAACTAGAATATGCATGCCAGAGGAACAAACACGCACACCATTGCAGTATCAGTGCACTTGTCCTTCCAGTATTGAATTTGTGGTGCCAGAACTACCACACAGACAAGCTAGAAGATGGAAAACCTCTCCAGAACCAGTCAAGTGCAACTCCTTAGAAATAGCCTGAGATCTCTCAGTTTAAAGTCAGTCGTGTGCTCCAATTTCACAGCAGTGACCTTCTGGCAACCGAACAAGACAGCAAGGCTAGGTTAAGATAAATATCCAGAACTTTAGAATACTGAGAGTGCACATTAAGGTCAAAGATACATTGTGTGAATCTTTGTGTCTTCAGTAGGAAAGCCAGTATGAAATCATGACAGGACAGCAGAAAAAGGAGACAACTTGTTCTCCACATCAACTTTTATAACACAGGATCATATCGGAGAAAAGATTACCCCATCTTCAATGAATCCAGAATCCATTATTTTTGTTAAGTCAATTTAAGTACCCACACCCAGTCAAGCCATTAATCTCAAGCAAGATACTCTGAATCCAAGTGAGTAGTCTACTCTTCTTTCCCCAGTGTAAAAAGCTTCTTTTCCCTATGTTTTTCCTTCAACAGCGCTGAAGAAAGCAACACTAGCAACAAAGCGGCTAATTTTGCAGGGAGCAGTTAATAATGCTTGCTTTTTAAAAAGCAGTTTATCAAGACTTAGAATACATATTAAATGTTTTCTCTGGCATTCTGTGCACGAACTACAACAGTTTAAGTCTGACTCATGCTACTGCAACTCAGCTGAGAAGTCTCTTCCCACCACACAATGCCCCAAACACCCCACCCCAAAACCAGTGCAGTGCAGTCTCTGTCCACCCCCAGGCCAATTCCATGTTGCTGAATATCAGTAGATGAGCGGGGATGTGTCCAGCGCTTTTCCCGGAGCTGGACATACTATGACATGGAAATGCAGGGGAGGTCCTACAGGAAAAATGCTGGATGTTTTCCTGTTCATCCTTCCATTTTCTGGAAACAAGAAATGACTGTGTTGGGGTTGTGGTGGGGAGGCCCTGCACTGCTGAAAGGGTAGGTGTGGTGGGGGTAGCACTGGGAGACACAGGTACAGAGACGTAGTTATGTCTTCATAGCTATGTTTCCCAATGCAGAATCTCTACCTTTATTTTAAATTGTGCTGAGCACGGCAAAGAAATGGAATGAAAATGAAAAAAAAAACAAACAAAACAAAACCCAAAACCTTAATATGATACATTGTCCCTCAAAATGAAATCACTGCACGTACAGACTTCAAAGGTTTAAAATTTTAGTGGTCAGCTAGTAAGTATATTCTTTTTTTGCATGGGGCTAATACAAGAAGGTCATTCCTTCCTAGTAACACAAACTTTCCAAAATGAGATATTAATGACGGGCTATGACAGCCTATTTCAGAATGGCTATATTTCAGAAGGGAAAAGGTCTATCATCAGGTCACTCAGGATGAAGAAAAAGCAAAAACCAATAGGCTAAATCTAATTGCTAATCCCAACCTAAATGGAATTTGAATCAGCTGCTGAACAGCAAGTCAACACTTCTGTAATTCCCACTGCTCCAATGAGTTATTCTAGCTAGGACTACCAGTTGGATTTAGGCCACAGTGCTTAAGAGCTGTTTTCTTTTTATTCAGCCCCCTCCAAACTCTTCAAGAAGATACTGCTGGTCTCAGGGTCCTGTCTTGCTTCTGCAGCAGAGCCAGCCAGCCAGCCAGTTCTATGAAACCACAAATTGATCCCTTACTACCATATAGCAATGGAACATAATAGAAGGAAAGTCACTGAATTTTTATGTGAGAAGACACATTTCTGTACGTCACTGTTCTATCACATTTGGCTTTACGTTGGGCATGTTCCTCACTAGGCAGTCTATCTACAGTATTAGAATCCACCTCATTCTTCCACTTCTCTGTTCCTTAGTCTTTCCAAGTTTAAATGCTTCAAAACTGCAGAGAACCCACTTGTAAAATAAAAATAAAATCCCAAGTGTGAGGAAAGAACATTACTTACAAAGCTAATTGCATTTATATGGACCCAGCCTCCACCTTCCCACACAGAAAGAGGACTTCAATAAAATATCACAGTTCTACAGTTATCAGGGAAAGCATTCATTCCTGTGCACAGATCATTGGGACACAAATCTTATATGCTTAGCTCAAGTGTTTAAAAGCACAGGTAATACCTTTCAGATTGTGGGAAACTTTCCAGATTATAAACCACCATTATATATCTCCTCCTTTTCTGCACTGTAACAGAACTTCTGGACATGTCCTTTCTCCTCTTGCCCACATCTTTCTAATTCCACTTGATGACTGAGCTACAGTGTTACATAGTTCCCCAAGTTTATTCTGGAAGAGGATTCCACATTCTGAATTCATTAAGAGCTTAGGCAGCTGAACGTTGTTGTTTTTAAGTCATTTGTAGTAAAGCCACATTAAATAAACTCTTTTTTTTACAACCTATCTTTAGCAAATGCATAACGCTCCCTGCAACAGAAGACATTGTGATTAGAAGTGGTGATACAGGCCTCACGGCTGACCCCTTATCTGATCATAAAACTGTCTTCAGACATTCCAACAATGCTCTATCCCAAATAAGCAAGTATTTCCTCTATTTTCTAGATTTACTAGACTAATGGTACTGATAAGATGAGGGCCTTTGGGTTTTTATTCACAAAGATGGCACTGTAAAGGAAATATCTGTTCAAATATGACTCTTTCAGCATCAAAAGACATCAGGCTTGCTTAAAACAATAACAGCTGTCCCATGTGGTCCACAGGAGCTTCCGGGGTTGGATTCAGTGGTTGGCCATTTTTCTGATTGGACAATTGCTCATTCTTTCTCCTCAGCTCAAGCGATGAAGTCAACAAGCACATTTTTTCTCTTCTGATTTTCCTGAAGCCAGCTTCCCTGAATTTCCCCCATTGGCTGTGTCAGAGACTTGAGTCTTGTCAACACACTGTTCCATACGTTTCATTATCAAGTCCAAGAGTGTTTCCACTGCCTGGTCCACATTCTGACCGGTAGCTGCACTCGTTTCAAAGTACGGGATGCTAACAAAGGGAAATATTCAAAAAAATGAAATGTCAGATTGTGAAAGGGGAACATTAATTACACTTATACCATGCTCTTTCTTTCCACAAGCATCTGAAACATGAATCTTGAATGGTCTTCCCTCAATGCAGAATTGTTTGGCTTCAACATTAATCGAGCCACACCACGGGCCTTCAGTGCCTTCTCTGGGCATGCCTAAATAAACCTACTAAGATTTTCCCTTCTTCTTTCTTCTAACACATCAAGGGCAATACCTGAAACTTTACATTATTGCAGGAACAACTGATGAAACAAATGCATGTATTATAAAGAGAAAAAGGTATGCATCTTCATCAAAATCTCAATTTTAAACAACTTAGCAATCTGGAATTTTGACTGAAATGTCATGCTGCAAAAAAGAAATATCTGCATTAAGAGTTATGTGCTAACTTTTAGAAACCTTTGAGGACAATGGAGAAATTAAGCATGGCCTTCCTCATATAAGCCAGGTGGAGCAGAAAGGTCTTCTGGTGTCTTACGTAGGATTGTGAGCTGTCAGAAAGGGAGGATGGAGACAGCCAACCTGGCCACAGTTCTTGCAATTCCAGTATTCAGCTGGGATCTTTCTGGTACACTCTGTGACGCATCCAATGGCTGTCTTGGTTGCAGGCAGGGAATAGTGTGGGAAGGGTAAAGCTGGCCTGAATTCCAGATCAGCATGTAAGCTCAGCCACTGAACTCCCATATACAAATGGAGGAACAATTCACATCAGGAGGTACCCAATATCTCTTTAAGCAAAGCCTGGAAAAAGTTCATCTGCTACTGCAATACCCATTAGCACTAATATAGTGACTCCATACTATACAGACCCAGGCACTGAATTGTCTTCCACTGAATAAAAAGATCCTTAAAAGGGATTTGAATTTGTATACCATCACACCCTAAATCCACAAATGGCATAACCAATAAGCTCATTTTGATTCCTGAAGATGCTAACAAAGAGGAGCCTGGCTTACCCATATTTGTCTGCAAGGTCTTTTGCTTGTCTTTCATTGACCTCTCTCTGATCTGACAGGTCAGCTTTATTTCCGATTAATACTATGTCTGGGTTCTCACAATAAGCGTTTGCCTGTAATTGACCTAGTGGAAACAAACAAACAAACAAACAAACAAACATCCTGTTTTTTTAAAAAAATTCCATGCTCAAACAGAGCAGAAGAAACAGTCATTCATCCAAAGAGGCAAATTCATTCCTTATTTTTAAGCCAGGATAAAGTACATGCAATGAAATGAAATCTTCTAATAAACAGCCAAAAAACAAACGAAAGAAGGAAGGAAGGAACTGGAGAGATATCAATTAAAAATAACAAGGTGCATAGATAGGCCAAGGAACGCGGAATTTCTGCTTTTTCATGAGATAATAAATCAAATGTATACAGTACATTTTAAGTATTCGAAGTCCTTCACATGTATTATCTCAGTAATCCTTACAACAGTTTTGTAAGGTAACCAATATTTTTGCGCAAACAGGTATGGTGGTGACTATGGCTTAGAAAACAGAGAACAGCACGGGAACAGCTCTTTGGATCAGACCAAAGGTCTGTTGGGTTAGCATTGTTTCCCATAATAGCTAACCAGGTATTCAAGGGGACCAACCAAAACACAGAATGTACTTTTTAAGTTTTTGGTGAAGACACTTTATCTTTAGGGGGACTCAAAGCTTTGTGTGTTGCACATGGCTTTTGCTATTTTATAACATGTTAGTCAAGAGATTCTGTCTTACTCCAGGAGTACCACTGTATGAAGGATGACAGATGCAATGCATTCTAATCTAAAAGCACTCAAGACCAGGAGAGGTAGCTTCTCCCTTCACTTACTCATCCAGTTTCTGACATTTAAGAAGCTCTGCTGACTGGTGAGATCAAACATTAACAAGAAGCCCATGGCATCTCTGAAAAATGCTGTTGTGAGACTTCTGAATCTGCCAAGAGAAAGAAAGTGAGAGGATCAACAAACAGAATGAGCTTGAAAATTCAGCAGGTAAATATTTCTTTGCTGCATTGCTTCATTGTGCTGAAATCATAAAGATAAATCACAAAGGAAAGCTTTAATATTCTCTCTCTCTCTCTCTCTCTCAATCTCTCCCTCCCCTTTGTAAGGACAGGCTCTATATACTCAGATTCACTTTTATTAAAATGTTCCTGCAAAGACAGTGCTGCATGATGCTAACAATAACTGTACCTAGACAATACTACAGGAGAAAAATTGTTACAGATGCAGAAAAGAAAGAAGTAAGATACAAGCAAGTCACAATCTGCATTGCCTCAGTTTACACTAGAAATGAATAAGTGAATGCCTCTCCACAATGCATAGCTCCCCCGGTACATCCCTGCAGAGAGTGAGGTAGAAGAGAAGAGAAAACAAGGAGTTTTCAGTGTGTCAAGGCTGTTTGGAGTTTTGGCATGGAGTATTGAGCGGTAAGAAAAAGTGTCTGCAGTTTCTTTTACTTGCCTAGGTTGGAAGAGCAGAGAGGAGGAGAAAGGAACTGAAGTCTTGGCACTGTTGGAAGAAAGGGGTCTTTTTGCCTGATTAGAAGAGGGATCATGAGTGGGATGAAGAAACTCGAATCTTGCTATCATTTGGAGGAAGGAGTTTGCTTTGTTTACTTAGAAAACATGAGGGGAAGAAAGAAACTGGAATTTTGGAGATTTGGTGCAGCTTGAAGGGGATTCCTGTGCATGTTCAGAGAGGTTGAGCAACAGGAGTCTACCTTTGTTCCTTGTCAAGGCTACTAGAAAGAGCCCAACAGATGTGCTACCTCTTCTCCTCTTGTGTCTTCTGCACCTGCTTCAGAACACAGGAGGAGATGTGCTTTCTCCACCTGGGAAGCCTGCTGGAGAAGGCACAGCAAAACACAATACTTACCATCTCTGTCTATTTGTTCCTCTGAGGAGGAACTACTGTCTAATGGTAAGCAAGCTCACCCCAACCAATCCCCCTGAGATTAACAGTTGCTGCAACAAGCACATTTCTATAACGTGGAGTAGATAAACTCTGATGTTTTATGTGTTAAACACCTTAAAAATTGGTAGTGGGTTGAGTAAAACTGCTAACTCTGTGGCTACCTCAGCTCCATTGGAACGCATTCCCTAATCTTCAGTGACTCCCTATGGAAATGACTTCCTCCATTTACCCCAGTCTCAGTTTACACTATGAGTCCAGGAATTAAATCCCATGTAAACTGAAACCTGCCTATGTTGGAGAAAAACTGCTCAGAGCCTGAGGATTTTGTCTGCCTTTCCTCACTACCACTGTGTGACATCAGAAAAAAAAGCGCACCTGTTCACATACTGCACTAATAGAATTCTAACAAGAACAGAAAACGAGATCTACGATATACCCCTAATGCATTTGTTCACATTCATCTGTTCAGTCTTGTTCACACACCTTCAAGCACTAACGAAAACGCCGTTAACAACCTGTTGGTCATCTTCATCCTTACTAGAGCTCCCACCTAATTAAATAAGCCTTTAGTCAACTAACAAATTAGAGCTTTGATAAGTTATAGCAGTGGCAGTACTATATAGTTAACAAAACCAAAATGGGAAATCAAAATGCGAAATCAAAATGTTTCCAGCCCATGTGACTGTGGCAAAACATTTCCTTCCAGTGCATTTCACAAGTAACTGACTACATGTTTTCTCATGCACAGAGGATAATTCAAGGTCTGAAAAAAAAAAACCTCAGATATAAACAGCTGTTGCTTTGACAGTGGCAAATACAGCCATGCATTTTAGATGTAGCACACACTCTGATGCCCAAATTTTAAAAAGTTGACACACACTTACCTGATTACTGCACTATGCTGGAAAGGTAAGGCAAACATGGAAACAATTGCTGTAGCAAAAAGTCGTTGAATTCATATGTGCCTGCAACCTCGTGCACAACTCAGATTGAAGTCAATGACACAACACACCTAGCTGAACCAAGGCCATGGCTCCTTTAAGAAGTAAAGACTTGGAAACAAAATCCCACCACAGAGTGAGGATTCTGTGCCAAGATAGCTCCATACCAGGCTTCCTAGTTTGTTACACAATTTTGCCAGCAGAAAGGAGCAGAGCATGAGAAATAGTGCAATGCTTTGCCTCATGAGATGGCCATGAGAGGGGAGAGGGGCAAAATTTGCAATAGGGAAGCCAAACTTCTTAGTGAAATCATGCATGCACCAGCTTAGTCATGTAAACTGCATGCACTAATAATTTCTGAGCGCTTCTATAAACTCCTCAAATCTCTGGTCCTCAAATTATTTATTGATTCATATCAAGAAGACTGTTTTTTCTCTCCTAAACAATTTAATAATCATTCAATAAAGAAACAATAAAATCATTTTTTTTAAAAAAAAATCACTAATTTGATTAACCTGAAAAATCTTAGCAGTATCTAAGAAGATCCTTTTGTTCTTCTGATTATATCTACATCACAGAGCTCAAGGTCATATGCCTTACCTTTCTTGCCCAGCTGTGTCCCAGAGCTGCAGATGAACCTTAAAGGCCTTCCCAGGAGATCCATTTGACCCCCGGCTGTTGTACACCTGAAATAGAAGAAAAGTGGCACAGCTGCTTATTTAGACAGCAAGGACCATTTACTCGCTGATGTGATGCAACCTCATTAAGGCTAATAGCACACAACTGATCGTAGAACTGAGAATCAAGACTGACCATTCATCAGGAGTGATGTCACTAAGCACTGAAGAGGTCACGTAGTTATTTCATGCCCAAGAAAAGCATGAGTGCTGGCCAACAGACATCTTAACAATCACATTTACATTTCTTGTAACAGCACTGGTGGGAGAGAGCTAGTGTAATATATGTATTGGTACAGTGTTAGACAGGATTGGAGAGACCTAGATTTGAGCCTCACTTAAGATCCCTAGGTGTGAACTTGACTTGACTGCAAAACTTCCCTGGAAACCCATGGACTAGTTACTCTCTTGCAGCTGTTCTGTTTACAATATGAGGAAAGTCCTATGCAGCTTAGAAGAAGGCTTGAATATGACTGATAAATCTACTAATATATAAAAGTCAAAGTTTGTTTGTCTGCGTCGGGCAAGAAGACCTCATAAGATTGGTTGCTTAAGAAGATTCTATGGAATCCTGGGGTTTGCAGTTTAGGTAGGGGCCTTTAGAATTTTAGCCTTTAGGTGAGCTCTTGGGCCTGGGCAGTTGCTATGGAGATGAGGCCTACCAGCAAGGAGGAGGGCAGTGTATTCCACCAGGAACCCAACTTCTGTATGTTAATAACTCTGAATACAGATTGGATTGGGGAATATGGGGAAAAGTTACAGGTACTGGACAAGACAATTTGGGGAATTAGAGACACAGGATCTCTCAAATCTTTCTAGCAAGTTTAACCTATGAGACAATAAAATCCCAGGCAACACTGGATATATATACTAGTGCTATATAAAATGCTACAATTGCTTCCTAACAAGAGAGACCAAAGTGGGAAAGAAGACATGACAATATGTATCTGCACGTTTTGTTAGGAGTGGTTTTAACAAGACTGATTCAAGATTGCTATATGAGAACTGTCACCCTATTGCAACTACCCCATTTAGGGCAATGTGTTTGAATGTGTGGTAACCACAAATGTTTTTGGAGGAAACAGATCATCTGAATCTATTTCAGTCTGGTTTCAGGTCAAGGTATGGCAATGAAATGGCCTTAGTTGCTCTGATTGATCACCTGTTCTGGGGAAAGACAGGGGAAATGCTACCCTGTTGATCTTCCTGGATTTTACAGGGGGTTTTGATAACACTGACCATGGTATTTTACTGGACTAGCTCAACAGGATGGGAGTAGGAGGCACAGTTCTACAGTGGTTTTGCACCTATCTAAAGGGCTGGTTCCAGAAAGTAGCGGGGGGGGGGCTTCCTGTTCAGCCTGTTGGCTATTAAGCTATGGTGCACCATAGGGTTCCATCTTACCCCTAGTGCTTTTCAATCTATACGAAGTCTATACATATATACGAAGTCACTGGGTGAGGTTATCAGGGACTTTAGTGTTGGGTTCAATATTGATGGCACTCAGCTCTTTTTCTCCTTTTTTCATTGGACTCAGCTGGGGCTGTGCAGGTGCTAGACCAGTGCCTAAATGTTATAATGAGCTGGAAGAGGGCCAATAAACTGAAGTGGAATCCTAATAAGATGGAGGTTCTGTGGATTGGTGAGTCTTGGGTCCAGGATTTGGGTTAATGGCTTCTGCTGGAGGGAGCTGCACTCTCCCTGGCAGAGTAGGTGCACTCCTAGATCAATCCCTGTCATTGGAAGCTGAAGTGTACTCTGTGGCTTGGTGCGCTTGGAGCCAGGTTGGGTTGATGCTCCAAGTGATCACTTTCCTGTACAGAGATAACTTAATCAAAGTAGTTCATAACCTCCTAATTAAATTATAGTAATGAACTCTACATGGGGCTGCCTTTGAAGAAGCCTCTGAAGCTGCAGCTGATGAAAAACACAGCAGTTCAACTGGTGACTAAAGTACCATGTAGGCAGCGTATGCCAGTCTTGAAGGAATTACACTGGCTACCAATAAGTTTCTGATCTGAACTAAAGGTGCTTGTGATGACATTTAAAGCCTTAAACAGCTCTGGGCCTTGATACTTAAGGGAGCACCGCTCCCTGTGCACTGCTGCACAAGGAGTGGGCAAAGGTTCTCCTTTATTCCCCACCAGTATGGAGATGTGGAAGAAAGCCTCCTGAGCTGTGACACTGCAACTGTGGAATGCCCTCCACTTGGAGGCCCAACTGGTGCCAACACTACTTTCATTCAGGCACCAAGGAAAAGTGTGTTTGTTCATCAGAACTTTTGGGCCTCACTGATTCTTCTCAAATACTAAAGTACATAGTCGTAAACTGTTTTAATCTTTAATCTGTGTTCTAACTCATTTATTCTGTTTAATATATTTTATCTTATTTAAATTATTTTTATTATTTTAATCTTTTTAAAACTGTTTCAGTTTACTTCTAAGTTGCCCTGAGATCTTTTTGATACAGGGTGAAGTTGAAATATTTTAAATAAAATAAATAAACCTTAGTTTTGTCGTCTATAGATCTGCCAGTTAACTAATACAACAAAAAGACTAAAGGCTTGGCCTCATCCATATATAATTGTTTAAATATGCATATATACGGAAACACACTTAGTCTAAAAACAGTCTGGGAGTCAGATTTGAAAATCACAATTCCAGAGAAAGATTAGAACAATGTCTGGTTATCATTACCATTTAAATCCCGATCCGCACTGATAAGGAAACATGCCTTTAAAACAATCCACAAATGGTACCTTACTCCTCTTAGTCAAAGACAGGAAATATTTCACCAAAATGCTGGAGAGGATGTGAGGTTATTGGTACATATAACCATAAGTAGTTAGAATGCCCTAAAATAGATCAGTTTTGGCAAGAGGTTATAAGACAAATAATAATAGTCACAAGACAAGATATTAAACATTGTCCCGGACTTTTATTGTTGAAGATTTATTCTAAAGATAACAAACACCTCGAACATAAGAACTTGATTGTAATTTTTATCACGACTGGCCAAAAGAAAATAGCTAGATGCTGGAAGACTGGAGATGTTTCTCTGGAAGCTTGGTGAGAAAGAATATGGGATTTATGGCTTTTAGAGAAACTCTCAGACAATATGCAAGCATATAGGGGAATAAAAAGGAACAAAACTTTTGATGAAACATGGTTTCCATTCAATGAAAATATACACACACACACACACACACACACACACACACACTAGATGATTTACAAGGTTATTCTAAACTCTCTGTAGAATTTTCGGACGTACGATGAGATCCTTGATAGATAACAGTAGGCATTATACTTGAATTATGGATGTAAATTACTGTTGTGAATCATTTGTCTTACTTTTTTATTGTATTCCTTTGTACTCACATCATTTTATGTAATAAAATTAAATAAAAAACAAAACTAATACAACAAAAATCATACCAGTGAATTACAAGGAGTGTGTTTGTCAGCTTTATCAAATGAATTTCTGATGATGTCAGACAAAACATATTTATTCTCTGGTCCCTATGCAAAGGATTTAGTCTTTCCTCCCCCTCTGCAATAGATTTTGCATTCAAGAGATGATTTGACTATCTGGGAGAACATAGCAAGGAGCATTAGTATATATTCAACTAAGAGAGATAAGCAACTACAGTACACTGAATTTCATTTTTAGGGACTTCTAAAAGATGCTATATATACTAAGTATAATAGCCCATATAGCATGGATTAAAAACACATTTCAAAAACACATAATAACATCTAGCATTCAGTGCTGCAGTGACAGATTTGTAACCTAGAGTTACAGATCTATAGCTGCTCTATATTTATTGAAGCTACATAGCTTTACTGCAAAACTACATAAATGCCGTGCGAGACCACCTTAGGAGACAGCAGCTGGATAGGGCAAAGGAGATCCATTCAAGTTCTGCCTGGGAGTACAGGGAGGAGGATGTTTCCACCCCCTTTCATGAGCAAATAAGGCTGTGATAATCAGAAGTGGAACTATTGGTGCAAGTCCTCGTAGCAATCTTGCTCATTGTTCTGAGGGGGCTGAAACATCATCCTCTTGCACTGCAACTGGAAGCTGAACAGATCTCCTTCGCCCAGTCTGTCTGCTGGGTCTTAAGGGGAATTTGGGGGCGGGGTAGGCCCAAAAAATATTATTTAATTAATTAGTTACACAGTAGCTGATGTAGAATAGCAACGATCTTTATCTGGGGCAAGAATATGCATTTCTAAGCACAAATGACAGAATTTTATTATCACAAATGCAAAGAAGGTCACTTTCTGATATTCTCTTATTACTGATTACAAGCAAAGATTTAGCTTTTGCTGATAGGAAATTTACGCTCATATGGGAGCAAACCACACTGAACTCAATGAAATTTAGCTCAGAGCAGACATGAAATGATGTACTGGTTTTTGTACTGAAAAAAACTCAGTGCAAACCATAACAGAAAACAGGCAGTGTGGAATGGTGGAGATCACATGAACACCTCCTGGAACAGCAGTTTTTTCATGTCTGTCTTTTGTGCTGTTACAGAACAAAATCCCATACAGTCACAAACAAGAATTATCATCTGAATGACCCACCATATGGCTTTAACATCAGGGTTAGATTACTCACATAACTAATGATGCAGAAATTAAAAGATTGCAAAAACTAAAATGAATGCTAGAGTTTCTGAAAAAACATCAAACTGACTGCCATATAGGGATGGAAAAGGAATTCATTCAGCTCACATTTCCCTATGGAATTATCTGTTCTACATCTTCCAAGGCTGGCAGTGGAACACAGCATTATCTTGGCTCAGAAATCTGTACATTTTCGAGACTTGCAGTATATTTCAGAGTAAAACAAAGTGCACAATACCACGTGTACATTTGAAAAAGATGCACAAACATGTTTCAGTCAGTGGATAAAATGCACACATGACAAAGTGCATAAAATGTCTAGGTTTCATTTTTAAAAAATCTACACAAACATCCATCAGAAAAAAGTGTCTTGCAGTCTGATACGGAACCAGGCTGAACAAAAACGCCAGTGAGATTCTCTGAAACGTAGTGATAACAACACTGACAGATTTTCACGCCTCTACTGCCAAGAACTGTGCAATGGCTTCCAAAGGCTATCCTCTGCCAGTGAGAGTTCTTGAACTACTGTGGCTAGAAAATATCACCAGAAAGTGTCACTTTCGCCAGCTAAATGTGTCAGAGTTAACAACCTAGAGTTAACAGTCCATGCTCACTATGTGCTAGTTTGCATGTTATTCTCTAGCAGTGATGCTGACTTTCTGTTTGTTTGTACCACACCCTCTCTCTTTCTATATCACTAAGCTGAAGCCATTTTTTTCTTTCCCTCTCTCTCCTCCCTTAGACCGTGTATCTGCTCATGCACAAATTTTATTAAGTAAAGCTATTTACTTTGACAAAGAAGACTACGCTTGTTTCCTCTGTCTACTAGATCCTGTGTGGTTGGCACGGGTGTGGGCCGGATTGCTGTTCAGCTTCTGCCTTACCATTTGCTTGAGAGATTCTCTACTCTCTCTCATATTCCCTAACAAAATGAGCCATTAGACAAAGGCCATTTCCGCAGGACACTCTTATAGCGTGATGATTCCACTTTCAACCTCCTATGGAATCCTGGGGTTTGCAGGCGGCCCCTCCCGGAACTGCAAACCCCAGGATTCCATAGGAGGTTGAAAGCAGAATCATCGCGCTATAAGAATGTCGTGCAGAAATGTTCAAAGACTCCTGTACCTACTCAGGTTTTCTATATGCCCACTAGAGGTCTTATTCCTTTGAATGCCCTGTTGAATGATTTGAATCAAGCCTGCTAAGTTTCCCTCTAAGGAAATTATTTCTTACCAAGAGAAACTTTCAAAACACAAGAATATCTGACCGCTTCTCTAACAGCAGCGGGGTTAAAAATGTGTGGAAAATGTGTTAAATTGAAAAAGCAGGGGCTTTGACAAGATGAAGAAAAGTTGCAGAAAGTTCAGATGACAGCCACAAAGAGTGACTGGAGGAAAATCATATGATGAAAAGGGTGTAAATTAAGGGGTGAGAGCCAGCATGGCATAATGGCTTGAATATTGGAGTAGAAACTAAGAGAAAAAGATTCGAATCCCCACTCAGCCATGGAAACCTACAGGGTGACATTGTCCAAGTCACACTCTCTCAGACGTCGACGAAGGCAAAGCCTCTCTGAACAAATTTTGCCGAGAAAACCCCATCATAGGTTTACCTTAGGGTCGCCATAAGTCAGGAATGACTTGAAAGCACACACGGACAAACATTAAGGGATAATTGGTAACGTTCAAATATTTGAAATTATTTCATATCTGAATGGCACCTCAGAAAGAAAACTTTTTAAAAAGAATATATGGGGGGGGGAACTCACCACACGCTTTTCCCGGAAGTCAATTCCTACTGTTGTAATGAACTTTGGGTTGAACTTGTTGTCTGTGTATCTGTAGAGAAAAGTTGTCTTCCCAACCCCAGAATCCCCAAGGGCCAGGAGCTTGATCAGATAGTCATAGTCCCCATCAGTCATAGTGCTGAACTTGATGAACCTGCAAAGCAGGGAGGGAAAAAGATTGGTATGAGACAGCAAGAAAACCCAGAGGTACAAAATCCATTCTTATCCTTCTTGAGGACTGGCTTTGCAGAAATACTAGCTACCCCTTGCCCACAGTCAACAGACCAACGGCCAGCCACTGTTTCTACACAGCTCCTTCCTTTCTTGGGAGTGAATTTTCCCCTCAAGCCTAAAACTTGGCTAAAAGATCCATGTTTTAAGCCTGCTGTTAAGACGGTTCCTTCCATACTCAGACACACACACACACATATATATACATACATATATATGCCTAGAAATTAATCCTTTTGCCCACAGACTCTGCTGTGTTTGACTGTGCTATTTTATTCCTGCTGTGGATTTTGTGCTGTTTTTAGAACTAGTATTGCAACTTGCTTTTGCTTTGTGTTTGCTCTGTATGATCCCATAAGTATCCCTCTGGGATAGACAGGCCTGCTCTAAATGTCAAAAGAAACACTCACATAAAATGAATCCATTGACACCAAGACTATTAAGGCTAACTAGGGTTGTTTTTTTTTTTTAACATTTTCTCTTGGATGCTTAATGTTGGTTTCAAACCCCAGGTAGTGTTTAACTGCAGCTCAATGTCTGGGCCTATGTATCCCTTTTGAGTGATTAAGGAAAGAAGGGAGAATTCCCTTTGAACAAAAGGGGCACTATTTTATAATTTCACAGCTGGCTTTACCCCTCTGCCCATGACACAGCAGTCCCCTGGTCCCTTGTCTACATGAGACTAATGTCTGAACCAGCTGTATACACCTCCATTACTATGTACCACTTCTCAGTGTTCTCTTCTGCATAAACATGTTGGAATCAGAACTCTTGATTTTGGTGAAGTCTGGCATTTCTTGCCATATTTCAAAACCATTCCTGCTGCTGCCACCTATATTATTATTATTATTATTATTATTATTATTATTATTATTATTATTATTATTATTATTTCACTTATATCCTACCTTCTTACCAAAACTGGGACTCAAGACCACTTACAAAATGCAAACTAAATAAAGATTAAAAAAACCCTTAAAACTTAAAAAAAAAACCTACTGTTAAAATGAAACTCAAGCATCTATAGAATTAAAACAAATCCTTTGAAAAGATGGAAAGCAAAGGACAAAAAAAATCTTGTAGTCAGTTCCTAAAGAGCTGTTGGAACAGAAAAGCCTCACTGGCTAACACGAGGCTACTGGAGCCTGGAAGAGGGGGACAAAGGGAGCTTGAGCCCTCCTAGAGCTAGGCTAAGGTGGTTAGCCCCCCCCCAATGATCATGTACATCAGGACAACCATGACTCATGTGAGTCAAAGGAATCGGCAATCTCCTAGTTTACAGCTATTTTTGTGTTCACTTAACAGAGTCTTACATATTTTCTCCTTTCCTTGCTATACCACTTTTCTACTTTAAACCACTTTATAATACTTCATTTATTACTTTATCATTATCTTCAAGGTAGTCACATCGTTAAATACTTTAGCTGTTGTTGTTACCACCACTATTATTACTATTCATAGTATGCTGTGTTTTCACTGTTTTTTTTAAATATGTGATAGTAAGAAAAATTTATAATGATCTACCTGCTAGTCACCCCCCACCTTGAAAACAGTTTCTGATATTCCTGAGTAGGAGAGCAAAGAAGAAGCCATCTTTGGCTTCAAAACCTGGGGAGCTGCCACTGAGAAGATCTTCTCTCATGATCCCAACAGATATACCTTTGAAGTGGTAGGGCCAAGAGAATGGTTTGCCCTGAAGATCTTCTTGCTCAGGAAGATAAGTTCATTCAGATGGATATAGTTCAAAACCAGCATTTGGAATTGTGCCTGGTGGGAAAAAAACACGCTGGTAGCGAATAGAGCTGTTGTAACATAGCAGTTTTGTGCTTCCTGTAACCGGTCAATAGCAGCTCTTTGGGTCAACTGAAGTTTATGAGCATTTTTCAAAGACAATCCTATTCAAAGCACATTACAGTAATCCAAATGGATTACCAACCCTTTCCTGTTTTTCATCTTATTTCAAAACTTATTACAAGGTTTAGAGAGACAGATACTAGCTGGACATCATACTATTTCTAGAACATGCCTGTTAATGCAGATATGAATTTTTTAGAATATACTCACTGTTATGGCATGAGAACAAGTGTCCACAGGGCAAACTGCCCTTTGGAGAAAGGCCTGCATAGAAACATCTAAATTATAGATTCAGCAGACAATTCTCCTCCCTCTCATAAGGAGATGGACAACCGCTTTGGTTCACCGATCACAGCTTGCATCTGGATCAGATGCTCTCCATCACTTCCTATTTGAACATCTGCTTTCTAAGATGCATTTATCTACACATCTGTTCTTTGGAAGATAACAGAGCAACCCATCAAATGCAGGAAGCCCTACAGGTTTTCAGAGAAAAGTCACACAGCCTACTCTCTTCTGATGAAAAGCAAAAAGTTTCTCTAGAAATTACCCCTTTGAGATCAGTAATCCTCTCTGAAAAGCAAGAAGGTGGGTGGAAACTTCATTGGGTGAAAACCCTCCAAGATTGATCTTGCCAGCGCTTTCCTGAATAAGCAAGTCAGCTGCTCATTCACAGTTTCAAACTGAGATGGAAAACAACTAGTTCACTTCTTTTTCAGTGCAACTGTACCTTTGTAAAGAAACAGCTGTGTTAAGTCTATTTCAAGACAAAAAGGAAAGGATATACCAGCAACTTGGGGTTAAATGAATTATCTTGGCATGAACTTTCATGGACTTCAGTCTACCTGTTAAGGTGCCTCTAATGGAGTACAATACTGAGGCCACAGATATTTCATTTGGCAGTCACATAGTTGTGGGAGTTGGATCAGAGCATAATGGGATACAAAAACAAGCAAATTATGACAGTGGCCCTAACTTTCAAAGAGTTGTTTACTTCTGTAGTTACTCTTCCAGCTACAGAGAAATGGCCTCAGTAAACAGTACTAACAGGAATATCACTTCATTCAAGTGCTTACTTGTACTGTGCCTTGGACAGGTGGGTTCAGATGATTTCTTTTTTCAGAAAGTAACTGAAAATAACTATTTGGGTTGCTTTTGAGAATCAGGAAAGCAAACAATTATCTTTAGATCTGTACCTATTACAGTAACTAATTCCTAACTAATTACTTTGGGGCCCTTAAAAGTATAACTGTAACATTACTTTCTGAAAATCATTTCTCAAGCTTTATAGGTGATTTTTTAAAAAATAAAACAAGAAATAAGACAAGGAAAAATAGCAGATCTTCTGTCCCTTCTCTTATCCCTTTCATTAAACGACGTGGAGAGAGTAAAATCTGCCTCCTTTCCCACATTTTGCATCCCCCAGAGAAATAAACTAGACAGCAGGAAATATGCACTGTCTAATATATGGAATTAATTGTCACAAAATGTGGTAGAAGCAAATGGTGTAGATGATTTTGGGGAATCATTAGAATGTCATGGAGGGCAGGACTATTAAAGATTACAGTTTTCCCAAGCTGCCTAACTCATCCTTCAGATACATAGCATTATGATTTTACTTTAACTGCCAAGGTTGCATCCTATAGAAGAATCCTGGGGTTGTAAGTGATGAGGCACTAGGGCTGAGAATTTTAAAGGTCCATTAATAAGTTGTCACTCCCAAGCTGCCATAGGATGTTGCTATGACAGTTAAAGTAGAACCATAGTGCTATAACTCTGTAGTGTGAACTAGTCCAATAAATAAAAATAATAGGTTCTAGAGATCAACAACAGTTGAGGGTAGCTGCCTTCCTACCCTGTTTCTGGGCATTTGTCTCAACATGATAAATGGGTCTCAACACCAAAGAAAAAAAATACTCCTAAACTTAGATTGTATATCTAGGAAGGTAGTTCAGTTGTTTAAAGATATCACCTTATCTCTTACACAGGTAAGTGAGACTGACTGCCTTGCAGCCGTGAAGGACCCTCACAGCCAATATTTCACACTCACAGCTTTTGTACTCAGTTAGTTTTAATTAACTGATTTCCTCCACTAAGCATGAAACTAATTAGAAAGCTTATTAAGGCACCACGGAAGTCCCCAAGGATTGCTGTCTCATTTGTCAGTTTGGAATCCCCACATTCCTTTTGGGATTATAATCCAATTCAGGATACGTTCTGAACAACTTTATTACTTTTGTACCTGACAGCTCATTCTTCTTGCTGTTCCCTCTGCTTGAGAAAAAAATTATACTTTGAGTTTAGCGCATGGATTGTATAACCACCCTAAGATGTGGCACAAAAAATTGTTTTCCCACACATGCTCCATATTATCAGATTGAGGTAATAAAATGGTGTTGCATAAAAAGCTCCAAACAGCAATTTTCTAGGGAGATAATATTCTGTCTCACTTTTGCAAACAAAGTTACCACGCAGCGCTTTTGCTACACTATATTCAATGGAAATATAAGCTTTGGACACTGAAAGTATCTTGTGTCCAAAAAACTAAGTACAGGTATACCTCAGTTAACAAAGTAGGCGTGTTTTTGGGCTTTACTTCTTTAACATAAATTTTCTACCATAGAAAAAAATTTAACTTGAAAAGAACAGAATTTCCTACACACGCACACACAAAAAAAGGGCAGCTCAAACTTTTCAGCAAACGTTTTACTCAAAACTAACGTTATGCACGTGTGAAATGAAGCAACTATGTCAGGAAATCCTTGCATAAGTAAATACAGTTGGCCCTCTACATTCACTAGGGTTATGGCTTAGGGTCCTTACAAAATTGGAAAGATCATAAATATCCCCCCCCCAAAAAAAGTGTGTGTGTGCGGGGGGGAAGGGCAAAAGGCATGGTGGGGTGAACCAGCATCCAGGATCTAAATGAGGCCAGGGAAAGGAGATGGAAAGGAGGTGGGTTGGTATTTCCACTTACGTAAATTTCATTGATTCAATCATCTGGCTCTAGCTGAGATTAACAATTAGATTTTAAACTATAGTCTCAAAGGCTGTCTATGAATCATATTATGTTGTGTTCAATTTTATTTAAATTAGCTTAGTTTACTAGGGAAAGCCAGCACAGTATAATGGTTTGAGCATTAGACTACGATTCTGTGACAGATCCCCAGTCAGCCACAGAAACTCACTGGGTGAGCTTGGGCAAGTCACACTCTCTCAGCCTCAAAGGACAGCAAAGGTAAACGCCCTCTGAACAAATCTTGCCAAGGAAACCCCATGACAGGGTCATCTTAGGGTTGCCAAGTGTTGGAAATGACATAAAGTTGGCTAGGGCTGCTAGGAATTGCAACCCAACAACTACTGGATGGCTGAAATCTTCCCACCCCTGATCTAAACACTGCCACTTCTGTGCAAATTCTTGATATGGGTTCTTTTCTTTAGAAAGAAAGTAGAGAAGTCTTGTTTGTAGTGGTCATGCTCACAGAATGACATCACCTTAAACATTTAATTTCTGTTTTCCAAACCAAGTAGCAAGTTTAGATTCCACATTCTCTAGCTGTCCAGACTTTCTTGATTCATCTGTGCAGGAATTTATATATACACACAGTCACAGAATCATAGTCTCTTAGAATTGGAGGGGGCTGCAAGAACTATCAACTCCAACCTCCCGCCATGTGGGAATACACAATTACAGCAATCCTGAAGAATGCCCATCCAACCTCTGTTTAAACTCTCCAAGGCAGTCTAGTCCACTGTTGAACAATCCTTACTATAACAAAGTTCTTAATACTCAGGGAGAATCTCTGTTCTTGTAGTTTGAATCTATTTGATTCTTGATTTAGTCTCCTGAGCAGCAGAAAACAAGCTTGCTCCATCTTCTACATGACATCCCTTCAGATATTTAAAGACGATTATTACATCACCTCTCAGTCTGCTCTTTTCCAACTGCCACATACCCAACTGTTTAGCTCATTCCTCATAAGGCCTGGTTTCCAGACTTATGATCATCTTGGTCAATCTTCTCAATATATCTGTGGTGCACAGAACTGGGAACTGTATTCCAGGTGAAGTTTGACCAAGGCCCTTTTTGCACCTTACCACTTTCCATCATTGTCCCATTGTGATCCCGGCAGGAGCGCAACCCAAATGCTCCTTCCACACCCAGATGGCTGCCTGCAGAAGGGCAGTGTGAGTAACACGCGCCTTCCTTCAGCAGTGCAGCTGGCCGCTTCCCATGCTGCACTGGGGAAGGAAGCCCCTAGATTGCGCTTCCTCCTCCTGGCGACGGGAGCATTGTGTGATCAGGGGCTAGATTTTTTCCAGTAATGAAATATCCTGCGATTGCAATGGCTTGGGACACATGGGCAGCAGGACCGCGACAACATTGTGCAAGAGCATGATTTACGGACCAGTGGCAACATGTCCCTATCCCAGGACAATGACATCATGCAGAAATGGTCCAAAACAGAATAGAGAGGCACTACTAGTTCCTTCATTTTGGACACTCTGCTCCTACTGATCCATCCCAGAATGACACAGGCCTTTTTCGGCAGTGCATCAATGCTGCTGAATGATGTTTTGCTTGTGGGCTACTTAGACCCCAGGTTCTTTTCACATGTACTGCTTTCAAATCAAGTGTCACTCATCCTATATTTTCGCACTTCATTTTTCTAACCTAGATGCAGTACCTTAGATTTCTCCCTGTTGAAATTCATTTTGTTAGTTTGCCTCAGCTTTTCAATTTTTCAAGATCTTTAGGTAATTTAAATGCTATTTACATGAGAGGGGACATTTGTGAGGAGAGAAGGTAGAACTTTTGTCCAGGATCTCACCAAGGAATTAATAAATGTAGCAGAAATTGCAGGTATTTTTTACTCATTCTTAATTTGGATATGACAATTTTAATTGTTTCTAGGTAGCTCTAAAGCAGCACAAATAGCATTGCAAACTAAGCTTTGCAGTGAAAACATGGTCCCTGACATGGATAATTGGTTCAGATTTTTTTTGTTTTTCCTCCCCCTTGCCAAGTTTCTAGTAAAAATATTAATAAAGTGCAAGAGTTTGTACGTATTCCCTCATGCTTCTCCATTTTCAAAACCTGCTTGGTTCGTCTATGAATCACTCCTGTCACAGACTCCTGTAAAGTAGGCAAGTCTTTAATAAGTACACAGCCCATTCTGTCACCCATGAGTGATAGACCAGGTAACCGTGGCTTCTGACAATGAAATCATTGTTCAGCAGGGCTCAACCCACCCAGCGTAAAAAATATCAGACACTTGCCAATGGTAACAATGATTTCTGACTGAAATCCTGCTTAATACATGCTACTGCCAGATTTCCATTCTCCTGACAGCAAGCAGGAGCAACACATACAAAAACTTTCTGTTAATGGCCTGGAGTTCCTATTAAGAATCACACACACACAACATATCAAACTGATGGAAAGTGCTCCTGAGGCAGTTTTGCATCAAGATTAAAAAAAAAAAAAAAAAAGGCTACATGGAAACTCAGAACTACAATAAAATCATGCACACTTGCTCACACAACCTGAATAATTTAAAGGCATTTGACAAGCACTTATCACAGGCAGACAAAATCTTCGCAGTGGCAGGTGAACAATGAGAAACATACCTCCCTTCTCCTCTCTGGTTTAAACAGCTGAGTGACAGGCAAAAATTCAACAAGCTCAGTTCCACTCCAAAGAATGCTGCATCTTCATGGTGGCAGAGACATTACTTGCTGAATGTCCTCCTGTCATGTATCTCTTCTCCAGGGAGAGCAGATACAAAGGAAAAGAAGTACGGCTCCTCTGTCTTTAATAGTTGTGTAGAAGAGAGATACTTGTCAAGGGCACCTTTTCTCCATCTTGCAAGTTGCACTTGGAGAAATTCCCTCCTCTACTACACAGTTAACAGCACAGGAGATTTAGGATCACATTACATGTTATGTTAAATGCACAGTGCACAGCTACATAGGGGAATTTTTTTAAAAAAATGTAAGCATAAGGTGGGGGGTTTCATCCATCTCTCAGTGCACAGAAAGGGGAGATGTGATTCTTCTCTTTCTGGGTGCAGTTCTATGAAAATCACTTAGATTTGTAGGAAAGCAGGGAACTCTCATTGATGTTCATGGGAGCTTTTTTCTAAGGCCAACGGCAATGTATAGAAAGGCGATTTTATTGGCTGCCTGTAGGAATATTCTTATATCAGAGGTTGACACCATTTTTCTGTTTAGTTATTACTTCATTTAACAGCTGGCTGACAAGCTCTACAGCCACAACTTTCTCATCATGGTAGTTTTGTTTGCTTCCTCTGTTGAATTTCTGTCTGTCACAAGTCTGTTTGTCAAACAAGAAAGAGACACGTGTCACCTTGACATTTATGTAGCATAAGCTGAGATAAAGCATCTAGGACCCTTCAAATGTCACTGGACCACAACTCTCACAATTTCTTACTGCTGGCTGGGGTCCATGGGAGCTGGAGTTCAATAATATTTAGAGGGCCACACATTCCTCACATAAGCTTTCACAGGCTAGAGTCTCCTTTATCACATGCATGACATGTTATCCATAATTAGTAGATATGCATACACATAGATGTTAAAGGTTGGGGAAGGTGAAGTGAGGAGTTAAATAGAAAGGAATGCCCTTTTCCTTAAAACAGTTAATGTCATACAAATAAAGGCAGAGGAACCCAGCTGACAGAAGTAGAGAAGATGGCAACTGTGGATATAGTACTATGTTGCTTCAGATTCTCCAGGTCTGTTGTCTAGATTAGTAGTTCACTAACAGTTTGGACCACTGTCTGGAGCTTCTGGAAACTGAAGGCCATATTTCCATAGGACTAGAGGTACAGAACTGCCAGTTTAGATTATACAGAAACCAGGAGAGAATTTTGGGGGCTTGTAGGTATCAGGAGTGCAGAAGAATCATGCCAGACTCCCAGAAAATAACAGCAGACCAGTCCTGAAGCTCAAAACTGTAGTATTTTGAACAGAATATTACATGTTTGGAGAGAGGGTGAAATAAAAGCTATAGTTTTGGTATACCATGCCTTTCTTTTATTCTCCTGCATTCAGGGCTGGATTAAGGCATAGTAAGACTAACACGTCCCATGATATTACCAAAAAGCTTTTTGTATGTTTTGAATGTGCGATGTATTTAGGAGTTCTCATAATATCGGCCCTCAAATTCTAGCTTGCTTAAAAATCCAGCACCTCCTATATCTCTTTCTCTCTTAACTGTGAATGAAGTTTGAACTTCACTTCAAAATATCCAGATGTTCACAAAACACCTCAAAAAATGAGCTACAGTAAGCCCATGTCTGGACTATATCACTACAGATGGAAAACTGTCAGTGTGGTGTGGTGTACCGGGACCTGTGACATCCAGGTTCTATTCCCTGCTAGAAGTATGAAACTCAGTGTCTAACTTCCAGACATTTACTCTCATTCTCATTCTCCGTCTGACCTACCCTACAGGGCTGTTATGAGGCTGAGGGAAGGAAGAGGACAATCATGTACTCATCACGAGTTCACAGGAGGGATGGTGGGATATAAAACTAACTATGAAACAGTCTTTTTTAAAACAAACAAACAAACAAACAAAACACTTTTACCAGTGTGATTGCTGCCGTTCACAAACACAGAACAAAATGAAAAGCACATCTTATGTACCTGCTTGTATAAAAGGGTTTCAGCCTTGCACTTGAATTCTCTGGTCTTATTGTTGAGAGAGGAGGTTGCCTGGTATCAATTCAGTCATGTAACCTCTGGGGTCCATGGACTGCTAGGGGTCCACAGAGCCCTGTCAGGGGTCCACAAAACCCTGCTGCTGGACACCAGGAGCAGCAACCTGGGCATAGCAGCAAGGGGTTGCTGGTGCCAAAACTGCTCCCTTATTTGCAAATGAAGCAGCAGTCTGGACATGTGCACACGCCTGCTGCCATGTCCCTTTCATCAGGGATATGGCAGCAGCGGGTGTGGGCACAGAGAGACATGATGGCAGGTGTGTGTACACACTCAAACTGCTCCCTCATTTTCATAAGTCCATTTTCAAAGCAGAGAGACACAATGGCCAGAAAAAACCTCCTTCTGTCAGTGTCGCTTTGTTGTTGTGTGCCTTCCAGTGACTCCTGACGGCCCCAAAGTGAACCTATCACACAATTTTTGTGGGCACGTGTTTTTTTTTTTACAGGAGATTTGCCTTTGTCTTCCTCTGAGGCTGAGAGAATGTGACTTGTCCAAGATCATCCAGTGTCTGAGCAGGGATATGAATCCTAACTTTCCACAAGCCCGTAACAAATAAATAAATATTTGAACACACAAATACATATTTGAGTATTTAAATAAACATTGGAATATTTAAATCTAAATTTAAATATTTAAATTTTGAGTTAAGTCTTGGGGGTCCCCAGCACAGCAACAAATTATATTTACAGGGGGTCCCCGATAAAGAAGAGGTTAAGAATCACTGAACTACAGTATAAGATAATACTAAACAGACATATGGGTTTACTATCATGGAGACAACTAGGCAACAGTCACCATTCTGGTTAGTGCTCATCTCTGGATGCCCTCATTTACTTTATACCTTTGTTTCCAGATCTGTTAGGTTTGGCAGCCTTTGTCTTTTCTCAGTGTAAGGGAGATGAATGCTATTCCTCACTGGGTGGGAGGTAAACTGCTAAATGGTCTATTATCTCCTCCACCCCCAGACACAAGGAGGATAAGGAAATGCAGATGGATTGACTGCAAGAGGTGAAGATTCTTGTTACCTTTCCAGCAGACCCAAACCTCCGCCTGCCTCTGTTCCTTTAACAGTTACTTGAAAAGCAAGCTAAACCTCTCACAGCAAGCAGAGGGATGTTACCAGAACCACCTGTAAATCAAGCTGAAGTTGGAGCTATAGTTGTATGAGCCAGTGGCTAGTCCTGCAGGTTAGGTGTAATTCTAACTTATTACACACACACACACACACACACACACACACACACACGAACGAGTGAAAATGGCAAGAGCCTTCAATGGAAACAGAAGTTTTGATCCCAAAATGGTATCAACAATTCTGTAGCCTCTGGAAAGTTTTAGAAATTATCTGTGGTCAAACTACATGCAAGAACCTTTTCCTGAGTCATATTTCAAAGAAGAAGGAAGTGGAGGGGAAAAAAAGCTTCCTGTCATACAAGCTGAAGTCAGGGGTGACTTTCTAATACACCTTTCCTGTTTCTCTGTTCCACTCCTCTAGTTTTATGCATACTTGTGTAATGTATAGTCTTATGCATACTTGTACAAAAGGGGAAGAACAGCCCAAGGTGCTGGATTTTGCATTACCAAGAGCTGTCTGTGAGTGGGAATTTACAACAATAAAGAAATAATCTTGTTATCTGAGAAACATGAGGGGTGACTCCCTGCACTGCTGCAAATTAATAATGATGTATTGTTTATTATGCCATTTTTCTTTGTCACTTTATTTGAGTTATCTGTATATTTAGGTCTGTCTTCTAGGTGATGGGGGCACAATTACCCTGATTACAATTACCCCTGCAAAAAATATGCAAGGAATTGGAAGAACTGCTGATTTATTTATTTTTTAACAGTAAAGTTGCACTTCCTCTCTTGCTTGTGAAGAAAGGAAAAAATTAATGAAACTGTATGGTCTTCATCCTGGAAGGCTACCACCATTTATTTCTACAGGCTTAGGAACACTAAACTCCTCAGTAAACCCCTACAAGCAAATATCATTTTTTAAAAAGATGGCTTAAAGATCATTTCTATGTTCACTATATGAATTTAAGCTTTTTAATACTACTCTCTGGAAGTATCTAGAGAAACTCTGCTATGATGTTTTCTCATAAACTGCCGTATCATATAGTTCACAAATGAATAAAAATTGCAGGGAAAATATTTCTGTTTCTTTAAAACACTGTTCTGGCACCTGCTGAAACTTTTATCTTTCCTGCCTTAACTTTTCCACAGCAAGATTCTTCCCATTCCATAACATATGTCGTCTCCTAGGCCATTTCCACACTAGATTGTTATAGTGCTATTATTCCACTTTCAACATCCTGTGGAATCGTGGGGTTTGCAGTTTAGGGAGATCCCTCAAAAGAATGAGTGGACTAGTGGAATAATGGCACTGTAACAGTCTAGTGTGGAAATGGTTCTAGTATCTGCTTCTCCCTCACATTTGATTTATTTGTATTCAAATGTCATTCCAAGCGCACTCTTTCTAGTGCCACTGTACCCAGTTCACACAACTAAAAGTGAGAGGAGACATGGATCTCTGAAGTCCCTATGTATTCCCTCCTTAACCTTCCCTTACAGTTTTTTTATGCGCAATTCAGCCACCCTTGCTTATATATATGACTTGTATATCTAACAGAGGGAGTGGAAACTGCAGGCCCTTTGGAGGCAGAAGGAATTGCTGCTTTATGACTCACCGAGCCCTTACCTCTGGTACAATCTATTCCACCCTAAAATAATGAACCTTCTTGAGGAGTATACTTTTGCACCACACCTTCACCAAACCTGACACCTGACGATGTCACAGGGAGCGGGCCTTGATATCTTCAGTAAACATTACACGCTGAGCATCAGCTTCAGCTGCTCAGAGCATGCCACTCAACTGGGGGAAAAAGCAAATTAACCAAGGAGTATATGTGCACCCACACTTTTCAAGGCAATGCTTTCACCCTGAGATTCCTCTCCCTTTCCATAGGGACCATATGAGAGGGGCTGCACTCAAAAGATCTGGGAATTCTAGTTGCAGGTGAAAACGTGTGAAAACAGCACAAAAGTAGACATAGACCAGCCTATCATCTTCAAACAAGAAGCATCACAGGTTGACTCCAGAAGCCAACACAGGTTTAGAACTGGCAAGTGGGAAGTAGCTGTGTGAAATTGGTTCATAATATTGAAAGCTGATTATCTTTTATTGCTTTCAGTCTTGAAAACACCATTAAAGCAGCACCACAATTTTTTATTTCTTTAAAGAAAAATTATATTCTATAACTGCTATAGCAGAAGCTGTTATAAAACGCCACACATTTTATCCTGTGGCATGCAGCCTTCAAAAATATCTCATGGATCTCTCATATGCTCTCTTTACGTAATTGCATCTATCTGAGTAAGATTTTTAGCAAACAATTATCACTTTCTGTTCCTTCAAGCAACCACAAAGAAAGAGATAAACATACCACAACATATAGCTTCTGTTTCATAGTTTAAAGGTTGCGGGGGGGGGCAGCTCTAGGCAAGTAGGCAGCTAAATATTATACCCAGATCTTTAAATCAGTGATGAAGAAACCCAGCACAACATAATTTTAAAAAATGGTATTGCATCTCATCTTCTCCAGTATAGAAACAGAGGTGCCCTGAAAAATCTGTAGCCCTTACTTGGAACATGGGAAGATGGGTATGTCTTTTATAAGCTATTTCAAATTGGCCCTTAATTTGGACCTGAAGTAGCTTTGTAGAATTCCAGTACTCTGCTATGGGCAAGATCAGAAAAATCTGACTCTGAAGGATATTGACAATTTCTTTACCTATATGCATAGAGATCCATACTATCATTCCAGCATCTAGCAGATATATATAATTATATCCCACATGTCTTTACATCAGTCAGTGGACTTTCTCCCCCTGGACCACCGTTGATATTGCTTGAAGAGAAGTCTGAAAACAGGGAAGAGAGGCTGTGGGAGGCCACAGTCTTGGGATGCTCTGCCTTGTTACCTGGATGAGAGCCCCACGGATCTCCTTTTACCCTAGGAACTGCCCAGCGAATGGATGGGAATCATGCAGCCCTCCAGATCTGTTGGATTGAAACTTACAGTAGCCTTAGCCAGCATAGTTAATGGGGCGGAATGCTGGGAATTGGAGTCCAACAACACTTGCAGAACCACATGATACTACTCTGGACCTAGGGAAATAGTGCTACTTTGCTCTACCTAAGTGAATGCTGGTGTCTTTGTGACATCATTAATATGATATCTATTCCCACCTTCATCTTGGACTTCTTTGTTTGCCTGACAACGCAGCTCACATTGAAATACAAGGAGCAAGTACTGTTTTCCTTAAAGGTTTTGGCATCAGTGTGGGTATACAGAAATATAAGGAACAACAACTAGCTACTGCAAGGAAACATCACACAAATTAACTGTATTGTGATGCTTATAAACAACGCCATCATTTTTTATACTCCAAAAGGAAGAAATGCAGAGAAAGAGAAGGGGACAAAAGTTTAACCCTTTCTATGCCTATGTCTAATTCTCAGAAATTCTCTTCTTCTTCTTCTGCCCTTGTGGGGATCACAAAACACAGCATTACAAAGGTAAAAACTCCAAGAAAAGGGTTCAGGACAGTGAAGCGTACACACCTGCTCAGCTATAGCCCATCTTTGTAGCCACTTTCCAATTCACATACATGTGGTATGCTGCTTAATATCATAACTGCAGAACCGCTGCAAGTGTATTGTGTGTTTTGGTGTGTCTGCCTTGACAGTTTCTGTATCCTGTAAGGGAGGGTGCATACCTTTACTTAGACTTTAAATAGCTGCTGACTACACCCTGAAGCAGATTTTACAGGAGGAGGCAACTGTCATGCCATTTCTTTCTCAGCAAGCCTAATCAGTGTCCATCATGAGAACTGTTCCTTATCGTTGTTCAAACTTTCTCAACGTCAAAGCTGAGGTAGGAGTGCAAACAGGGCTGTGTGCAAAATTTTTTGTACAGTTACATCATAAGTTGGCCTTTTGAAAAAATTTAAATAAAATAAAAGAAGCAGGATTCAGTCATAATCAAGCTCTTCAAACCTTCCTAAACAACATAGCCACAATGTGGAGCAACCAGGTGTATGGTGAACACATATGGGGACTGTTTACATACAAGGAACTGGAGGAACTGCTCCCTTATAGGAAAAGAAGCTTGCATAAGAAGAAAGTACAGCCCCTCATCCTGCTTTTCCTCGAGGCACTCTGTACTTTTTTTTATATATTTTATTTTTATTAAAATTCCATCTATTTACACACATATTTCTACTTGTCATATTCTTTTTTCAGATAGTATAAAAACATATAGCTCATTACACTTATACTTATCATACTGTATATTTATACTTATAATGTAATACTTATGATACTTATATAGCTTGTAAAAGATAAATACTTGTACTGCTTATAATGCTTATAATATAATCATCCATTTCTCCTACATCACGTACTATGTTCTAGCAAGGATCTTCTATTTGCCCTGTACTTTTTAGGCAGTTACCCCTTGGTCTGTCTCTGATAATGGGAACAAACCAGACAGAGAAAACGGTTTACAGGGGCAGAGCTCAGAAGCGTAAGGCACAGACGGGGCAGGCTGAGCTCCCTTCTTCCGCACGCTCCAAAGTGTGGCCAAAGCCTCACTGTTTTGAAGACAAAATTAGACATGGCATCAATCACTTGCATGCAATTAATGTTAGCATTTTTGCCACGTAAACAGCAGCTTTGGGGGAGCCTAAACAGCCTCAAGACTGTGGAGGTGAGAAAGCTAACATTTTCTTTCTGACATGTTCCTGACAAATTTCTCTTCTCTGGCAATGCCACTTCCATTTTAAGGGAAGCCTCTGTTGGCACTAACAGGGGCTCCCTTGAAACACATTGTGGGACTCTGGCCCCAAAACATGAACAAACACACACTTAAACCACCAAGGCTAGATGTAATTTGGCCCTCAGTCAGAAAAATGTTAATGGAAATGCAAATCTCCCAATAATAATAATTAACCTCCCAATTAATATTAACTAATTAATAATATTGCTGGAGTTTTGGGTCAAACTCAAACGGACAACGACAAAAGATTTTGTGGCAAAAATGACAACATTCTGAATCAAGAACAAAATATCTTTGGTGGCTGGACATCTTCAGGCAGCGCAGGTTCAAAACACAACTTGACTTTCAGGTGAAGTATAACTTTGGCCGTTTCTGCACTAGACTGTTATAGCGCTATGATTCCACTTTCAACATTCTATGGAATTCTGCAAAACTGTAAACCCCAGGATCTCATAGGATGTTGAAAGTGGAATCATAGCGCTATAACAATCTAGTGTGGAAATGGCTTTTATGTTTTGAACTTTGACATATATAGTGCTATTACTCTGTTCCATTTTGATTCATTCTTTCACCCTTGTCTTGTATAAAGAAAACTTAAAACCTTCGGCATGTCATTCATCAAGGAAGTACTTGAGTGGATTAATACCCTCCTAAATAACACAGCCACAGGCTATATTTTTTAACAATTGGTGTCCTGAAGATTTTGTGGTACACCTTTGTGGAAAAGAAAACGTTTACTGATTGCCCTTAAAGCATTACGCTGGAGAAAATGACGGCAAGAGATAATAAATCTAGCCCTCTCTCTTTGACGCTTTGCTTTTTGATAGTGGGGAGAAAGAGGATATAACTTTTCCTCAATGGGTCTAGGGCCTAAATAATCTAAAGTCACCAGAACCCACCTGATCTGGTTAAGCAGGGTCAGCCCTAGTTAATACTTGGATGAGGGCCTGCCAATGAATATCAGGAGCTGTGGGCTATATTTTAGAGGAAGGAACTAGGAAAACCACTTCTGAGTAGACTTTGCCTAAAAAAAGCTCCTTGAAATTAATTCTGTCATCATGAGATGACAAGCAAATTGAAAGCACATACACACACACAAGAGATCTTAGTTTAATTACAATCCTATTTACCTTTTATTTAGAGAACTAATAAGAGCTCTGGCTCATTGAGCCATGCAAAGCCCTGCCCTGAAGTCTAGCTCTTGGCCACTCTCACGACAAGGCATGTCAAGGAGCTGAAGGTGCTCAAGAAACAGCTTTTATATTTATGACAACTAAGGGCACAATAGACAGTCTGCCATAGGAAGGTTTTACTATTTCAGTCTTTTCACTGACACTCTTCTTCCCACGACATCCATCAGTAAGAATAAGCAAAAGGCAGAGCAGAACTGCTTCTTCCAGACCTGGTCCTGCCCAGCTACCTTCTCCCCAAATTTATTCCCTCCCGTCATACAAGATATGTTTGGAGTGGAAGAAGAAACTTCCTTAGCAGTATAGAACGCTACCTTTCTCCACAGGGTCCTAAATGTTGGTTGGTCTACCCAGAATCAACAGAAAAGAATGGCTTTTGCTCCCACTGCAATGCTATCTTCTAAATGCAGGACTGTATTTTTCCCTATAAGAATGGATGGCAGTCATTGATTTCTTAACACACAAAAAGCTGTGCATTCAAGGCCTCACTATTAGCATGGAGGCTAAACCTATGTCCTAATCCTGATTGTCACAGCTGTTAAGAAACAATCCTCCTGTTAGTTGCAGCTGCAACTGCAATGCAGTTTCTTGGTCACATCATGAGTTCTACAGGAAGCTGAGAACAGGCATGTGACTGGCATGCCAAATGAGACATATGCTCAATAAAGTTATCATCTTTGGCTAACTTTCCTGTATCTCCGCCAGTCCAGGTCTGCACATGTAAGGAGGCTTCCAGTTGCCTGTAGTTTGCTGGCATCAATGCACATATGAGAATAAATGCTGTGCGTGCATTTCATTGTCTTCCACAAGATACTCATTCTAATATCTGAGTGCACATTCCTATCCATATTCTGACACAACTGTTCATGGGTAAATGCTTCTTTTAAGTCCAACTAGCACTGGATCAGGTTGATCACGAAAAACTACAAGTATGATTGAAGTGGGGCTGACTTCTTCCTCCCATGTGCTAGAGATCAGCTGTGTAGATCAGTAAAGATGTGTAAATCCTAGGAATGTGACAGTGGGATGAAGTGGGGGATGAAGGAGAAGGAAGGAATTTCCTGCACTGGAAGTCTGGCTTGTTCCTTCTACCTCCACCTACTCCATCACTGTCAATGTCCCATGCTCTAAATGCGGACAAATGATAGCTTTCCCCCAAGGCAGCAATGAGAAGACAGAACTGGCACATACTTCCAATTTTTAATATCCACTAGTCTTCATTTAAAAAAACACACACAGGTTTCCAAATATTCAATTGTACACATTATGTTCTATCACATATTTATTTGAAAATAAGCACACAAGCTCAATAAACCTGTCCTCCCTATTTCTTTCTTTTTTTCATTCAAGGAAGTCACCAACAGACACGTCAAAATTTAATCTGCACCATTCCTTTGACTTTACTACATTAACAAAGGATGTCCAAATACTGCCCATTTCAAAGAACACATGCTCCATACAGCTATTGCTACCAGGAACAGGTATTTTGTATTGCAAAATCAAATAATTTTGAACAGAGTCTAAAGGTATTGAGCCCTGGTGGCGCAGTGGTTAAATGCCAGTACTGCAACCACAAGGTTGTGAGTTCGATCCTGCCAGGCTCCAAGGTTGACTCAGCCTTCCATCCTTTCGCAGGTCGGTAAAATGAGTACCCAGTTTGTTGGGGGCAATTAGCTAAAATACTTTGTTAAACCGCTTAGATAACACTTAGTTGATAGGCGGTATAGAAATAAATGCTATTGCTATCTTCACTTTTTCCAGACAGTTCCTTCCACCATCTATTTTCACATGACTTGTCATTAATGTTCATCATGAAATATCACTGTTCTGCTCTTTGAAGAAAAACTTAACTCTTGGATGAAATTTGTTGCACTTTAATCACTGCCAAGGGGCACAACGTGGAGGAGCAGAGGGATTTTCTGCAAATGAGAGTTGGGAAAATCAGTGAGGGTTCCTAAACCCACTGACTAAAAACAGAGAAACTTAGTTCTATATTGAGTGTGTATAGTCCATTTGCTCCCACTTGGCTCCCCCTGTTGAAGTGAGCAGTCAGATTAGGGGAGACATAGGGTGCCCTGATGGGATGATTCTGCCCTCTAAGGCTGTTTTTCCAGCCCTCATCCCCTTAAGACTTCTTAGATTGCCTTTTTTGTTGTAAAAAAAAAAAGTGTGAAAGGAAATAAAATTAAAATTAAAAATTAAAAAAAAGAAATAATTTTATTTTATTTTTAAAATGAATTTCTTCTCCTGGAAGCTTCCAGTAGCAATTCACCTTTTAGGTGGATTGTAGACCCTGACATAATCAGGGGGAGGTCTTTAAAGCAAAAGAGACCACAAGGAAAAGTCAAGTGATTCTCCAGGAACTTATTCCCTGAAGAAATACAAGTGTGGCATTGTGCACAATAGCCATGGCTGTTTGCACAAAACCCCCACCGTTTCCACATAGTCACATGTGATTTTTGCACAATGACCAGCAATCTTGTACACAAAATAACTTACATGTGGTTAATATTTGCTGCAAAATTCAACAGTTTTGCACAACTCTTTTCCCCATTATGGCTATCTAGACACTCTAGGGGTGAGGGTTGTGCTAAAAAGGAGGGATTACAGTAAACTCCACAAGTGTCATGTAAAGAACCCACATGTGTTTTTGCACAGAACAATATGTGAATAGCGGGCAAAGACCATGCAAAATTCTCACCACTTGGTGACTGGAAACCCAGGTTTTTTGCCAGGAAATGAACAGGGCAAATATTTCCATCTCTCAGTAGTACACACATTAATCTGGACTTTCCATTGCGTTGTGTTTTTCCCCCAGAGGATCACTCCTACAGAGTAACTTACAGCAGAGGACACATTGGACATGAAATTTAATTATCTAAAGCTTAGTCACTAGAATTCTCACAGTTGTTTTTGTCCTAACTCTGTGCCTATCTTGCCCATACATTCATTAGCTATATAAGAAAAGTTATAGAGTGTTGGGCCAAAATACCAGCTGCAGGATTCATGTGTAGAAGCCATAAGATCTGAGATCTTCAGTAGTATTGATCACCCTGGGTAGTGATGGGTACAACCAGTTAGGATACTTTGGTTGGAAGATACAATGAAGAAACTGTTTCTGGTCTGTTAAACTGCTTACAATACCATGAAGAGCCAAGAGGGACTAAACGGGGCTTCATGCAACAGCACATAACCTGTTCCTGGTAAACCCGGATTGAACATAAACCTGGCTTATTCTTCCATGTGAATGTGACCATTGTATTCAACAGGGCTGTTTCCTAGGAAAGTTTGTGTAGGATTGCAACTTTAACGGCCACCGGCATTCATTTTTTTCCTTTCTTAGAACAATTTCAGAGAACAGCTATTTTTTAACAGTTACCACAGCACTTCCTGTACACATCAGCAGTGATCAGTATCTTAAAAACTAAACGAACTGCTACACTCCAAGAAGACTGTGCCTAGCTAAGTTATAATTCTTTACGAGCATAGTTTAAAAAGCCTTTCATAGCAAATTGGGAAGCAGGCGTGAGCTCAGTGAGAATTACCTAACAATCAAAAGAAGCACACACCTGTTCACGACACCAATATATCCTGCATTTTTACATCGCCCTAAAAACCTCCATATGTAACTTAGAGGCGGTCAGAAAGAGAACACACCCTGAATTCCTGAGATCTCCAGCTGTTCAACAGGCAAACATCAAGAAGGGAGCAAGGTGTTGCCATTGTTCTCTGGGGTCTGACTTTTACATATAAAAAAATGCAGCCTGCAAGCTAACTTAACAGCCAGCGTAGAAGTCTAAAAATGGAAACAACAGCAACAACGAAAGAAAAAATGAAAGAAAAATCCAAACCTGCTTGCCCTTTCCCGGGCCTACTGCTGTCGCGTACGTTCCGGTCTGATTTCCTTCCAGCAAAGTTACTCAGCAATTACAAAGGCGCTTCTAAGAGCAAGAGCGTGTCCGTGCGTTTCGGAAATAAAGCACCGACTCTGATCCTCTAGTCTTGTGAAACTTACCCGCGCGTGAAAGTTTTCCTGGACGCGAGTGTCCAAGTACGGAGTGCGCCGCTCTTCTTCTGCCTGCCTCAAAGACTCCCCGACAGGCAGCTCCTCTGGGGCGAAATAATGCCCCAAAGCAACCCTGCAGTCGCCGCAAACATTGAAAGGGGCTGGCGGCGGCCGGGGGGGTGGGTGCCTTTGGCTCTGTAGGTCCGGGAAGAAGAGGAGAGCGATCCCTTTTCCTGCCAGCCAGCCAGCCAGCCAGCCAGCCGGCGCGCAGCAGCCAAGGCAGCCTGCTTGTAACTTGGCACCACCCCCGGCTCTGAGTTCGCGGAGGCTTCTGTCTCAACAGGCTGGCTGGAGGGGAAAGGCGTTCCCTCCGGAGGTCCGCACGGAGGCAAGGGGGGAGCCCGCGCAGATGAGGGGCGTGACTCAAGCGCAGGCGCTGCCCGCTTGCCAAGCGCGCACGCGGCCTGCCCGTGGTTAAAACCGGGCCTCCTCTTCCCTGCGAGACTGCCATGCAGCTGTCCATATTGGTTTTAAAAAATAAGGATCGGTCATGAGGTTAGATCGAACGAATGGAAGAGGATTTTTATCGTTATTTCGAGGCTTTAGGGGAAACCAAAAATGGAAATAGTATCTCATCTGTTTTGTATTAACCTGTTCTGCAGGAGAAGCTGTGTAACGGGCGGAGTGTTGGACTAAGGCCATTTCCACACTAGACTGTTACAGTGCTTTTATTCCACTTTCAACATCCTATGGCGTCCTGGGGTTTGCAGTTTAGGGAGGGGCCTCCAAGGCCAAATGGAACGGAATAGGATTTTTAGGGAGGGGCCTCCGAGGCCAAATGGAATGGAATAGGATTTTTAGGGAGGGGCCTCAATGGCCCCTCCCTAAACTGCAAACCCCAGGATGCCATAGGATGTTGAAAGTGGAATAAAAGCACTATAACAGTCTAGTGCGAAAATGGCCTAAGACTCTGGGAGACCCAGACTCAAGTCCTTGCTCAGGCCTGGAAGCCCACTAGGTGACCGTGGGCAAATCACACTCTCTCAGCCTCACTGAAAGGCAATAGCAAACTCTCTCAGAACAAAGGGTGCCAAGAAAATCCCACCCTAGGGTTGTCTGAAATGAGCTGAAGCCACACAACAACAATCTGTTCTGCAATTTTTACGGTTTTTAAATTGTATTTTAGATATGTACTACTGTATGTTTGTCACTAATAAAATGACATATAAGCGTGTTCTCTCTCATCTCATATTACAGCATATTACAATTTGGAAAAATTCTGTAATAAAGGATAACATAGTATTTTCAGCTACATGAAAAATAGTCATATAATTTATTTTATTAATTTATATCCTGCCCTTCTTGCAAAATTGGATCCAAAGTGGCTACACTTAAAAGCTTGATGGGGGGGAAAGTTACAAAACTCTTAAACCATCTATCATATTAAAACACCAACAATTTAAAACAGTATAAGGTTGTTTGAAAACATAGAAAATTATAAAAATGGAGCACCCCCGCCCATTAAAAGACCCTTCTGCATGACTAGCTAATAACTAATGCCTGTTTAAATAAAGTAAAGAAAATAAAATAAAACATTTTAAAAATTAAAAAGGTCTTCAGCTGCTGGCAGAAGGAGAACGTGGAAGGGACCACCTTAGCCTGCCATGGGAGGGAATTCCATAGCATGGGGAACAGCCACCAAGAAGGCTTTCTCACATGTCCTCAACAGACAGTCCTGTGACAATGGTGGGACCAAGAAGAAGTCCTCCCCATAGGATTTTAAGACTTGGCTAGGCTCATGTAGATACAGTATTTTGGTCAGTATCTCATAAGCTCTGTAGGGCTATATAGGCCATAACCAGCATTTTTGAACAGTTTCCAGAAGTTAACTAGCAGCCAGTGAAGCTGTTTTAAGAAGGGGGCAATATGTTTTTCCTGCCGATGGCACTACCCTTATGTGGTGGTGGGACTGTGTGCTCTTGTGAAGCAAGAGGTTGTGCTAATGGCAGCTGTGCTTCTGGTAGAGTCTCCCATATCAGACAGGCTATCAGAGTTCAACTCCCTGCCGGTGCCTTTCTGCCAGCAAAGGAAGAAAGGTGATGGTACTTGCCCAAGAGGAGGAGGCATTGGGGGATGTCCAATGCAAACAATCAATGAGAAACGCTGAGCTGAGCCAAAATCAAGCTCAAATACAAAAGGTCCAGAATGCTGAAGCTCGTTCCGAAAGGGTCAAGAGAGTCAGAACACAAGGGTTGTGGGCTTGAGTAGCAATTTGCTACAAGCAGACAGCAAGCCACACCGACAAACTTATATGCTGACAAAAACAGGTGTTACTCATCATTGTTCTGCTTACTCAATCTTGCCCAAACAGCTTCTCTCTGAACTGTTCGTTTCTGTCTCCTCCATGATTGGGCGCTGGGGGGCAAAGGTGGATCTAATTCCTCTAAATCATTGCTGGTCCTTTCTCCCACTGGCACTGGTTGCAGCAACTCTGTGTCAGCATGTTTCCCAGCTGAGGGGGTGTTTCCAAGACAGTTTGGTCTATCACCGGCTCTGTTTCTGACACAATCAATTGCTCATTGGCCTCAGAGCTATCACACTGACTTTTGCCAAGGAGCCAGAATAAAGGAGCCAAACAACTATTGGGCAGAAGCAGCAGCAAAGATCTCTCAGAGACAACAGCAGTGGCATCACACCTAACACTTCTTAGTACTGCACAGATGGAGGCACAGTAAACCCTGTTTGAATGTCTTTCACTACAAAAATCCGTAATGAGCAAACTGAGGTACAGCAAAGGACAACTATGAGTAGTGCTGCAGCTAATGAAGCGAATGCACTCAAGCTGAAGGGATGTTCAAGTGTTCACATGTTCAGAGGTGAAAGGAAAATCTGAAGCTGCACAGCACATATTATAGGAATGTAAAATGTAAGAAGCGTGAATCAGGGGAAGCTAGACATTACAGAACAAGACATTGCAATATTTGGGGTGAGCAAGCTGAAGAGGAGGAAATTGATGACACACCAAAAGAGAGCCTCTTGTAAATCATAGGTGATTGGAATGCAAAAGCAGGAAACAAAGCAGAATCAAAGACTGTAGGTCTAGGATCAAGAAATGAAGCAAAAGAACAACTGTTGAATTTTGCAAGGCCAACAGTTTCTTATTTGTAGGTATATTCTTCAAGTAATCAAACAGGCAACTGTACATCTGGACATCACCAGATGGCCAATACAGAAATAAAATAGACTTTTAGAAGCAGGAGATGGAGAAGCTCCATTCCTTCTGCAAAAACAAGACCAGGAGCAGATTGTGACACAGACCATAAATTTAATGGAGATGATGAAGACATTGAAATAATTCAAGATTTTCCATACTTTGGCTGAGTCATTAATCAGAATGGAGACTGTAGTCAAGAAATCAGAAGACTAGGACTTGAAGGACAGCTATAAAGGAACTAGACAAGATCCTGAAATTTGAAGATATATAATTTAATCCTTTAAGTTTGGATTGTCCATGCCATCATATTTCCAATTTCTATGTATGGCTGTGAAAGCTGAGCAGTGAAAAAAGGTGACAGGAAGAAAATCAACTCATTGGAAATTAGTGCTGGAGAAGAGTTTTATGGGTATCATGGACTGCTAAAAAGACAAATGAATGGGTCCCAGAGCAAAAACGAGCCTGAACTTTCCCTAGAAGCCAAGATGACTAAACTGGTACTATCATACTTTGGCCATATCATAAAGTCACCATAAGTTGAAGTTGATTTGACAGCAGTTAACAACAACAGCGTGCTTCCTGTAACCAGCCCTGGTCATCATTTTGAATGCAACATTTTGGGCTGAAGTTTTTCAACAGTTTCCAAAGGCAGCTTCATGTAGAGTGCACTCAGTAATCTAAACAGGATGCAGTCATGTGTCACCATAGCCAGATCTGATATCTCCAGGAAAGGGTGCAACTAATACACTAGTTTGAACCATGTAAATATGTTCCTGGCCATTGCCAGCATCCAGGGTCAGGGCTGAATAAAGGAGCACCCTCAAGAAATGAACTTGAGATTTCAGGAACAGCACAAGCACAGTATAGGTTGCATCTCTATTCCCTGATCTTCCTTTCAGACCACCAGAAGCAGCTCTGTCTTATTTGGATTACGTTTGCATTTGTTTACCCTCATTCAGTCCATTACTGACAGAAAACACTGGTTAATACCAAAACAATCTCCTTCGAATTAGATGGAAAGGACAGATATAAGATACAAACACTTACGGACTACATTATTTGCCATAAGAAATGCACCCAAATAAATATATAATAACTTACCTATCTGTAAGTCACATTTCTCACCAGAAAACAGCATCCAAAGTGAAATACAGAGAACACTCAAAATCTAACCCACAGCATAATAAAGCAAGGCTTGCCTGAGCATGGCTCCTACACCTGTATTCTATTGGAATTGAGCTTATAATACAAAATCAAAGATACAATATGTTAAGATGACAAAATGTGTATAGTATCAAGGAGCACAGCTAGAACATACTTGTTGTTATTTACCTTCAAGTCATTCCCAATTTATGCTGACCCTAAGGTGAACCTTTCACGGGGTACATATGCAGAATGTTTTTCTCTGAATATTAATCACAAAAAGACTCTGTCTCTCTCATGCAGACAAATCTATCTAGATAGTCCCAACCTTTCTGGGCAGTGGCTGCATTTGGATTTAAAAAAAAGAACCAAAAAAAGCAGAGAGCAACTCCAGAGTGGGTGCTGGAGGCATAATTAGTCAGAAAAATATTTGCAATGCTCCCTTTTCTGTGTGTCTTCACTCTGTCTGAGTGCCTTCACAATATAACAATACCTTTATTAATTGTACTGAATTGACTTTTCTTTAAAAAAGCAGTAATCAGTCATTCACATTACAATCATACTTGCTAAACTGTTAAGAACATAAAAGCCATGCTAGATCAGACTGACGGCCTATTCTGTTCAGTGTTCTGTTAAAACATAGGAAGTCCCAAACCAGGACATGTGCAACTGCAACCTTCATCTTCAGTTTCCAGACAACTGATATGTTGCGGCTGTGTGCCTTCAAGTTGTTTGCGACTTATGGTGACTTTAAGGTGATCCTATCACATGTTTTTCTGGGGCTGAGCAGAGACACACTGCCTTTAATACTGGAGGCAATAAACAGCTATCCTGACTGGTAGCCATTGATGGCCCTAACCTCCATGAAGTTATGCAATCTTTCCTTTGACACTGTTGTTCTACTTTAGTTTTGACATGATGTGTTAGAAAAAAAATTACATATTCTGTGTGCATGTGTGTGATTATGAATATATGCATCCACCCTAGAAGAACAGAACTTAAAACAAGGTACTTGAGAAGCCTGCATCGTTCCCACGAGGCAGAAAGCTAATATGGATCTTTGGAGGAGGCCCCACTTATGCTGGAAGGTACAACAGGAAATTTACTCCCAGCCTCAGAGGAAGCTGGCTTCCTTCCCTTCAAAGTAAGAACAGCCCAGTTCTGTTCTACCAATGCCCACTAGCTGGACTAGACATCTTTAGGTTCTGTGCCAAATGACAGAAGAATGCCCTAGATCCCCATCACACCCTGAGATGCCTCTAAGGCGTAATATAGGAAGGCAGATTATCTAACCTTCTCTGTATTGTTCTGGGATAGGCCCAGATTCCAACTACTCCATGCTCACATCTCTAAATATTATTGTCCTTCTTTGTGGAAGTCACATTTGTGTGTGACAATATGTCTAAAATGACATATACCTGCCTTATGTTGAGTCAGATGCCCCTCGATCCCCATATTGTCTACTCTAACAGGCAATGTTTCTCCAAGGTCTGAGAAAGAAACTCTTCCCAGTCTTGCTAAGATACTAAGGAGTGAACCTGCAACACACTGCATGCAAAGTATGTGCGTTACTACTGAGTTATGGCCCCTTTCCTAACTACTTTTTGATACTACCATACCTTAGCATCTGATTTTGGAAAGTAAGCAAGGTCAGGCCTGCTTAGTCCTTGGGTCAGAGACCACTAAGGAATACTAGGAATTTCCAGGTAGGATTTGCACAGGGTCCTATTTGAAGCATTGCCAGTTTGACTTGACAATACTCACCTAGATGGACCTATGATCCAAATCAGTATAAGGCAGCTTTATATGATATTGGTGCAGAACAAACAACTACAGAAGATATATACTGGCAACTCAAAGTAAATAAAGTAGTCCAAACAGAACATGTATTGTTGTAATAACCAAATTAACCTGTCAGTGTAGCTGATAAGGAAAAAAAAAAAAACCTAGGAGGTCTACTTTGCAGACTTCCTGTTATGTATCTCAAGATCTGTGGATAGTAACAATGAAATAGTGTTTGAAAAGTGTTCCGTTCTTCATGTGTATACATATTAATAGCAAACTAAGGTTATACTTCTTTCCTACTATGTAATATTCTTTAAGCAATCCCCTCTTATAAAAGAAAAGGAGATAGTAACAGTGATAGTCCTACTCTGATACCTATTTATTTTTTCTTTGGTAACAGAAAATTGAAAGAGTTAATTAAAATTAAATTAAAAGAGTTGTTTTATTTTATTTTATTTTACCTTACTTTGCCATTGGCAATATAACTTATGAGAATCTAACTGTTGGACAGTTAGACAGTCTAACAGTTGGACCAGGACTCTAGAGAGCAGAGTTCAAATCCCCACTCAGCCATGGAAACCCACTGGGTGACCTTGGGCAAGCCACACACTCTCTGCCTCAGAGGAATGGAAGGGCAAACCTTCTGCAAAGAAATCTTGCCAAGAAATTCCATGACAGGCTCATCTTAGGGCCACCTTAAGTCAGCAATGACTTGAGGGGACACAGCAGCAGCAGCAACAACAACACACAGCTTATACCATTTGTGAAGAGCAGCTTGTCATTCAAGTAGAGGGGAAGGACTCATCCCAACCTTTTTGGAATGAGGTGCTTCCCCATAGAACACCCCAGTCATTTGAGACCAAGGTGCTCAGTCTCACTGTTTAAAGCAGAGCTTTCCAAACTTTTCATGTTAGTGACACACTTTTTTAGAGATGTATCATTTTCCAACACAGTAATTCAGTTTTACTGGCAAACCAGGAGTTAAACTGATCCCTTATAAGAGATACAGACACATACATAAACTGTAATAACAAAATGTATGGGGACACAACATATCTCCTGAAAATCTTTCATATATTTTTAAAAATATATGATTTATAAATAATAACATACATTGCCAAGATTGTAGGCGACACATCTGCACACTTCAGGCGGCACACTAATGTGTCACGGCACACCGTTTGGAAAGCCCTGGTTTAAAGCATACACTTTAATTCTTAAAAATCCTATTTCCCTTGGTAAGGGGTGTCAATAAGAATCCTTCATGTAGAAGGCAGAAAACAACATCCAGTGTGTAGTGTTCCCTTGATATCTACAGAAGATGGAGATACTGAAATTTCTAGCTATGTGCAATTAACCAGGGAAGGGTTCTCTGTGGCTCTCTAGGCACTGTTGAACTACAGCTCTCATCACTCCCAACAAGTGTTTCTGCTGACTGGAACCGAGAAACACTGGAAGGCTACAGGTTCCCTATGTCATGCTTCAGCCTTTGTAGCACTGCCCTACCAGCAAAGCAATCAGCAGTTATTCACATGAGTTAGCATGAGCAGTCATTACCATAGCCTGTTTTTCCTCTATGTCTTTTGATCCTTTTTTGTAAGCCATCTCGAGTCCCAGTTCTGAAGAAAGTGGGATAACTCTAATACTAAAATGGTGGTGATGGATGATGATGATGATGATGATGACGATGATAGTGGTTAAGGACAATCCAATGAGTTTTACCTTAGTTTCACCTATATCATGTTTTGCACAAAATAGCTGTGGCAAGCCACAAAGACTTTCATCAGTCTTTTCTGTTTCAGGAAAACTAAGTTAAACAAGTGTAACTGCCATATAATGAACTAACCTCCCTAGGCTAAAAGTCTCATGAGCTTGCTTGCTGACAAACTGGCATTCTTCCTGTTGAATTGTCTTCACAATATCACCTGCTAAGCAGCTTAGCACCTGGACAGAGGTTATCAATCATTGCTTATTTATTTACACATTTATATCCTTTAGTTCCAGCATGGAAATCCTGTCTTAAATTCTAGAGAACTTCTGTCAATCTATTTATCCAATACTGGGCTACAGGGACCAATAATCTGATTCAAAATAAGTCAGTTTCCCTAACTCCCACTGTTTCTAAGTTTTTAGCAGTTGCCTGCACATAGCAATCCTATACTCACAGGGTGCTGGAACTGGAGATATGCTGCTACTATGTAATGGAATGATTGTCATATTCATGGTATGCAAAACCCACTGGAAGACGAGGGAAATCCACAGCCAGAATATATAAAAACACTAAGAAAATGGCAGAGATGATCCCAGTGCCTGCAAAAACACCACTACAGCTCACCAATTAGGGACTGTGCTATACCATCATGACCCCAGCATGCAAGAAATATAGAGAAACAGGCAACAACGATAAGTACAGCCAAAAAAACCCATGGAACTGATCATCAATAGAATGACCAAAACAAAAAACAAAAAAAACCTCTATGGAGATTCCTGGTTCAGTCCCTCCCAAACCATTTTTTTCTCTTCCCCCAGTCCCAAATAGAAGAAAGACATCAAATTAACCTACAACAGCACAGTAGCGTATTAGAAGTGTATGCATTAAAGGGACAAACATCCATGCAGGATATTGGTTAAACAGAGATCCTCTCTCATATAAAATATGAAGATGTGAAATTCAAACGTATTAGTCAACATGTCTCCATTTTTTAAAAAAGAATACTTCATTCCAGGCCATTATTTGTTTCCATGCTCAAGTAAAAGGTGGAAGGAGAAATGGAAAGGAGTTTTGTTGAGCAGTTTTCATACTTCCTAAAACTCATTACAGAAAGAACCACAATTTGCTTTCAGATATCAATCATTTCCAAAGACTGTTGAATATTTCAAAGAAGTAAAGCAAGGGCTCATATTTTAAAATGTGAACAGCTAAAAGTGTGAGCAATGAAAAAAAATAAGCATGAAATTATTTAATTGTGGGGCGGAATATGCATATTAGTTGAAATGCATAAATACAGGCTGACAGTAGAAAAAATGCATCATCATCACCACCACTAACACCATTACTATCATCATCTTTATTTCTACCCCACCTTTTCAACCAGATAAAAAACAAGGATGAGACCAAAATTCAGGTAGGTTTTAAAGGCCTGCAATGAGATCAAGACAGTGAAGTGTTCACCACTCCAGGTGAAAGTTAGAATGCCTAGTAGTGCAAATATTATCAGCCAATAAAAGTCCAAAACGTATCATGCAATCATCCAGCTCTTGACTCGTTTCAAAAGCTGAGATGAAGAAATTGACCTAGAAGTAGAAGAGGCTGTAATTTGAAACTACAATATGAGCTCAGGTAGGAATTCTAGTTAGGTCTCCAACATGAGCAACAGCTATTACACTAGTTCAAGATTAAGTGACTTATTTGAAACAGCTAATTGAGTTGGCCTTGAAGCACAGCTTTGAAGCAAGTTAAACAAGATTTTTTTTAAAGGAAGGCTCTAGCTTCTACCATGACAGACTAAACTTAAACAACACGCTGGATACACAAATTGCTCCATAATAACCTGAGAGAGAGGACTGCTTCTTATGAAGTGATTGTTAGGAAGAAAAATATGAAGAAGAAGGAAGCAGCACCACCTCTCAGTACACAAACACAGTTGTATTATCTTCTGCTAAATCACACGATATTAACTTAATGAACTTACCAACTGCATTAATTGATCATAACACTCTTCTTTAAATTAATGTCTTTTCTGTCCTTGCAGTAACATCTGTCTACATTTGCTTTCATTTTCCCCTATCCTTGCTTCCCAGTGCCTTTATCTTTCTGCTAACATCCCTTACACAAATTGGAATCTTCTTGGAGCAAGGGTCTCTTTTTGCTTATGTGTCACTCTCACATGTATCCTAATGATCTTGTATAAATAAGGAGTGGGATTCAACAGTGTCACTCCTTTGACAAAAGTGCAAAATTGGGAGGGGCAACTGTTACCCTGATTTCTGGGGTCCTGTGGGGGACACCTCAATGTGCTCCAAATAATGGAGAATGGGAATTAGCCAGAGCACAAGCTGTAGCACTATGAGAGGCAGGGTAACCTAGCGAGATCTTAAACCCAATGTTTACGGGTTCAGGCCAAGTCAAAAACCAAACAGAATTAGTTTATACTTGTTTTCTTTATTTAAAAGACAGTCACTGCGCACTTGTGTACTCACTCACACAGACCTGAGAAAATAAAGGGAGGAAAGTCGATCGGGGATTTCAAGAAGGATTTTCAGGGGGAAATATTACACCTGATCCTGCAGCCCGGGTAGCCAGAAGAAATTCAGTAAATCTGGAGCGGAGATTCTCAGCACGTGGAAGTTGAGGGGAAGGCTTGGCAAACAGAGCGGCAGCAAGGTGGGATGACAACTGTGAGCGATCCGAAGAAGTGTTCAAAATCAGGGGTTCTTATAGGGAGAAATGTGCCTGCAGGGTAGTCTGCTCCTGGGGAGAACAATGGGTTTCGGAGTGAAAGGTCAGCACTTGAGATGATTGGATTTTGATGGAGTTGTCTATAGCGCAGACAGTATGCAAATAGGGAGTGGTTGACAGTTGGGTAGTCAGGAGCGCTAATCTCATCAAGCTGACGGTTTGGGGCAGAGAATCTTTTGTATGCTTTTTGCATATTTAATTTAGTTTCAAAGTGTACTTGCCTGGAGGTCTCCTGAAGCTGCGTGCCGGAAAATTACTGGCCTGATTTAGGATTTTTTTCAGCCATTCAGCTGTGCCCGTGTGCGTGCTTATCCGGGGGCCTCACAAGCATGTGGAGGGGAACAGTTTGGAATGGTCAATCTTTTGATATCAAATTATATTTAGTAAGCCCTGGGCTCGGACTATGGACTACAGTAACACAATTACCATCTCCCATATCACTTTGTGCACCCTCAAAATGGACTCCAGAGGGTTTGGATAGGTCTTTGTGGAGTACAGATGATTAGATAAGAGATAGGATGGAAGTCTTGTCATGCTAGCAGATTGCTAACATGACATTGGATTTCAGCTGGTTTATGTAATGATGACACCCTTGTCACCTGTTCCTGAAACTTATCAATAACATGAGTAGCACCAGTACTGTAAGAATTCTGAAATGGAGAGAAATAATGAGCAGTGAAGGGGAATGTAATATTTTTACCTTAGACCAGTGGTTCTCAACCTGTGGGTCCCCAGATGTTTGTGGACTTCAGCTCCCAGAAGCCCCAGCCACTATGGTCAATGCTCAGGGCTTCTGGGAGCTGAAGTTCAAAAACATCTGGGGACCCACAGATTGAGAACCACTGCCTTAGACTGAGCTCCACACATGCACCTAGATTAAGCAATAAGAAAACACAGCAAACTAGACTTTGCTGCAGTTTTTAAACATTTCTGACATTCAGTGGACATCTTCATTGCAACTAACAATAAGCAAGGATGAGTGGATCTCCTACACTCCATTCTGGGACCATTTTATGGGCTCCTTCCCTCCTGCTTGCTACTTCATTTCCTTTCAAATTTAACTGGACTTCAAATTTAACTTGGAGAATCAGAAAACTAATGGCAGGAGAGATGGCATACACTTACTACACTATCCAGTTTGTGCCCTTTCTCTCTTACAGGTGTTCCACTACATATACGCACAGAGAAAAACTGCATCTTGGTGTGATTGAACAGTTGTATAGATCTCCACCATCCATCCCACTGTCTTTTCCCTAAATGAGGGCATCTCCAACAATGTAACATTTTGAGAAAGAAAAAGCGTTCTAAGGAAACAATGGATCTATGATTTATTATCAGCCATGATGCTTCTACTGAACTTCTGTGTCCAGAGGAAGCATGCCATGGAATAGCAGCAGCTATGGGGCACTAGTGAGGGGCAATATTGCCTTTATAGTAGTGGGTTTCCAATCTGATTGGCTAGTATGGGAATCATGATTTTGTGCTGAAGCCTTATTGGATTTTTAGGGACCAAGCTTCAAGACAAGACAAGCGATAGGCAACTCAGTGACTGCCACAATTTCAATGGGATTGTGGTAGAGGATCTCTGTTGCTCTCATTCAAAGTTACTGCTTGAGGAGATCTGAAGAAGGGGAGACATTTACTGCAATACAAATTAATCTGTGTAACATGCTTGCAACAGATTACAAACTCTTGTGGGGGAAGATGACTCGAAATAGATCTATGACTAATTCTCTGACAGGGCTGCAAGATAGTACATGTTAACGAAGTCAACCTAATCAGCTGTTGTGTGCTAGTACTACATGGCAATATGTTGCAAAGTACAGCAGGCAGGGTTGACCTACCTGCCAACACGTCAGCACAGAAATGATTCAGTATCCTGCTGGGATGTAAGAACTGTGGCCCGCAAATAATGAACAAGCTTTTCATTTCTCAATGAAAAGCCCAGGCAAAAGTTGCTCAGGCAGTGTAGAAACTGACGGTTGCAGTCTCATCCTATCAGTCCTTGAACTAGAGGGCACTTAGATTTGCAGCCTGGCAGAAGACTGCTAAACTATAATTTAGAGTTAGAAGCACAAGCCTTCTTCCCTTTTTCTACTTCTGTCTTGCAGCAGCAGAGATCAGAAGGATCTTGTACTGTTTTCAGCTAATCACAGTTTGTTATTTTGTTTGCATCAGCTCTGTAGTTAGTTTTATCTGTTGCATATACAAACAAGCAAGGTTTGAAAGCAGCTTGCTTGGACCAGCCAAAGTCAAAATTAATTATATTTGCCCCAGTATGGTTCTGAGCAAATTTATTAATTTGTCTGATGCATATTAAAATATATTATTTAGATATCAAATGCAATAAATTAAAACATGACAATAATGCAATAAAGGTCTAATATTAAAAAAAATCCCACCCGACATGAACACACAAATGCCAACTTAGTGAAAATAGCATTGCGGGTCAGGAACAACCAAATTGTAGAAGCACATAAAACTGCCATTTAAATAAGGACTAAAATAAGACAGCTGGAAAATGGCAGGATAAAAAGGAAGTCTTCCCCTGGCACCAAAATACTGAACACTGTGGCTGAGAGGTGAACCTCTCTAGGACATCATTCCACCACCTGGAATGTAACAATAAAAATGTTAAGGTGTAACAATAATTTCGCTTCACAAGCATGCTCATGCACATTGCCCAGCTGCCCTCAACTCTTGGCTCCTGTTGCTTCTTAACCAGGAAGTCACTCCCCTACCAGTCTCAGAACTGGAAGTTCCTAACATTTGGCTTCAGGTTCTCATCTGTTGGGGAGCAATGAAGCAGGAGTCAGATGTCTTATATAAAGAGAAGATTTAGAATCACAGAATCATATAGTTGGAAGACACTACAGGGGGCATCCAATTCAGCCCCTTGCCATGTAGGAACACACATCAAAGCACTCTCAACAGATGGCCATCCAGCCTCGGTTTAAGAACGTCCAAAGAAGGAGACTCCACCACACTCCGAGTCAGCATATTCCGCTGCCGGACACCTCTGACCGTCAGGAAGTTCTTCCTGAGGTTCAAGTGCAATCTCTTTTCTTGCATCTTGAATCCATTGCTCCTTGTCCTAGTCTCTGGAGTGGCAGAGGACAAGCCCACTCCCTCCTCGACATGACATCCCTTCAAATATTTAAACATGGCTATCATGCCCCTTCTTAACCTTCTCTTCTGCCCATTAAACATACCCAGCTCCCAAAGCTACTCCTCATAGGACATGGCTTCCAGACCCTTCACTATTTTGGTCGCCCTCCTCTGGACATGCTCCAGCTTGTCGATATCCTTCTTAAATTGAGGTGCCCAGAACTGGACACAGTATTCCAAATGAGATCTAAGCAATGCAGAATCGAGTGGTACCATTACCTCTCTCGATCTAGACACCATACTCCTATTGATGCAACCAAGAATCATGTTGGCTTTCTTGGCTGCTACATCACACTGCTGACTCATGTTCAGCTTGTGATCTTCCAAGACTCCTAGATCCCTTTCACACATACTGCTTTCCAGCCATGCATTCCCCCATCCTATATTTGTGCATTCCATTTTTTCTGCCTGGGTGCAGAACCTTACATTTCTCTCTGTCGAAATTCATTTTGTTAGCTTTGGCCCAGCTCTCCAATCTATCAAGGTCATTTTGAATTTTGATCCTGTCCTCTGGCATATTAGCAACCCCTCCCAATTTGGTGTCATCTGCAAATTTGATCAGCATGCTCTCTACGCCTTCATTCAAGTCATTGATGAAGATGTTGAATAGCACTAGGCCCAGGACAGAACGCCGTGGCACTCCACTAGTCACTTCTCTCCAGGATGAAAAGCAGTCATTGGTGAGCATCCTTTGGGTTTGGTTGGTCAACCAATTACCAATCCACCTAACAGTAGCCCTGTCCAGCCCGCATTTTACCAGCTTCTTTGAAAGAATGTCATGGGGAACTTTGTCAAAGGCCTTACTGAAATCAAGATATGCTACGTCCACAGCATTCCCATCATCTATCAAGCTTGTAACAATCGTTAAAAGAGATAAGATTAATCTGGCATGGCTTATTTTTGAGAAATCTGTGTTGACTTTTAGTGATTATGGCATTGTTTTCTAAGTAATTACAAACTGATTGTTTTAGGATCTTTCCTGGTGCTCATGTCAGGCTGACCGGGTGATAATTATTTGAGTCTTCTTTTTTCCCCCTTCTTGAAGATGAGAACAACATTTGCTCTCCTCCAGTCTGCTGGGACTTCTCCTGTTCTCCACGAGTTCCCAAAGATTATTGCGAGCGGTTTTGAAATGACTTCTGTCTAGTTAATTTCAGGGTAGTTTAGGTGCGTCTTCTGGAATGAGGTGCCAAGGCAGCATGCACCAACATGCTGCTTATGAAAAATAAGTCAGAATACTCAACTATTTTGGCCTCTGATTGTATGGAAACATGGCTAATATAGTACATTATTAAGTGTTTGTGTGGAATCTCCATTTTAATTCTGATTCAAGCTCATGACAGAAAAAAAAATGCCTCAGCGCTGCTCAGACCTGATGCAGTGGAAAGCAACCTAGATGAACTTTGGGTCCCTTTTTGTTTCATCACTTGTATTTAACATTTTTTTTCCATCTCCATTAGATGGCAGATGAAAGGAGGCAGAGACTGGAATTGCAAAGACCTGTGTGCTTTCATTTTTAAGGCAGATGGCCTGGGCAAAGATAAAAGACAGGATTGAAAAGGATTAATTAGCATCTACTAGAGAGGAATGCAAAACAGGGAAAGTAGTTCATTAATATTCATTCATGCTTACATACATATTTCCATTCCAACCTATTTGTGTCTCTGGTGAAGTAGCATTTCCACAAGCATTTGACTGGCTAGGGATTTACCACAGCAAGTCTTTGTGAAAAGGATATGAATATTCATTAACAGAAGAACTCAAGAGAAGTGCAACTTCCATTCTACAACAGATCAAGTCAGGAGTGAATTTGCTGTAAACAAAATCCTCATGTTTATGTTTATGCAGAAAACAGAAATATTGGGGTATTATGATATCTTAAACACTGACCTTTGGACTCCATGGTGTGATACTTAGCATTTTTGTTGTGCTTTTGCATTGCTGACATGACAACAGCCCTGTAGGTTAGATCAGTATTTTTCAGGCAGGAAGTCTGATGTTGAAAGCCAAAGTTTGCACAAAGTCTCTTAGGAACCTCCTGGTTCCTAAGATCTGTGTTATTCATTCATGTATTTATTCGATTTATATGTTGCTTTCCATTATAAGAAGCAATCATGAGGCATCAAGGACAAATAAAACAAAATGCCATCATCAGTGTACTGAGACAAGAGGAAATCAATACAAACTATAACCATATTGCATTGTAATACATCCATAAATAAACAACAATAAAAGCATTATTTAAAAACAATTCAACCACAAATATAAGAGGCTGGCTTATAATAGATTTCTCAATCTAGCCTAATACTATATAATCTGACAGTCAGTGGCTTTCTTGGCAAAAGTTTTTCCCAGATGCCTGAGATCCTTGAGAGCTTCTGTGTACAAAGCATACCATCACTAAGTCATGTTTCCCTATTAGAACTTCGTAAAAGCACATTTGTAGCTAGTCTCTTCTCACTTAGCTCAGTTCAGTTCCTGGCAAATGGTGTCATAAGTTACCTCCTCAGATGGTGGGACATGCTAATAAGAATTTGGGCTCCAGTGTAATTAATTCCATCATTTGTTCATCAGGTCACTGCCACTAAGCAAGCATCCAAATGAGAAATCTCCTTGCCAAATTAAAGGAGACTTTATATTAGCTTAAATACCACCTACAAATCTGACTGTACATCATTTAGCCAATGTGCTCAAACAAGAATTCAGCTAATAAAATCTGCCCACTGATTTTATTATGATCAAAAAGAAAGACAAGTGTGTTAAATGAACAGACATTACTTGAAGGAATTTCTTTGCATAGTTCAAAGCACAATTTATTTTGTTGATTTTAAGCAGCCAAACCAGAAATTTGATGCTCGGGCACATCAAGGGCACTCTTGCTTGCCTCCCATTCATATACTCAGAGCTTGTAGAAGAGAGTCCTTGGATATGATCTGAAGGCACGTAATGATAGCATAACACAGCAGAAGCGAAGCAGGTCTGGGTTGGCTCAGTGCTTGGATAGGAGACCACCTGGAACTCATGTGTACTGCCTTTTGCTCCAACAGAGTAAGGCAGACAATGAATGCAATGATTACTATTCTCACTGGAATGTTTGGAACAGTACAATCCTATACATATTGACTCGCAAGCAAATCCTGCTTAATCTAACTGGGTTTATTTGCAATTGAGTAGGTACTCATAACCCTTACTTTCAACAGCACTATTTACATAAAGCTGAATAATATTTTTTCTTTTCAGGCCTTAAGACTGTTATTGTTCAGAGAGTTCTGATGAACATATAAAATAAATCAGGATGCTGGGCAAGCATGGTGACAGCTGAAGAGGAATTACTCGTTAAAATCTAGGCAGCAAAGCTAACTGCTCATTTTGATGGTAAGTTTCAAAAACTGGGCCCATTCTGCCTTGTTTTCATTTGCCTCCCCCTCCTTCCAATAATGAGGCTAAGCAGCTACACTGCCATAAAATTAAAAACATTGCATGAAACTATCAAGATGATGTACTAGCTGACAGATTATGCAATGGAAAGCATCTTGTGGTTTATAACGGCAACAATGACCTGGCTTTTTACTCCTTAAATTCATGTGTACAAAACATCTATAAATGTGCAAAACAGTAATATCAGTAGAACAGTAGTAACTCTGGCCTACACCCACATATATGAGAAACTTTCTATGCCTGAGAAAGAAGATACTGAGCTCTTCTGAAAAAATCGATTTCCATTTTACTTTCACAGATAACTTGAGAATCTGGAAAAATGTGAACATCAAACTCACTTCTATCTAGAGGAAAAGTAGTATCTCTAGCCATGCCTCCATAAAACCAAATTCCTAAAGTAGGAATCATGTAGTCCTCTAAATGTTGTTGTATTACAGCTCCCAGCAGCCCTAGTCAGCATAGCCAGTGAGGAATGCCAGGAACTGCAGTCGAACAACAATTGGAGGGACAAATGACTCGTACACCTGACCTAAGAAAGTATTAAATGCTGAATGTCGGGGTGTGTGTAATCTGCAAGATGACTAAATAGATGGCCCAAACTTACAGGTTCAATTCTGAACCCAAATCTCTGTCTTGGAGTGCAGCTGGTTTCTGAAGTCTGCTGCTATGATTTCTTCCATTTTTTTTTAATTCCAGATGTATTTCCTGTGTTTTGAACATGAGCTTTCCTTGAAGAAAATCAGCAGTGCCATCTCAATTTATGGAGCATAGGGTATACCTCTATAAGCACAATCCTCTATTGCTTTGAAAATCATTGCCTTCTTGCCAGATCTAACAGGCAGTGACAGAATATCATAGTGATCCATCATGAATTGTTTCCTCTTTTGTACTACCTTGTTCAGCCATTTCCTAGATACGACTGTGTGACCCTAGTCATGGGGCACTGAGACAGGATTGGGATTCTATTAGTGAGCTGCCCATCCCACTGCCCAAGAGTTTCCCTAGCTGTGTAGGTTCTAGCAATAGCATGTGTATTTCTATCAGCTAAGTGCTCTCTAAGTGGTTTACAATGTGTTAGCTAACTGCCACCAACAAGCAGAGTACTCATTTTACAGATCTACAGAAGGATGGAGGGCTGAGTCAACCTGGAGCCCTGCAGGACTGAACTCACAACATTATGGTTGCAGTACTGGCATTTAACCACTGTGCCACCAGGACTCTAGTGCCAGAACATTCTCCCAAATATTTAGAAATTATCTTGGGTCCATTAGTTACCCATTGATCATCTTAATAAGTAGACGCAGACATGGTGCTGACTACCACCCATGAATCTTAGGTGACTTTAACATTCATGCTGAGGCTTCTATCATTAGAAAAAAATTCAGATCTTAATAACTTCCAATGCAACCATAGGCCTGGTTCGGTATTACACCCCATTCATGTCACATGGCATAATCTCAATCCGTCTTTTGTTGATCAAGATGAAAGTGACCTATTTTTAGGATAGTCAAACTTGAGGGGGCGGGACATTGGTTAACCTGGTTAATTTGTTGTATTTTCCCTGTAGTGGCTGAACTCCATAGATTTCCTGATTAAGACAAAAGTGAACCCTACACTTAAATGAATCAATTTATTTAAGAGTTCATGAAGGAGTGCAATGGTGTTCTCTCTCCCAGCTTCAGTAAGACAGCAGGGCCTCGGGAGAAGAATCATTAGGACTGAAAGAAATGTATGACATATTTTTGTGTTGTCTGGCTTGTTGTTCTTGTTAAATCATGAAAATGGTGACTCTTTGGCTAGAATGGAATGTGTGTGATGTTGGTGATTTGTTTGCTCAGCAAGAGATCTTCAGGTACCTTTAAAACTGCAGGCTGGTGTGATCTCCTTCACTCCTCTGCCCTGTATGAACATTACTGGAGACTGTCTGGGGCAAGCATGATGGTTGGGAATCTTTTCAGTTTTCCATGGCCTCTCTCATTCAATGAGGCTAAGAGGTTACAGCAGAGGTTTCCAAACTGTGTGTCATGACATGTTAGTGTGTCAGCTGCAGTGTGTAGGTGTGTTGTGCGAATGTAAGGGGCGGAGGGAGTGCCTCTGCCACCACCCTGGCCCAAGAAAGACCCCAGTAAGGGTGGCAGCAGCAAGCCAGGGTTGGGTGGAGCAGCTGCCTTTCCTACTGCTGCTGCCCAGGGCCAGGAAAGACCCTGGTGAGGCCAGCAACTGCGGCAATGGGCCAGGTCTAGGTGGAGGGGCTGCTCTCCTGCTGCTGCCACTGCTGCTCTGGGCTGAGGAAGAGCCCGGTGAGGGTGGTGGTGGCAGTGGGCCAGGCTCAGGTGGAGAGGCTGCTTCCACTTCCTGAATTACTTCCTGAATTACTGTGTCGTGAAAAGATGCATGTCTAAAAATTATGTCACCAACATGAAAAGTTTGGAAAGCTCTGGGTTACAAGATTGCTTCATCCTTTTCTAACAAATCCATTTTTCTTGGAAGGAGAGGTTTGGCCACAGAGTAAAAGTAATGCCAAGCTGCCAGAGGAGATGTTTTAGGCTTATCTAAGCATCATACATTCATCAGTGCTTTGACTGTTTTGACCCCTTCCTGAACTTTTGCTTCAAATGTTTAACAAATAACTTGTGAATCAGAGATAGACAAAAGGATGCAAATATCACACCATTTAATTAGCTTTACAGTACAAGTTTAAGAGATTTAAACAAACAAGTATGAAAGTAAGATAGGCGGAGAGAATAATAAGCTTGTAAGATAACTGATCTTTTCAAATGGAGATCAAACATAGCTTCTTGGAATCCTCATCTCTTGCCTACAAAATATCTACTCTATCACCGATTTTTGCAAAACATCCTTCTTGTTTGGAAATAGGGAAGCAGAGCAGGGGCAGTGATTCCATTATGCAGGAGAATGTTTTGCGTACACTCATAGTTCAAAATGCCAGTTAACATATAAAACTTCCTACAGTTCAGGTCCAGGCTGTCTGAAGCATGTATGACCCTGGCCAGGCTCTAAGAACTTTAAGAGAAGCCTTTTCTTGTTTCTAGCACCTCCACAGACATGTCTGGTGGAGCAACAGGAAAAGGTCTTCTAAATGTCTGCTCCTCAGGTTTGGAACTCTTTTTCTAATGAGGCTAGGATGGCTCCTTCTTAGCTGTCCTTCCATTGGCAAGTGAAAAATTTCTATTCTGATAGACTTTTTTGCAACTGACTACAAAAGCATTTAATAGTACCGACATTTTTTTTCTTTTGTCTTTCTAACACATTTGTTTTAAATAGTTCTAATTCTGTGAATAGTTTCATAGCTTTCAAACAGTGGTTTTTCTGTTTTATTTATGTTTTTGTTTGTGCTTTTATCTGAACTTGTTTTAATATTACAACAACTATTATACTATTTTGATTAAGGGTTCACCCTCCTTCTCCATCCTTGCTTCACGAACTGATACGTGATTATAGCCAATCACAGAGGGCCTTTCCACATGGCTGTGGCATCCCAGCATGGGGACATATTTCTGCTGGTCCGCGACGCGTGCCATCACACAACGTTGTCACAGTCCTGCTCCTGTTGCATCCCCAACTGTGAGATCATGCAGTATACCATTAGTGGAAAAAATCTGAGAATGGCCTTCCATTGTGCAATGATCACATCACCAACATCCATGCGGAAAGGACGGCAGCGCCATCAAGCACTTCCTTCCTCAGTGCAGCCCAGGAAGAGGGCAGCTCCACTGCAGAAAGAAGGAGCATGTCCCGAACGCTACCCGTTTGCCAGCAGCCAGCCAGGTGCGGAGGGGAGTGTTCAGGTCCTGTTCCCATCACACCAATGACACTGCCAGGATACCACCAGGACGTCATGGGATCCAGGTACGGCACAGAAAGAGTGTTATTGCTACATTTGTAATAGAGCAGTATCATCTAACTGAAGTAAATACATCATTCCTTACTAACCGTTGCCTCACTTCTTATAACCTTTAACTCACAAGGTGTTTGAAAGGTGAATGAACAGTATATTTGTTAGCAGGAGTTGGAAAAAAAAATAAGAGAGATGCAGATCAATTAATAGGCTGTAAGACGAGATCCCATGCTTTAGGATAGTTTTTCCCAATCTGATAGTTCGGTACCATTACACCCAGGCAGCAACTGGATGATGGGCTTTGTAGTTCATATGGAAAAAGTGTCAAATTAGGAGAAGGCAACTTTAACGCTGCAGCAGCAACAACAACAACAAAAATAAAAGCACTTTTGAAGGAATCAAAACCAGAATGCACTTCAGGGAACCATAGTAACAGATCCTATGCCATTCTCTCTAAATCCCACAGTCCATTTTGAAAACCACTAGTTCAATGACTTAAACAATTTCACAACAGCAGGTTATGTTCCCAAATCCTAATATTTAACATCCATAAATTAATTTTCCAGCGTAATGCCCCAATCTCTTGGACAGGTTGAATTGATTCCATTGAGTCAGTGGTTCTCAAAATGTGGGGTGGGACTCTGGGGGCACAATAGTTGCTTGGTGGAATGCAAGAATTGTCAGCCTGCAAGTATAGCAAATTTGAAGAAGGGCAAGACTATGTGTGTGTGTACGTTCACACACCTGTGTGCATGCCATTGTGGACTGATTGGTCTATGCAAAAGAGTGACACAAAGGGTCTTCCACTGTTATGCCTTCTTCCAACTCAGGCATAGCAAAAATTGCCATCCCTTTTTTGTGCTTTTTCCACTCAGCTTTTCCAAACGTTCCACTGTTGGTGCAGCAGGCACACACCCCTTAGTGACCATAAGACAGTTTCTTGGGTGGGGAAGAGGGAAGTGAAGAGAGAGGGTGGAGAGAGTGAAAGCTCAGTGTTAAGATGGAGGGAGCATGCAACATGAGGGGCCTGTGAGAAAGAGAGGGAGAGAAAAAGAGGCATATAGGACACGGGGGGGGGCATGATGTGAAGCAGGAGGGCACGATGTCTTAATGTAGATGTAAAAGGGGCCACAGGGTAAAAAGTCTGAGAACCACTGATCTAGGGGATTATCCAGTCGCTAGAATTCATGATCCCATCTAAAATCCCAGCGATGGATTAGAATCATAGAATCATAGAAATGTAGAGTTGGAAGAGACCACGCGGGCCATCCAGTCCAACCCCCTGCCATGCAGGAACACTCTCAAAGCACTCCCAACAGATGGCCATCCAGCCTCTGCTTAAAAACTTCCAAAGAAGGAGACTCCACTACACTCCGAGGTAGCAGATTCCACAGCCGGACAGCCCTGCCCGTCAGGAAGTTCTTTCTGAGGTTCAGGTGGAATCTCCTTTCCTGCAGCTTGAATCCATTGCTCCTCCATAGAATCCAGAGAAGTGCCAGTATGTTGAGGATGAGGATAAATCATATGAAGATGTTGTTTGTCAATAGTCAGGCTAATGCAAGATTAGGAACACAACCTCCTCTGAAGGATGAGGTTTTCTTCTTGGGAGAGCACTCCAATCTTGCTTCTGGAAGAAACATTGCTTTTAGATGGTTTGGTGACCAGGCATGCCGTTGCATAGCTTTGTCTGGTGCACTGCTCCAACTCTCCTGGCCACAGCGATTCAAGACATTTCCCATTTAAAGTACTACAACATAGTATGTCTTTAGAAAATGTTCAGAAATTACAGCTAATAAAAAATGTGGTGGCCACATTGCTCATGCAGATTTGGACTGATGGTAACAGCTGCCAGTTTGTTTTTAGGTACAATTCAAGGTGTTGGTTCACACCTATGAAGCCTTAAGTTGTTTGCAGCCAGCATACCTGAGAGGCTGCTTCCCCCTGTATGAACATGCCCACAGTTTAAAATATTTTAGAAATGTCCTTCTGCATGTCTGACTGTGGAGGCAGGCTAGGTTCATGAAACAGGACTTGCTCCATGGCATCATTCCAATTATTCAACTTAAATTTTAAAAGTGTTTTAACGATTGGATTTAAAAGTTATTTAAGAAAGCCTTTCTGTGCTGAAAGACAACTAAAAATGATTCCACAAAGACAACGCTTCTTCAGCTCCCAAAACATCACACAGCACAGAAAAATGTGGGGAAATTACTTTTTAAAATACCATTGTGGAACGTGAGAAAAGCATCACTCATTAGTTTATTTTGCACCCACCGTTCTCCCATTGTGTTCAGAATCACATATTTAGGACTACCCCATTTTATCTCCACAACTGCACAAAGTAGATTAGCTTGACATCTTTATGATTTTTACTGGGCATCTGGGTGACAAAGGAGATAATATGGTATATACTCTGAGAGATAATGAAGTTCACAGAAAACACTTCAGCTATGAGTACGGTTGCCAGGCATCCTTTATTACAAGAGATGGAGAGCACCACTGTGGCGTAGTGGTTTGAGGGTTGGCCTATGACTCTGGAAACCAGGGTTCAAATCCATGTTCAGCCCTGGAAAACACTGGGTGACCTTGGGTAAGTCACACACTCTTAGCCTCAGAGGAAGGGGACAGCAAACCCCCTTTGAACAAACCTTGCCAGGAAAACCCCAAAACAGAGTCACCTTAGGATCACTGGATGTTAGAAACAATTTTAAGGCATACAACAGCAACAACAAAACACCTGTTTGAGGCATGGGATGCTTTTTCTTTTCTATAGACTGAAAAAATTTGAGGTGTGCATCATGTAATTTATGGGTATGGAAACTATGTTCATTTTACAGAGAAATGCATGACTGGGTTAACTGAAATCAATATTTCCATTTGGTATTCAGCTGGCACACAAACTTGTTAATAGCCATGTCTTGATTGTCAGCCCTACATGTCACGAATTTTGCTTGCTTTTAAAACCTGGTAACACTGGCTATGGGTCTACAACAGCATCTTGCATTTAAAGAAACAAATGTGAATTTGAAATAACATGACTCCTGTGAATTAATAGCATAGGCTTGCCAAATTTGGAATAGCTCCTTCAACTTGCACTTCAATATCCAGCAAAGACTGTTCAAGCTTAAACATGATAAACCATTTAATTATGTGTCAGTGACACCATCAAATGCAAGAAGCAGGAGGCACATTCTCAATATACTTCCTCCCTTTTAAGTTCAAACTTACCCCATTGTCATTCATGATAGGTTTTCAAGGGAAATATTGACTGAGATGAGCTCTACCCCTGCCCATGATGACTTAGGCTAGAGATGATGCTCAATCATGTGTAAGACAGATGAGTCATGATTCTTTTGCCTTTCTACTCTGATCCCTTCTCTAGAATGATAATGTAGGTGGACAATGACTAATGTTGGAGAGAGAAAGCTTATCCAGACACATTGATTTCAGGTCAAATATATCACTTTTCCTTCTCCATTGCCAGTTAGAGTTAATTGTTGCTCCAGCTATTCATTTATAAATTCCACTGACATTAATGGGATTTATTTCTAAATCAATGGGTTTAGGATTGGAGGGGGAGATGAAGTTGTCCATTCTCCACATCCCTTCTTTCTCTTTAATATCTTCTTACAAAAATATATACATTCTATTTTCTCTCAGGCACGGTGAAAACATGAGATGAAATATCTTGAAGATATCATGCTTCCTCCTTTTTCCTCTACAGCAAACGAGAGGGGACCAGAAGCAAATGCAATGCAAAGTGTATTGTACAAGGTTCCAGCTACTTCATTTTACTCTTCCAACACATTTTCTCACCACATCTCCAGAACAATCAATCAACATTCTGCATTGACTGAGCATGCTTAGTTTTTGTTGGACTCTTATAGTCTCTTCTCATTTCATTTTGGAACTTTTCCCCTCTACTTTGGGGGTTAGGGATCTGACAAATGTCCTTGTACACAACACCAGCTTAATTAAACATTTTGATTTCTCCGTTTATATTCACAAGAAGCCCTTATTTCCATCACTGGCAATATGTAAAAATAGTTTCTCACAATGAGATTCAGGAAATGACAGCTGAGACTGTGAGATAGTTTGGGCTATCCTTTTTATAACTGTGTGCGTCTTCCTCAGTCCTCCTTCTCTGGACACTCCATCCCACTTGGTTGTCACACACTGTTATTACTGGGCTGCTCTGGATCTCTCCCAACCTCACACTTTCTATTTTTCTTTGCTTAAAGGTTTTCATATCCCTAAGAAACTTATATTTACCCAAAATTTCCTTTTATTTCCTGTTGTTCATGGGTTCTGAAACTTTTTCCACATTCACACACATTAAGTATTTCAATCCAGGCAACTTTGCTGCAAAATGTTGCAGGGCAGCATGCATCCATTCAGATCTCCAGCCTCTCTGGGCTTTCTGTGTTTGGAAATCGTCCCCCACAAAAATAGAATTGTGTGGACATGCCAAAGCTCAGTTTCAGCTTCATTAGAGTCTGATTTCTCTATTAGGAAAACCATGTGAAATCAGTACCTACATTGACAGTAATTAAGTCATGGATTAAGTCATGGATTTTAGTGGACAAAAACCATGTTCTGTAGGAAGGGGAGCAGCAAGTTCTTCAAGTGAAACTAGGCAAAGTTATCCCCAGCCAGAGAGCCAGCATAGTGTAGTGATTTGAGTATTGAACTACAACCCTGGAGTCCAGGATTTGATTCTCCACTCAACCATGGAAACTCAATGGGTGACCTTGGGCATGTCACACACGCTTAGCTGCAGAAAACCCTGTGGTAGGCTCACCTTAGTGTTGCCATAAGTCAGAAATGACTTGAAGACACACAATGACAACAAAACCCATAGCCACAACAGCTATTGGACTCCCAGAAGCAATGCTGGTTCCAAGAACATCTCCAAGCTGTGATCCTGATCTTTCAAAGGGAGTGTAACACTGTCCAGAACATGTTGTAACCCCAATTTCAGGCTAGATGTTTTGCTGATGGGTAAAAATCTCATCCAGTTCTATAGAATAACTTTAATACCAAGCTACTCAAACTCTCAAAAGTAACAACATACACAAATATTGAGGGGAATATCTACTTTGATATGGATGCCCATTCTCTAGATGCTATGTTTCAAGGTACTGGATGAGCCAAATTTGTGAGGCTTGTCTTGATTATTAGCACAGAGGGAGAGCATGGAAAAGGTATTTTTGGACTGCAGATCTCAAAATCCTTGGCCAACATGACCAGTGACCATGGTGGATATGAGATTCGATGACTTACAGGCATAAACGTAAGTTTTCCAAGCTCGGTATTCTGAAACGATGCAGTTCAAGCAAAGTAATTAAGCCATGGATTGCAGTGGCCAAATCCATGGTCTAGGAAGGGCAGCAAAGCACTGAGTTTTGGTGTAATCTGAGATGAAAGTTGGTGATGTGGTAGTGTATTACTGGCAATCCGTCACAGGTTACTACAGTGATTAACATGTATGTGCAAATTTGCTGAAGATGCACTGCAAGCCTTAGAAATATAGATCCCTCAGAAGAGAGACTGCCAGTCCAAACCTTGTACTTACAGAGGAACATGAACACCATCACTTTCCTGGTTCTCACTGAATTTTGGATAGTTTGGCTTGAAGAATTTACTGCTGCCCTTCCTAGACCATGGATATAATTCTTCTCCTCCTCTTTTCCTATTTGGTCTATTTCTCTGGATGATAATGATGATGATGATACCAATTTGCTGTGTCTACCAATGAAGCACTGGATGTTCTCAGTCTTGTAAGTTTTTTAAAATGTGTAGATTGGGGGTTTCTATGGGAAAAAAGAAGGGAATGATTCAGCATAAAGCTTCTAAAACGTTATTTTCAGTGAATGGGTGGTGGTGAGAGTACTGGTTTTGATTTCAGCTGCCTTTGGAGAAAGTAAAATGAAAATGCTAAGAAAGCTGTCAAAATCAATTTGCACAAGTCATTATCCTGTGCTTTAGCAAATAACCAGTTAATCATTTTGCTTTTGCTATATTATCTTAAAATAAGCCACATTTCAAGCAAAGTAAGTATATTATTGTAGCAAATTGGACTACGGGTAGGAAGATCACCCTGATGCAAGTCCTGAAAAATAAAGAGTTGGATCAGACAGAATTCTTCATAGCTTTTAAATAATGTTTCTGTGAAAAAGTAAATGTTTAGAGCTGCAAACTGTTAAATCTGTTTAATCAATAGATTAATCAACAAACATTAGTTAATTAATGGGTTCGACCAAATTGTATCTGATGGTAACACTAATTAGTAAGACTGAGATCAAAAAAGCATTTTAGTTGCTATATATGACTATAATAGGAAGAAGTTATTAAAGGATGGCTTTTCCTTCCAGCAACGAGTGGCACCTTTGATTTATTAATCTGTTAAATTCTTATACACTTCCTTTCATATACTTATCTACTATATAAAAGTCAACGTTTGTCTGTTTGCGAGTTTATCTGTTTGTCTGCATCAGGCAGGCGAAGACCTCATATGATTGGCTGTGTGAGGTGGCAAGACCCTTATATGATTGGCTGGCTGTGAAGATTCTATGGAATCCTGGGGCTGGCAGTTTAGGGAGGGGCCTTTAGGATTCTCAGCCTCAGGCTGGTTGCTATGGAGACCAGGCCTACCAGCAAAAAGAAGGGCAGTGTATTCCCTCAGAGGCCAAACCCTCTGTATGTTAACAACTCTGAATACAGACTGGATAGGGGAATATGGGGATAAATTACTGGTGTTATCACCGTGAACTGGCCTGGCTTCGGTAGACATTAGATATCATTTTTTGATATCACAATTCGGTCTTATTTTGCCACCCTCAGCCAAGTGTTTGTGAGGCCCCCGAACAAGCACGGAGCTAGGCATGGCTATTAATTGCTGAAACATTCCTTTCTCCACCTAGGCAAGCCAGACTCAGCCAGATCTTGCTTTAGGAGACCTCCCGAAATAAACACTTCATTAAGGATGCACGCTAATACAATGAGCCCCCTGCCCTGAGCAGGCACCCTGGTGAGCTGGACACTCCACCGCCCAGACACGCTGTATCTGCATACTGGCCATCCCATTGTCAATTCGAACTTAACTCAATCATGTTAAATTCTGACCTTTCGGAGACATTGTCTCGCGCCCAAACCTCATTGTTCTCTCCCAAGTACAGACTAGCCCATGGTCATATTTCCCCCCATATAAACCCGCAGTTCCGAGAGCTTCCTCGGATAGCTCTGGACTTCCATCCAGCCTTGCTGCCGCTTTGTTGGGCGAGCTCCCCTCAGCCACCACGCTGAATTTCCTCACTACCATCTCCAACTTCTTCAGGACTACAAGAAAGGTGTCATATCACCCATTTCCTCCGAAAATTCTCATTTCTTATTTCTCAGCTGTGTGATTGTGTTGTCTTAAGTGTTTGTTGGTCTTTAATAAAACATGTTTGCTATTTGAAAACTGTCTGACTGCTTGACTGACCTGACCCTGTAGACCAGTGGTTCTCAACCTGTGGGTCCCCAGATGTTTGTGGACTTCAGCTCCCAGAAGCCCTAGCCACTATGGTCAATGCTCAGGGCTTCTGGGAGCTGAAGTCCAAAAACATCTGGGGACCCACAGGTTGAGAACCACTGCTGTAGACATTGGGTTACAAGATCTTCGCAAAGTTACCCTGCCTCTCATTAGCTTAAGTGAGTGCTCCAGTTAATTTCCCCATCTTTTGTTGTTGTGGTTTGGTAATTTGGGCGCCTCTCCCGGGACCCCCAGCACACAGGATAACACTGGTACTGGAATAGGCCAGCTGTATGGAGATGAGGCCTAGCAGCAAGGAGGGAAGGCAGTGTATTCCCTCAGGAACCCAACCTTTCTATATTAACAACTATGAATACAGACAGGATTGAGGAATATGAGCAAAAGTTACAGGTACTGAACAACACAGTTTGGGAATTAGTGACACAGGATCTCAAATCTGTGTTACTTCAACAGTATCTGATTCCTAAAGTAAGGTAAGGTAATTCCTAAAGTATTTCTAACAAGTGTTATCTATGAGAAAATAAAATCCTGGGCAACGCCGGGTAGATACGCTAGCAATGATAATACAATGAGGTTTTGACATGTGCAGGTTTATGTAAAGTGGCAATGTGGTGGATGTTTCACTTTGTACAGTAAGGATGGTTATGTTTTGCCAGTTCGAATGCAGTCTCATTACTTAACAGGAAATAGTGGCACCTAGAGTGTTTCAGATTACAGCAATACAGGAATGGAAATACACAATTCTCTGAGGAGGTAAGGAGAGGTTTCTGGGCAAGATTACACCATATTTGCAAAATGCTCGGTATTAATTCATGGCCTGTCAAGTGTGAGTATGCAGTTGTTGCCCAGCCTATCTAAAAAAGTGTTTTGGTCAGATCCTGCGCTAGAGTTTCTATGAGTTCTTATGCAAGTAGGCCCTAACAACTTCCTGTCCCATTCTAGAAAGGGAGGGCAGACCATAAGGTGTGGTCAAAGCACTCCCAAGAATCTCCACCTTAATCTTCTGTCCCTTTTTTAAAAAAAATTGGACTGTTTCAGTCTTTCAAAAGTGAAAGGACTGTCTTGGAGACCAGTTACTGTGTAATTTTCCAGCAGGCATTACTCAACATGCAAAAGGAAAAAAGAAGAAAAGAACTATTACCCCCAGCAGTGAATCCAGAAAGCTATAGGAAAAGGAGGTGCAGGTAGTCCCCGCTTTTTAACAGTCTGCTCTTTGATTATCAGTTTTTTCAGCCCTTTTCAATTATAGCCAGAACCCATACATTCGACGTGTGATCCGCTCTTTCAACCTATTTTGTCATGTACATGCTTCTGTGACCTAGCACTGCTTTTTCTCTCATAAATATATTTTTTAAAAAAAAGCTTTAAAAAGACTGGCTTCTGAATTTCAACAATTTCCAGTTTTCAACAGTGCTGTAGTCCCTAACATGTTGAATAAGAAGGGGACATCTCCATCAAAAGTGGGGAGAGTGATTTATTTCTTTTTCCTTTTCCTTCCCTTCCCCTTTTGTGTCTTTTTAGGTAATAAGCCTGCAGGCAGGTGCTTTCTTTTATTGATTAGATGTAAGCCACTCTAGAAGACTTAGGCCCGTTCCGCACGAGGCTAGTGAGTTGCTTCATGCCGTTTCTTACCGGTTCTTCTGGGCTTGAAACAAGGCGGACTTTCCCTAATGTCCTTCCGCAGGGCTACTCTGTATGTTCCACGCTGATTCAGAGCAGTGCGAGTTCATAGATCCGCACTATGAGGATGAGAAAATGGCAGCTTCCTGCTGTTTGTTGGGCGGCACCAACCGCTGAAGCTGACCATGCCCACAGCCCACTCTCCGCTGATCACCAGTTCGCATTGGTGCGAATGTGCGCATCTGCACCACTGCGAAAGTACGAATTGGCATGATCCAGAAAACTGAAAAACCGGTTTCTTCCGTTTTTCAAATAACACACTCGACTACCACTTGGGGGCACATTTAATCGGAGTTAGGTGTGGAACGAAGGTAAATAATCCGAACCTGGTCCACTCCAAGGCGCAGATGACCTCCATTACAAGATGCATTGGCCCATCTTAATTTCCTCGTGTGGAAAGGGCCTTATTTGGCTGAGAAGTGGGAAAGAAACGCTTTAAATAAATAACTAAAATTCCACAGATCAGCATTTGACACTCAAGTCATCACCTGGGCTGCACTAGAAGAAATTTCACACACTAGTCTCTACACTGGCAAGACAAACACAGTTTTAACAATCCTCCTTACAAGATCAGCCCTCCCAGCTATGAATTTCATCATATATAAATTAACAGTGAACTCAGTTCACTAAGTACCAATCTTTATGTAATTCACATCATCTAAACACAAAAAGGCACATATCTTCAGACTTGGAAGAAGTTCAAGATGTAGGCAAATACCACCCTTCCACATTTCCTTTAGGAAATTAAAATAATTTGGGGGTAGAGTTGCCAGTTCAGGATCATCCCAGACCCTGAGGTTTCCATGTCCAAACCTGAGTCCTCAGAATGGCCTTGGTGATGTCATGGATGAATTAATGCATTATGCATTAAATACCAACCACAGCGGCTCACAATCTGTCATTCAAAAACACACACAGATAGAATATATTTTTCCATTTGGAAATTAAGACAGAAAACTTAGCTAAAGGGACTGTTCCTAGATCAAAGTGAAATGAGGGGATTTCAGCCTACTTGTTTCTAGTCAGGAGAGCAGGATCAGACCAGCCTATCTAGTTCAGCATTCAGTTCTCACAAAGCAGGACATGAATACATGCCTATTACAAACAAAAGAATCTCTAGATCAGTAAAAACGCAGCATATCTGTCTGTGACAACCTCTTTGTAGCTACACTAGTGTGAAATTCAAATATGCATTTAAAAATTGTGATCTCACATTAGCATTGTTTTATGCCCTTTCTATCCAGTCTTTAAAATCCACCTCCAATTAGAAAGCCATGACAAAATATCTACAACATTCTTTAAAAAGGATCCATGATCTATCAAACCTGAGATTAATGCAAGACTGGGTCAATTATTTTTGTACTGTTCTATTATAACAAAATAATCAATGCAGAGTCACAAATTATTTATGTCACTTTATGAATCATCACTAGTAGAACAGCCACCTCCTTACTTTGAGGAATATCTGTTTTTAAATAACTCCAGGATAGGAAAATATTCAAGTTAAACAGGTAAATACCAGTCAAGCATTGAACAGGCAAGAAATCTGTCATCTTCTGGTTCTAGAACAATTCAGCTGTTTGCTTGCTTTCCTTGTGCAGAGATCAGATTTATAGGAACGGCATAGATTATATGTAGAGCTTTATTTGGGTTCCATTTATGTTACAAATCCAGAAAAATTACAAAAATATAATATGGTTTGCAAAATTCAACTCCCTGAATTCTTTTCTTTTCTTTAAATCCAGCCTTTAACAGCTGCAAAAATATTTTCTTAGAACATGAATAGACTTGACTTCCTACTTAAACATCTCCAATAATAGCTTTATTGGTACAGATTATGTACTCTTAGAAACAAGTAAAGCCAGTGTGAGTTTTAGCATTGGATTACAACTCTAGAAACTAGGATCTGAATCCCTGCCTGGCTATGGAAAACCATTAGATGACCTTGGGCAAGTCACACACTCTCAGCTTCAGAGGAAGGCAAATCTTATCAAGAAAATCCTGTGATAGGTTCACCTTAGGGTCACCATAAATCAGAAGTGACTTGAAGACACACAACACTAATAACAAGAACAACAACAAGTAACAACTCCCTCTATTATACTTTCAAGCAATAGTGGCTAGATAAAATACAGGGCGAGATGCATATGAAGAAAGTGAACTATCAACTGCAATTGACTAGGAATGTTGCTCAAAAGAAAAATAGCAGTCTCACATTACCCTCTATCTCATAGGTGTGGAACTCTTACCAACCAATGACTGTATTTTTCCAAAATAAAGATGTACACATATTCCCGCCCCCACAATGACTTAGAAGAGAAGCAGGCTTTCTTGCTTCAAAGTTTTGAATGCACTCCTCAGGAAGTTCTCTCTGGTCTCATAATTCCTTTCATTGTTGCAATCTGATTTTTCTTTTTTTAAAACACAACTCTTTGCTGAGCCTGCAATGGAAAAACTACAGGCCTAAGAATATATGGGGCTCCGCTTAGCTATAATAAATACTGACAGCCTTTGCTAGCACAGGAAAGTCCCAAACTGTATTGGTTACTTTTCAAGGGCTTTCCCATGCAAAGGTCCAGATCCAGGCATTAGTTGACCTGCCTGCTGGCCATTGTAAACCAACTCATCCAGTCTACCGGCTAGATACATCTGGAATGAAGTTCTGCATGGTCAGAAGCCACCGCCTGGTTCACATGGGAATGGGGTAGAGCTAAACTGTGTGGAGTCTTGGGAAAGAATAAGCGGCTGATGCAAAACAAGATGTGTTCACTCCATTCTGTTCTGCCACAAACCACAAGCAATGTTCCCCAGTAAGCACGGGAACACTGTTCTTTGCTGTTGCAATTGCAGTGACTTTACTGTGTTTGTCAGTGTTGTTCTCTTGCATTGTTATCAACTATCTTTTTTAATGCAGTTTCTGTCAGTTGCTTTGAGCTTTTGAAAACATGCTGTCAAATAAAAAAAAATTAAAGTAACATTATGTTCATAGTTAACTTTCCCTCGCCTCACTGGACTTTTCAAGTAAGACTCCAAATGTATTTACATTTTTTATCATGAATTGAAATACCGCCTTTCTTCATCATTTTCTTTAATAGATTTTTCTTCGGTACATTGAAAACCATTTCTGCTTAATTTAATGGTAACTTATATATCTGTCAGTTTCTTTTTTTTCTTTGATTTACTTCCACTCACATTAATATATTTACTCTTCGTTTGTACGCAAGTCTGCTTGTTTGTTTTGTAAGTGTGCAGAAAATGCCTGATAAACTTGTAAAATACTACAAACGTGTTTGAATAGTTACAGCAGGTTCAAAAATGAGGTTTCATTCCCAGTTTGTGATAGGTGTTTTCTGGACAACAACTCCCAGAATCTCTTCTCCAGCACAACCACTGGTCAAGATGACTGGGGAATTCTCCAAATTGTAATCCGTTAAGAAAGAAATTAGTTTCTAAACTCTGGTTTCAGCAGCGGAAGCATAATCTTGCTTCTCCATTACCAGCAAAAGCAGAATTCCAGCTCTTTTTGGTACAGAATTTGGGTTACTTTATCAAGAAAACTGCTTTACATCAGCTGAGACCATTCGTTCAACTAGCCCACTGCTGTCTACCTGATCAAATGTGACCTTTTTAGAGCTCTGGCAGAGGTCCTTCTAATCACCTGCTACTTGATCTTTTTAACAACTTGAGATGCCTGAAATTGAACCTGGAACCTTCTGCATACAAACCCCCAGTATTTTACAGTGGAGTTAGAACTCCTCCTCAAAAACTCTTTGCATCATTTTATAGACAGAGGGAGACAGAGGGAGACAGAAAGAATACAGTAGACATAGACGTGAACGTCAACCTTTTAAAAAAAATTGCTCATGTTTACCTCTTTTGTGACTGAAGAATCCTTCAAAACAGGAAAATGATGAAAAACAAAGTCTTCTTTCCCATCACAGCTGTTTCATACAATTCTGTGGGTGGTTGGTATAAAAAAACAAAACAAACAAAAAAGGGGCAAGGTTAAGAAAGAAGCCATCTTTGTCTTCCAAGGACAGCACATGGCACAGCATGCCAATGGATGTTAAAGATACAGCTATGCACACATCCCATGAACTGAGAAAATGTTAAGTAGAATGAGCCACGTACCCGGTAACAAAAGGCTCAGTATTTAATTTCACATGGAAATAAATAATCCCTATTAGCCATGCAATTTGTTATAAAAACAAGGTATAACAAAAAGAGCAGGGAACGTTCTGTGCTGGTTCTAGGCCATTTCTGCAAATCATGTTGTTGTGGTTATCATTGTTTATACCCTGCTTTTTTCCCCGGGTTGGGACTCAAAGTGGCTTACATCAGTTAAAAAGGCATAATTAAAAACCATAGAACACAAAAGTTAATACACAATTAAATGATCAAGGAGAATTAAAACAAGGCCCTTTCCACAGGACAGTGGCGTCCTAGCACGGAGACGTGAGAGGAGTGGGACTGCAACAATGCTTCTGCGTGACGTCACCACGGTCCTGCCCTTCTCACATCGCCAGCTGGCGTGATTGTGAGGTATATCATTGACAGAGAAACTCTCTCAATGACCCCTGACCGCACAAGACTCCCATCCTTCTCAGCCATGTGGAAGGGCAGGAAGCACAATGGAAGCACTTCCTTCCCCAGCACAACACAGGAAAGAGCCCAGCTGCACCGCAGAAGGCAGGTGCGTGTTGCTTGTGCTCCTTTCCTCAGGAAAATGGTCGGGGTGCGGAGGGAGCATTCCCATCATGCTCCCTTCCCAGCAAAGGTGCTGCTGGGGTTGCGATAGGAGGACAATGGGACCGGGTCAGGTGTAGAAGCGGCCAAAGTTAGTTAAAACACAAACTTCCATGAATTCAGCAACTTCAGCACAATTAATAACATCCAGCACCTTTTATCATACAGGCCACAATCAGACATTGGATGTCTGTTGGAATAAAAATGTCTTTACTTGACTACAAAAAGAAAGTAGGGAGGGTGTTGTTAGAAATGTTAATGGCTATGTCAATTGGCAGAATCCTTAGTCACTTTTGGGGACACAGATATACCCTGGCAGGGATTGCAGTTTGTATCTTCACTTAAACAACAACTGCCTAAATCAGGTCTTCTTCTTCCTAAGAACATATGGGGTGCAAAACATGAACACACTGATTTGGATTTGGAAACCAAGACCCAAATCCCCACTTAGGGCCAGATGATATATGAGGGATTTTCATGCTGCCCCCAGGTTTTTCATTCTGCAGTACGAGGGAGAAACAAGTTAAATTCCTCCTTCTCCAATGTGCTACTATTCCATTAAAATGTGAGTGCCAAGAAATTGCTTTCAGGCTTAAAAAGTGGGACTTCCAGTTACATATTGGGTTCTTACATAGGATGATTCTCAATCGTGCGGTGTCTGTCTGGTCAAACTCTAGAGTCATTGTAAACACAAATGGAATGATGATTATGCTGGATTGCTTGACATGGCTACCAGCCTTCCTGGAGATCTTTAACCCTGTCATCCCCGCACAGTGAATATCTTGTCATTGGTTAGCCTGATGCAAAAGAGGATAGGGCTCTTGCTCTATTACCAATGTGGAAAAGGGGAAGTCATTTGTTAGTATCCTCTTTTTGCAACTGGCCACTCTACACAATACACATTTTCTTTGATCTCCAAAAAAGTAAGCAGAGCTTGAAATGGTATTTTTTTTTAAAAAACAACAACAACTGACATTCATATTCCCCACCACCATCACAAAGTAACATGTTGTCACTACTCAATATCTTAGGGGTGGCACATTTGTAATCCATTTCTAAAGATCTGTAACATAGTACCAAAGTTTTTCTTGAAAAGGAATGGGTAATAAACCTCAATGAGCAGAGGGGTACTGGGGAGAAAAGTGACTGAAAGAAAGAGGAGATTTGATGCAGTTGCTTCTTAATTAAGATTTTTATTAAAACTACACCTGTAGTTCACATTGCTAAGGGAAGTAGGACGTAACAGCAACCCACTCGAATGCATCAAGTCTTTCATCATCCACCTAGTTCTAACTGGCCTTGGAAGAATGATCTTGTTACCAAAGTCAGACAGTTGTTTTATTTTTAAAGGGAAATGTAACATTCTCTCTCCCTCTGTCTCTCTTTCTCCACTCATTATAGCTCATGGGTGTAGAGGGGGGTGGTTCAGGGTCAGGAATGCTTAGAAACCATCTGGTTAGTGCCGTTCTGGAGTCACAGAAAGGCTCGAGCAAAGCACTTTGAGAATTTGTATGCTTCAACGGGTCTTGACAATTTTATTTCAGTCATACCGTGAAAAAAAACCCAAATCAGCTTAGGAATTTTATCTTGTAAATTTTAAAGCCATGTTTCTGCTTTCTGCCCCTTTTAATGAAATAAAATTTGTTTAAAGAGCATTACTGCATTTCTGTTTAATTACACTTTAAAAAACGTCCTGGATTACTTGAATAGCCAGCTTCTTGAGAATAATTTCAAACCAAGGTTAACAAAATAAAAATCAGCATTCTACCTGTGATAACTCATCGTCATCACCGTCGTCGTCGTCATCATCATCATCATCCTTCCCTATGGCTTACTTTTGTTTCAAGGATATGAACAGAATGTCAACTTTTTAATTAAGGCTGTTAAGAAGCACTTATTTTAAAGAAATTGTTGCTGAATGTAATCTTGGACTCTCATGCACAGATACCTGGAAATTAATCTACACAGAAAAAAAAGTGTTCTGGAAACCAACTCATGTATATGTCCTGGTTTCCCTAGAAGAGGAGAAGGAAGCAAATGCGATGAATAAATCAAAGGTTTATTTTTTTTTACAGCAGAAGCAGACAGTCTGTCACTGTGCCTTGCATTATGTTTCTTTTATCTGCAGAAACTGAGCTGCCCACCATGAGTGAGCCTCATAATCATAGAAAGAACATTTTTAGTAGTTCTCGTGCCATTATCCAAGTATTATGGTTTCATTAAAAGACAGTGGGTTTGAGTACCTGAAATACCATGAATAGCAATTTCATGGTATCATCAAAAGCGCAGTTTGAAACTTGAAGGTACAGGTACATACATCTCTACTTATCCAGTCTAATATGTTTTCTATGGTCTTTTAAAAAATACATTGGGATTGCTTATTGAAAAAAACAGATATTCTTCATTATGGTGGAAGAATCCTTTTTTAAAAAAATATTTCTAAATTTTAAGGATTCGTTCTAGTTACAGCTCCTTCCCGCATCCGTTTACAACATTGTTCCATGAATGATCACCATGCTGATGGAAGAATCTTAGGTAGCAGGTCAGAAGAGGGTTTTTCTGAGACACTGGAAAAAACCTGCCAGGCAAAATACACATTACTTGACTAGAGGGACCAATTTCTTAAAATACAGAATCTGTTTCTTACTGGCCATTACTGTCCAGTGTTAGAGAATATTGTTCTCTATGTTTGCTAGTTTCACTCTGTGTTTCACTCTTTGTGAGTTACTGATGTCTCAGCTACATGTTCCCTATGGAAGAAAAAGGAACTCTTTCTAATATATGTGATATATTGTTTCATACTGCAAGAGATATTAATCCATTTGGCACAAGATACAGACAAATCACAGCATGTCACAGTAGAATGAAAAAAATAATCATGCTCCTACTGATCCTATTCTTTCTGGGGACAAAAACAGTCTAGCTACAGCAAAACAAGAGGACATCAGGCACTGTCAAAGAGAAAAGGGCATGGCATTAAGAATCCATGTTAGATTTTACAAGTTTGTGTCTGCAGCAGAAAAATCCTAACATTGGTAATAAGAGCTTAACCAAGCATGTTTACTACCCAAAGATGAGGAGTTTGGAGTTCCAGTTCAAAGCATATACCGTTGGCCCCCCACGTTTGTGGGTTTGACTTTCATGGAGTTGATTATTCATGAGTTTCTCCAGCCTCCGCCCCCCATGCTTCTTTTTTTGGAGGAACCTTCCCTCTTGGTGAATCCGATCATGCCGCACAAACCCTTATAAACCCACCTCTGGTCCTCCTCCTCCTCCTCCTCCTCCTCCTCTCCTGCCAGCAGCTGCCTGGCCAGCTAAGGACATCTCACAGCTCAATTTCTCAGCACCACAAACCCTCTCCCGATGCCTGTCCACACACACTCAAGGAAGGAGATGGGTGCGGAAGTATAGAGCTACCATGCCAACCCACTCCCTTTCCTTCCCTTTTCCTCAGCGTTTGGACCCTAGATGCCTCCTCTCCCTGCCATGCCCTGGCCCTCTTCCCGCAAACAAACACACACATTTCAATATTAGCAGTTTTTCCACTTTTGCAGGGGTCCTGTGCCCATAACCCTAGTGAAGGGAGGGGCTAACTGTGATACCATAGCCTCCAAGTGTCCTGATTTAGCAGGGACAGTCCCAAATTAATCCGCTGTCATCCCACTTTTTCAGCTCCTTTTAAAATTTTCAAGATTCTCATTCCTCTTCCCACTTTCCCCTTTCATCCTTGGTTTATTACCACTGCAGCACAATGAGTTCAAGGAGCAAAACTAGTTTCTATTCAATTAAATCAGCAGAGGTGGACAAAAAGGAATTGAGCATTTTAGCAGGAATTGGGGCTGGCCACATGGACCAAGGCAAGAGGGGCTACTACCAAAAAGCTTGCATTAACAACTCAAGAAAGTTCTGAATGATGCACTGTACAGGTGCAGCAAACCCCATTTTGTTTGAGTCACAGAGACCATGAAGAAGAATTTCGCCTTTCCCTGTAGATTCAGGCAAAAACATGCTACTGCATCCTCTTCTTGCTTGTCTGTTCTTTCTCATTAGTAACTTTTGCCATCTTGACCACATTCTGATGCTTCTTGGCCATGTTTCATGGTTTTTAATCTGTGAAATGTCCTCCGTTTTCCAAATCTACCCATACCCACAACTGTCCTTGACCTGTAAAGCTAAAGACTAAAAGTAACTGGGGAGGGTTGTTTTTTTTTCTGAAGTCCAGTGAAATGAAAGAATATCAAGGAGAGGGAATGTTTGCCACAAAACATCTGCCACCCAGAGGCTGTGGTCCAGACAAAATCTTATGGGCTGTTTATATGCAACAGGCCTCAAAAAGTTTACTGTCATTGATTACAAATTTTATGATGGAGTCTGGATACAATGTTCTCTCTCTCTCTCTTTTTTTATGTACCACTGTAGTCCAGTTACTGTCTGATTCTCAGATTCTTCTCTGTTATACTGAACATTGTTTTATAAAGCAATCAAAAGATAGTTTGACAAATCAGTGCCTGCTGCATGGTCCATATGAAAAAGGAAACTTAAAGTGAAACTAAGGGCATCTCCAGATGGGAAAAAGTCTCTTGAATCTCAAGAGTTTCCAGTTTATGTTTCTTTTTTATTCTACTGGTTTACTCATGAGTTGCATCCAGTCTCTTTCTTGAAATGTGGTGGGTTTCCCTTCTTCTCCTGTCCATGTGTCCTTCTTTCCCCTCCCACTAATCACCTGTCATATCCAGTCTCATGCAACATTTCAGAAATTGATTTTCACTAATTTCCGTTGAGACTTTTTAAAACTGTCATTCAGGAGTTATAGTGAGAGTGTAAAATCGCTTTAGCTATACTATATTAACTATGTTAACATTCTTCTTTCCTTTCTTTGATCTTTGTAATTAGTGTGTTTACTGGCAGCAGCCGTTTTTACTGCTTCTGAGATAGTACCAACAAACAGGCAAATACAAATACATTTCATTTGGGAAAGTAGAAGGTTAAATTAAATCTACTTGGGAGGCTCACATGACCCACCTGTCATGTGGGTCTCCAAACTAAAACCATATAGGAATTTGTAAAGGAAGGAACTCTGGAAATTCAAGAGATTGATTGGTTGAATGATTGATTGATTGATTGATTGATAATTTGGTCATCCAGAGGCACTCTGAGTCATGGCATCCAAAGTGGTTGTTTAAAAAACACTTCAAAAACATGTGCCCGTTTTTGTGCAAAAACAGTATGTTCCATGCAAAGCACCATTGTACACCAAAAGACATTGTTTCTAATGTCTTTGCAAAAAAGGTCAAAATGGTGTTCTGCACAGAAAACCACACGTATTTCTGAAAACTGTTTTTGTGCCAAAAAAAAGAAGGCATTATAATGGAAAGACCACAGTTTTTCACACACAAAGTATTTTTCTTTGTAGAATAATTTCCTGAAACACTTTGGAATGTGGGAATACCAGACAAAAACTGTTGTTTTCTCCCACTGCATGGCAAAGATTATGAAAATTATTTGTCCCTGCATGCGAAAATAGCCAAACTAGCACAAACTGATCTAAATACTTAGGAATGTATGTACAAAAGATGGTATTCCCAGAGAGAAGCAGGACTGTGCACCCTAAAAATAAGCACCAGAACCATGGATTTAGCTTCCTCTCTCATAAGAGATAAACAAGGGCACCATTGCATATATCCCCATTTCCAGGAACATCTTCACATTACACATATATAGCACTATGATCTCACTTTAACCGGCACAATTCCATCCAATGGAATCCTGGGATTTCTGGCTTGGGCAGGACTATTTAGAATTCTCAGCCAGAAAGCTATAGTGCCTCACCATGCTACAGACCTTAGGATCCCACAGGATGGAGCCAAGGCACTTAAATTAGAATCATATTATTATAACTGCTTAGTGTAAAAAAAGGCCTCAGGCCTCCTCCAGTTTTGGCCTAGCTGCTTAGGTGCCTCAACACTTCCTAATCCATCACTGGGAAAAATAGATTCTCATCTATAAAATGAGAGGAGATGCCAAATGGAAATGAATATATTTGTCATGCAAGAAAACCTAAGGACACCTTTGCTAGTTAGTGAAAAATTAATATCTAGGACTTGGGTTCTCAGTGTCGGGGCTTGGCGCTTGCCCTCCCTTCTCCCCTTCTCAAAGTCTGAGGCCAGGACCAGATCTTGGCAGGAAGGAGCACCCACCCTAGTAAAATACTGAGCTGTCTCACAATTAGCTGCCTGGGGGTGACACATTGCTGCTCTGTGGCTTTTTCCTCTTTCCTTACCCTACCCTAAATGGTTGAAGATACAGTACAATATCCTTTCTTCCTCTGAGTGGAAGTGGGTTGCACCATGGCTGGCAAAAAGCATATTACAAATATTTCTTCTTTAGCTCTGCTTAGGTAATCATTTCCTTTCTCTTGTTTTTACTTATTTATCTCTCTTTCTCATGCTCTTCCCCATCTGAGCAATTCCTAGCTAAATATCCTTGCTTTCTCTTTCCTCCTTTTTTTCTTTCTTTTTCTTCTCTCCTACCCTGCACATCTGAACTGTTCTGGCTACACTCATTATCTCCCTTGTTTTTTAGGTCCCCATCACACTACACTACACTGTTATATCAAGATTATTCCACTTTAACTGCCCTGGCTGCACCCTGTGGAATTCTAAAGTTTGTTGTTTGGCGAGGCACTGGAGCTCTCTGGCTGAGAGTTCTAAATATCTCTCCCTAAACTGCAGATTCCATGATTTCAAGTGATATTGCCATGGCAATTAAAGTGGAATAACACTGCTATGATAGTGTAGTGTGATAAGGCCCCTAGTCTCTTTCTTTCTTCTATTTCTTTTCCCTCCTCAGTTCATCACTGAATGTCTTGTCCTCTTTCTCCTTTTTGCCTCCCTTGTCTGCAACTCCTGGTCCAATGTCTTATCCTTCACTTATCTCTTCCTCTTCTTCTCCCCCCTCTCCACATCTATTTGCACCCATCTTCTCCTCGCTTCCCTAGTCCCCCTCTGTCATCTTCTTTCTCCTTCTCTCTATCTCTGATTCTCCTGGCTATATCTGTCCTTTCTGTTTGTCCCATATCCTTCTTTCTCTCTCTCTTTTTCCCTCACACATCCTCTTTCTTCTTAAGCCCTTACTTCTCCTAGCTATACTAATTGTCTTCTATTTCCTTCCTTTCCCCTTTTCTTTTCTTTTCTTTTCTTTTCTTTTCTTTTCTTTTCTTTTCTTTTCTTTTCTTTTCTTTTCTTTTCTTGCATTCTTGTTTGCTTGCCCCCCATTGCCCCCCACCAAGTCTACAAGGAAAACCTTGAAACCAATAAGGAGATAGGCTTGGGCCCTTTTCTCAACTTACCTGTTCTTGGTGCTGGAGCACAGCGATCGCGCGAGCAGCCTCTTGCAAGAGGCTGTTGCGTCCCTGCTGCTTCGGTGCTGCAGCTGCTTGCTGGTCGCGCGAGCACCCTGCCCGCGCCGCACCCTGCTTCTTCCTACTGCAGCGCAGCCTGGGAGTTGAAGGCTAGCGCTGAGGCAGGAAGCACGACTGGCGCAGCTCAGGAGGCTGCGCACGGCAGGTAAGTGCGCTCCATGCCCCTGAGCGTTGTGTGACCACGCGGCATTTTCGGCCTCAAGCTGAAAATAAGAAAATCCGCTAGTGGTTCGCTAGCAGTGCGTCATGCAGACCACTCCTCACATTTACGTGACGCTCAAGGGACCCTTTTGCTTAAGAAATGCCGTGCAAAAAGGGCCTAAGTTATCAGCATGTAAATTCAAATAGGACTTGATTCTGAGCAGACATGCAATACATAGGACTGCCCTGTTAGTTCTATTTCCCTGGTGGGCTATAACTGTCATCATCATCTCTCCTACTTTATAAACATTATTATGCTTATTATTTGGGAAGATGAGGAAGGATTCTACAACCTAACTGAAATGAGAAGAAGGCTGGTAAGGGACAAGGTTAAGGGGAATTATGCATAAAAGTAGGCTTGGAAAACTGTATTTTTTCTTGGATTTTTTTTAAGTTGAAAGATATTTCCATCCTACCCTCTATCATGAGATCTCAGTGTGGTATACAATTAAAATAATACAAGGAATTCAGGATTAAAACAATAAAATAATTTAAACAGGTTTTGTCTTTTAAACTAAATTTTAATGGGATTGTCCTTCAAACAAACAAATTTCAGACAGGATTGTCTTCTGAGAACCCTTCAAACAGAGGACTAAGGCCCTTTCCACATGGGGGAAAAACACAGGGTAACAAAGGGTAGGACGACCTCACCCGGAGGTCGTCCCCACCGTGGAGTGCACTAGGGCGGTTAGAAAAGTGAAGGTTCTACACCTCAAACTGCCCTCGCGCGGCTGCGGGGGTGGCGCCACATGTTTTATAAAGACCACATTTCATGTGGTCTTTATGAAAGACGCGTGCACTAGCCCGTCGTGGCGCCCTGTGGGGAACTGCAGGGGCACGCAAGAGTGTCCCTGCAGAGCTGCCCGGGGGCAGGCTTCCGGCTGGTGTGCTTCTCCGATTGGTGGAGAGCCGCCGGAAGCCGCCAGCTGCCATTTTGAGTGCTGCCAGGCGGCGCCGGACACCACCGCCGTGTAGAGCGGCGAACGTGCGGTGCTCCCCGCGGCGATGGAGCAACCCGGATAAAGGTAAGCTCTGTTTCTGTGTGCGCTGCCCCATTTCCCCACGTTTCATGCCCCCCCCGCATGTGGAAAGGGCCTATAAAGTAAGTTACAGGCCATGCTAGACACTATCAGCCTGTCTGCAAGTCCTTTCTAGAAGAATTAATCTTCTCCAGAATGTGCTACATAGTGTGAGTCCACTTCTTGTTTGGATAAGCTGGGCCACTTCCGCACGAGAGGGGAGGAGCAGTTCACAATGAGTCAAGAGCCGTGTTTTTTTATTCCGATTCAAAAGCTGTGCTGTCTGCACACACCCCATTTACATCGTACTACCTCAGAGAAAAGTGGTTGCTGCATCCGCAACAGCAAGTCCCTGGTCACTCCCATCCCCCTCCTTCACCCCGGCCTGCCAACTCCAAACTGGTCTTTCAAAGTAAACTGTTAAAGCTGTCAAATTAAACTGTCAAAAGATCTCTACTTCGCAAAATGAAAGTTAAGGCTGCAGCACGAAGGCTATCAAGGCAGCCTGAAAGAGAAACAAAAGAGAAACAATGTTGCAGTATATTTGGTGATGTGAGAAATTAGCTCTCCATTAGCACTGTCCATTTAACACCTGGAAGACAGCCTGTCCTTTGATGGGTGGAGAGAGATAGGGATGGAAATGACAGTCTGGGAACACCTCTAGCCGGCAACTTCTCTCCTTTGAATGCATGTTACAATTCTGCACATGGGGGAAAACAAAGCAGAATCAGCTTGGGAGATTTACATCAGAGTTTTTCAAGTTTTACAATACAGTGGTTTCTCATGGCATTGAACCGTGCAAGGAGCTGAAAACATGCAGAACCATAGGGAAACTACAACGCCAAGCAAGTTCAGCATGCAGATGGGAGGATGAGAATTCAAGGTGACTCCGGTGTATTGACCTTATGTGGAAATGGCCCAAGTCTGAACAGTTCTGGTCTCAGATTTAGGGAGGGGGCAGCAGCAAGAGCAGTGGGGAGAAAAGAAAAAAATACTGAATACTGGTTCTTTTGCTAGTTCCAGAATTCTATTCCCATTCCTTCTGACCTGTTAGGTTCCAAGTGCAATACTCTTCTCCTGCCAGCTTCTGCCATACAAGCCTGACTGAACCAAGAAAAAACTTCATTTAGCTTAGTACAATGTCTGTGACAGTGGCCACCTAGTTACTTCATGGAATGATACAGCCCCTCAAGTGTTTGGGTTTGGCAGCTAAATTAATATAAACTCCCTTATGTGAGGTGGGAAAGTAACATCGACTTCACCTTTGGATCTTGGGACCTTGAAAGGCGTTCTTGAATCCCTTTCAGACACCGTATGTTTTTCAGGAACTGCACTCTATCCCCTGACCACTATAAATTATGTATACAGCTGAACTTTTAGCTGAGCTCAGCTTGGCTTTGTTGGCCCTCCAAACTCCTTCCTTGAGCAACAGTACCTCCTGTAAAGATGCACTTCTTTTGTTATTCTTCCTGTTGCCTCAGGTTCATGTTTCTCTTCCCTCCCTGGCCATTTGGGCCCTTGAGACTCCACTGCTCTGTATCCTCAATGCTGATGGTTTTGTGGCTCTTTCACTCCAGCTCTGATTATATTTAGCCAGGTTAGTCACTCGGCTGAACTGTGAGTGGTCCCTCTGCTAGGTAGCTTCTAACAAAGGGAATGATAATTATAGAACAAATTGCAGGAGATGGCTCAACATCTGGTACTGAATAATCTTATGACTCTGTTACAGCTTTGGCTCCAAATACTCTCTTACAGGCCTCTCCTTCATTAGCTACATCTTTGTGGCAATTACTATTTATTCATTCTCCACTTTCTGCATAATTTGTGCTTTTCTAAATTTGAGAGGCATCTGCTCTTGTTCTAGAATCTAAGAAGCTACTTCAGAAGGCTCCACAAGGCCTTGAAGAAAATGAAATAGCTGTCAGTGTTCCAACCTGCAACCAGAACAGGTATCAGTCATATGACGAGTGGCTTTCCACTGACTATAACAGCTGGCCAAACAAGTTAGTGGAAGAGCAGGCTGAATATAAACACTGCATCTCTCCCAAATGCCAGTGCTCTCAGACAGATACAAAACCTGACTTGCAGTTTAAAGTCTAATGTTTAATTAAAAGCCAAAATGTTTATCTGAGAAAATACTTAAAAACATGTCTGTGTAATTATCTGAATATTATACTGCCTGCTCCCTAAAATTAAACACATTAAAAAAAATTCCACAAACGTTACATTTGCTTTAATGCAGAGCTTAGTATTGTCAAAAGTTCAAGAATTAACAAATACTCCAAAGGTCCATTCACCTTACACAGTTCTAGCATGACGATTCTAGTTCAACTGGCATGGGCCCTTTCTTTTTCCCCCTTTTTTCTTTTTTTATTTTTTATAAAGAAAAAAGAACAATATATAACAGAATAAAACAAAAACACCACGTGAATAACATAAATGTGAAAAAGAGAAAAATCACAACACAAATAGTTTACATTACTATTTCTCTCCAGATCCTTTATCATCGTATACTTATTCAACATATTATATATCATATTGATTATATATTTTATTTCATGTATCTAAATCTCATTCTCCTTGTACTCATTATTGCTATAATAATTTCATTCTCAAATCTATTCTTTTCAACTATATTTAACCTATTGCTAATACTATATAAGATCCTGTTATTAATCATAAACTCTAACCCTAAATGTGAAGCCATTCCCAGAGCCAATTATATTTCAACTTACTCTGCTTTCCAAAATCGTAATTCTTCTTGCAGAGGTGTGACACTTCCCCCTTTTGCTGAAGCCTTTTCCACAAATATTTTCCATATTGCTTCAAAATCATTCCTTTTCATTATCTCTTTTTTAAACCTTAATTCGACATGTTAACTTATCATTGATCGCAGTTTTCCACACTTCTTTATATTAATCCTTTATTTGAAAGTCTTCTTGAATTTTCCATTTTCTCAATATAATTAGCCTTGCTGCAGTTAATAAATTTGTAATTAACTCCTTCCTTGTCTGGGTACAATTAACCTTATCAAATATAGATAATAACGCTATACTCGGACATATTTGTAAATCATTTCCTGTTATCTCTTTTATCTCTTTAAACACCATTTGTCAAAATTTCCTTCACTATTCCACCACATATGGATATATGTGCCAGTCTCTCAGCAACCCCTCCAACATAACCTTGAATGATTCTTGTCTATGTGGTTTAAGGCATGGGCCCTTTCTGCAGCTTCCCATGTTCCAGAGGCATCCACTGTGGGTGCTGGTGTTGTCTTTACTGGGAGGGAAGCACGACAAGGGTGCTCCCTTCCCCACTGGCTACTTCCATGAATGGAGGAAGTGCAATGACATTGCCTCTTCCTTCTGCTGCATAGCTGGGTATTGTCCCAGGCTCCTCTGGGGCAGGAAGCACAGCCATTGTACTTCCAGGACGTCCACACACCAGGTAAGTATGGGCGGTTGGTGGGATGGTAGTGTGATCGCTGGTCATTTATGGGGAAAACCTGTCAATGATTTACTGCACAATTGTGCCGCCTGGGGACGGGAGAAGGATGGGACCTGGATGATGTCATGCAGAACTGTTGTCTGAGTCCCATGCTTCTTCCATCCCCAGTGCAGGACGACAGTGTCCTGCGGAAAGGGCCATGGTTCCATCTTATGGAATCTGTTTAGGGAGGTTTCTTTAAAATTCTCAGCCAAAGAGTTCTAGTGTTTCCTCAAACTACATCCTCCAGGATTATTTAGGATGCAGCAATTGCAGTTAAAGTGGAATATCATTACAAATGTATAGTGTGAAAGGGCCCAGAAGGAAACCTATCTGTTGGACTCAAACAATATGCAACATTGCCTCACAATTCTCTGCACTTTATCATATATGCATTGTAAGGGTTTACCAATTATTGGTATAATTAATTTCACAAAAATCTCTGACAAATAAGATCTTTTTTACTGAGTCTTTTTATCCCTGTCCAGGCCCTCCTTTTCTTTTTTCTCCTTGTCATCTAGATATTTTTAGCAGCATCAGCAATGGGGGAAAGGTAGAGGATTAGAGAAGCACTTTCAGGGCCAAGATGCAACAGAATGGCTGCATGAAAATGAAGAATGGCCCAGACGGCACTAAAATAAAGAGTGGGATTCTAGTCTGTCCTCTGTAGCTGTGGGTGCTTGCCTACAACAGTCAAGGTAATCAACAGATACCTCCAGAATCTCTTAATGAGAGTCTGTGAACAGCAAAACAGAGTGAAAAGGGGAGAACAGATAAGCTTGCCTCGCTATCTACCTCATCATATGAAAAAGCACAGATCTATAAATATGACCACCAAAATGGAAATTGTAAGAAAAGTGGAGGCTGGTGAAAGAAAAAAAAATCATCCTGGGATGCATTTTGGAAGACACTTTGAAGTGGTCTCTAGAAGTTCAAAATGTTTTTGTTTAATTATGAAAGGCTGACCTGACTTGGTTGTTTCATTTCATAGGTGCATACTGGTAGTTTTGCTGAAACATATTGAACTTTTTGTAGTTCAGGAACCTATCTCTACTTTTTGTTGGGGGTTTCATGCTATGCATTGTTGTGCTTTTTGTTTTAATGTCCTTGTCTTTTAATGTTTTTGATTGTGTATGTCATTGTTCTGCCCTTTGGTGTAAAGGGTGTTATCAATAAATGTTGTTGTTGTTGTTGTTGTTGTGTTATTATTATTATTCCATGTTATTTCTGTCTTCGGTACCACATTTTCTGTTAAAGAAGTAATGTCCTGGGACACATGTACTTCTTCAACTTAGGTATATCTGTACTTAGTAGGTCTTACTACACAGAGTACAAGAGTGCAGGGCAAAGATTCAATGTAACCACCAATGCCACATGTCCACCACAACGCCAAACATTGTTTTTACCATCCGCATCACCCCAGAAAATTCTATTATCTAAAAGGCTCCATACAGCTCCAGGGATGGGCCATCTTAATAGGCTTCAACACTCTGTGTTATGGTCAACTACAGTATGGTTGGGAGGAAACCACATCCATAAACTTTTACTTTCTTAAGACAGTGTATGTAAGTGTACACCTCTTGGAGGAAGGAGCCATAGGCTCAAACAATCCAGCTGGTTTTGAAGACTAATGCACGTGATGTGTCTTTGACTACTGTTTTTAAATTAATTTATAATTAAAAACCACATAGTGAAATTTCATCATGTGAGAGAGAGTTGTCACCCATCATAATACAACTCACTGACACCTAGATCCAAGATGTATCCACAACTACATTCTGTACAACATTCTGTACAACAATTGCTGCTGAAAACATGGCAGCACAAAATCAAGGGTGCCTGAAGCAAGAGAAGACCCTGACCCTTCCATTGGGGAGGACATGTTTCTGGTGCCAGATCAGATGATATCAGCCAACAAGCCTCACTCTGAGAAGTCCTCTGGACCCCTTCCATGGTCACCTTGTTACTGCAGTCTAGGCCTACCCAGAGACAGCATCCGATATCACTTTGATATCAAACAATTCAGCTCTCCCCTGCCACACCACTCCACGTGTTTGCGAGGCCACCGGACAAGCACTCAAACAGGCACAGTCGAATTGCTGGACATTCCATTCTCCACCCAGGCAGGCCAGACACCGCCGGTTCATCACTTCAGAGACCTGTCCGGCAAACACCTCATTTCATATGTGTGATACTAACAAAGGCTTCCTGCCCCGAGCAGGCTACTGGACAAAGGTTGTGCTGTCCACTGGTAAGCGCTGCGCATTTGCATACTGGCCACACTATTGTTAATTCGGCTCTGATTCCATCATGCAAAGCTGTGACCTTTCTGAGACATTGTCTCGCACCCAAAACTCATTGTTTTCCCCAAGTAAGGCATAGCCTGCAGTCCCAACTCACCCTATAAAAACCCCTGATTCTGAGACCTTCCTCGGATCGCTCCTGAGTTTCGTCCCGTCTTGCTGTTACGTTGCTTGGCGAGCTCCCCTCAGCTAATTGAGCTGAGCTTCTTCTCCGCACCCCTGGCTTCTCTCCCGAGGTCCAGGATGATGAGACAGGTGTCGTATCACCCATTTTCCTCTGAAAGTCCCTATCCTTAATTCAACCTCTAATTTCTTAGCTAGCTGTGTGACTGTGATGTCTTTAATATTTGTCTGTATCCAATAAAACATCATTTTTATTACTTTAAACCCGTCTGGCTGCTTGACTGACCTGACCCAGTAGACACTGGGTTGCAAGATCCCGCTAAGTTACCTTGCCTCTCACTAGCTTAAGTGAGTGCTCCAGCTAATTTTCCCCAAAATTGTGTTTCATTGTTTGGTTACTTAGGTGTCCCTCCCAGGACCCCCAGTAAACAGGGTAACAACCTCCTCAGTCACAATGCTTCAGAGATCTCTAAGCGCAAGACATTAACCTACTGGTGGCTTCCAGCCAGTTTTCTGTGGCAACTGCAGCATCAGGAAAGCAGCTAACAAGAGCCTCCAAAATTGCCAGCCAATGACTTATTTTGGGTAGCCCTCAGAGTGAGGTAGTTTGTCTTCTGACAGCTCTGAAAGCTGTACACTATCCGCTGCTTCGTCAAAATTCCTGCCTGCTGAATGCCTCACTCTGAAGGTCTGGGGAAGCTTCTAGGAGATAAGGGACAGCCTTCTCCTCTCCCCTCAAATAGATGTCCTAACACCTTTCTCCTCATACTTTGTTGTACTTTGAACCAAATCTAATGCTCAGATTTAAATGGAGTGGCATCAAATAGCTTCACTTCTTGTAAATTCAGCTCTTGTTAGAGTCCTTTCTTTTACAGGACCAGCAACTAACAATTGAAGACGCCATTACATTTGACATTTTGTGAAGAAAACATCAGCCGTCAAGGTTGTATCAAGCTACCCATTTCAAAGTGCTTACTGAAATTGCTTCATTACTTTCTGTTTACAGAGAACTCGCTACAGAATTTTCAGAATGGTGGTGGTGGTGGTGGAAATACAGCAAGACCTGAATATTCTCTGTATATACAATTGGACTAAAATGGTTTATATTTTTGGCCAATTATTTTGCCAGCTTTTCATGCTGAGCTTTAGCTTTTGCATCTATGTTTGTTTATAAAGCTTAGCCATTTCTTTTAACTATGAGCTTATCAAGAAAGATGTTTGAGGGCTGGCTCATTATAATCCTCAGTTCTAAAGCTAGGTGGATGTTCCTCTATCCTGCTTCAATTATTTAAGTACTGCCCAAGGTCACTGTCCAGTTTAAACACTACCCATATTCAGCACATGGCCTAAATCCAAGGATTAGTCTCAACTAGAGTAGATGCATTTAATTAAATCCAATTTATGCAAGTGTTGACTTACCAACTTCCCATTGATTGAGTGGGTCTACTCTGACTGAGGGTAACAGTGAGATTTAGGCCCCCAAAGGTGAGATGGGCAATGGGACCAAGCTTTTGCCCCTCAATTGCTGTCTTAGGCCATTTCCGCACAACACTGTTATACTGCTATTATTCTACTTTCCACTTCCTGTGGAATTCTGGAGTTTGTAGCTTATTGAGGCCAAAGAGCTCTCTGGCTGAGCATACTAAATGCCTCTCCCTAAACTGCAAACCCCAGGATTCCATAGGATGTTGAAAGTGGAATAATAGCACTATAACAGTGTAGTACGGAAAGGACCTTAATACTTCCTCAGTTCACACATAACAGGGAGCTCTGGTTTAATGCAACCTATGAATGAAATGCATAATCTGGTATACTAAGGGATGGTTGAGATTTAGGAAGCCAGCAGATATTATCTGAAACATGGTGACTGTGAGTTTTATTTTCTATATATAGGAATGGGCAGTGAAAAAAAATGTAGGGCATTTTGCTGTCCTTCATGGAGTGCCTATTCAACCAAACCATGAATGATGGCAATTTTCTGGATGCTTTTCCCAATATTATACAAGAGACTATAGTATTATTGGAAGAGGCCCAATATTATACAAGAGGTTTTGTAGACTACAGGAGGCTACAAAGTAGGAATTATAGACATTCATTCTCAAGTCTTCATTTGCAAACCACTGGTCTTGCTAATGTTAAACAACTTTTTTGTCCTATTCAAATAGTTATGTATGTTAAAACCTTCAAGCTTTAATCAATGTTATTAGCAGATTAATCAATTAAATCTTTGGTTTAAAAATACCTAATAATAATTCTTCATTTTTCATAAATATAGGGAACATTTTTATGGTTGGGGCTAGCAGTTGAAGGTTTACAAGGGTTATTGCATTGGAGAATGCAAAAGAGCATATTAAAGACGGACTTTCTTTCTAACAATGAATTTATATATTAAACCGAATATTCCCACACTACTTTCAGCATCTCCAAAAGGTACTTTTACTCATGATATGAAAATGTGATTAAATTTAATTAAGTACTCAATTAAATGTTTGAAAGGCAAATGATTCATCAGCTTAATATTCTTTAATTGGTGGACAGCTGTCATTTTTTAAATGCATAGATCTCTGGTGTGTAATGTATGTGGGGGTGTATTTATGTGCGCTCAAAAGGAAATTATTAGATCAAGCCATTTTTATTAACAAATCACAAGGGAAAGAGTCCCATGAGCATAGCTCCACATTTCAATTACAGCTTAAACTCGTCACATACCACAGATTTTATCTGACCTTGTTACTGCCAATTATAAACAGCACAGCTTGTTCTAGACCCCTTGACTTTATTCAAAAGTCTGTGCCAACCTGCTTGTGAACTTGTTCTCACTCTGTTTTCTCCCAAATCATGTGTACCAGGAGGGAGGGGTCTTTGTGATCACACACAGTCTTGTGATAGTTTGGCAGACAAAACTTCTGCATCTGTTCTGTGGAGCACCAACCACTGTTGCTGGCAACAAAACATACATGCCTTTCTTTACTTCTCTCAAAAGCTTACAGAGGCTTCCTCTACATTCTTGTTACTGAAGCGGAAAATACTACAGAACTCTCATTAACTTTATCCCTAGATATTTACATTTGGCTTCATCCCCCAATGTATTTAACCATTCAACCAGACTGAAAGTAGTAGAGGCTTTACTAGAAACAAACGTGCTTTATTATTCAAACAATATAGCTGATTTTCCTTCTGCTCATTCTGAATTTTTGTCTCCAATGTGTTACCTCAGTTAACAGCCCTTCAGGCAACTTTTGATAAGAACTAAGGTTCACATACTCAGTTCTTCTGTTCTATCCACCCATAATGTCAGCCTCTTTAAACAACAGTCTTATTTATTATTCTATTTGCTAATTTAGCAGATGGGAATATAGGAAGCTGCCTTATACTGAGTCAAAGCAGTGATCCATCTGACCTAGTATTATCAACTCTAACTGGCAGCAGCTCTCCAGGCTTTTCAGCAAGATTCATTCCTAAGCTTATCTGGAAATCCCTAGTGGTTACCTATCCAAATTGACATCATCCTGAGTAGCTTCCAATATCAGGTGAGACCAGGAATGTTCACGGGGATAACCTACTCAATGGCTTCATCCTACTGGACTTTAGGATGAATTGAGGTTCCTTGGATGCAATCAGAAATTTCCCCAGAGGTAAAAATTAGCAATAGTGGAAAGCCCCCCAGAAGGCATTTGACCAGCAATTACTGATCTTTTCTGCAATACACAGTTAAAGGAGGATGCTGGGTTTGGTTCTCTATTCACAATGCCATAGTAAAGCTGCACAGGTCTGCCTTGTGCCCTGCATTAAATAACTAGGAGCACACTATGCGGCATGCCTCAGACAATGTATAGTAGCACAGTGTCGGCTTTATTAGGGAGCACCTTGTTGGAAGTGGTAGATTTAGGATAAGTAGCAGAGAATTTATGTCCCTGCCTGCCAATGGCACTGCCTGCAACCTTCTTCTGCCACCTGCTCACCTGCCAAGTATCTTGTTACATTTCCTTCTTCCCATGCCTTTCCTCAGACAGTGAGTCATTGGAGAAAGACTTAAGAAAGCCTCTGACTCACTTGTAGGAGTGGTATAATATTTGCATTGGCATATACACCAGTGGTATAATTTTGCTCATGTTCATGATGTTAATTTTGAAATGTGGCTCTGTTGTTACCACCGTTTACTAGCCTTACTTTGGAGGATATTAGATATTGCTTGATATCATAATTTGGTCTCATTTTGCCACCCTCTGCCAAGTGTTTGTGAGGCCCCTGAACAAGCACAGAGCTAGGTATGGCCACTAACTGCTGAACATTCCTTTCTCCACCCAGGCAGGCCAGACTCAGCCAGATCTTGCTTTAGGAGACCTCCCTAGACAAACACCTCATGCACGCTAATACAAAGAACTCCCTGCCCCAAGCAGGTAACTTGCCAAGCTAGACACTTGACTGTCAAGTACGCTGCATCTGCATACTGGCCATTCCATTGTCAATTCAGACTAAATTCAATCATGCTAAATTCTGACCTTTTGGAGACATTGTCTCACGCCCAAACCTCATTGTTCTCTCCCAAAGTACAGACTAGCCTATGGTCATAGTTTCCCTATAAAACCCCCCAGTTCCGAGAGCTTCCTCGGATCGCTCTGTACTTCCACCCCGCCTTGCTGCCGTTTCATCCGCCGAGCTTTCCCCTCAGTCTCCGTCCAAGACTGTGCATCTACGGACCTCTTCATTGATCTACCCCGGGCTTTGGACAGGTGTAGTATCTCCCACTTCAATGATCCCTCTCAAAATTCCTCTATACTGCTAACACCTTTATTTTCTATAATTACTTGTGCGAGTGTGTTGCATACACCATTTGCCTGTATTTAATAAAGTTCCAAGTTATTATTTCACAATTGGTGTGCTTCTTGGCTTGGCCTGATCCTGTAGACATTGGGTAAAAGATTCCGCTGCGTTGCCCTGCCTCTCGTTTTGCCAACTTGTGCTCTGAGCTTATTTTCCCCACCTTTATTTGAGCATGTTTGGAGTCCCTCACGGGACCCCCAGTAAACAGGGTAACACTATTACACCCCTATCGCTCCAAAAAGTAACCAGTTCCAGGTCACTGTGTTACTTGCAACTTGTTCCTTCCAAGCTCTAGTCAGATCACAGCTTGATTTTGCTTAGTGTTGCCTATTCCTTACTAGCAGGGAGTCCCCAAGGTTTTAGACCAGAATCTTTCCCAGCCATGACTAGAAATGCCAAGGACTGAACATACCTCTTTTTGCAGTTAATGCATGTGATCTAGCATTGAACTGCAGCCATTCCCTCAACAATAGGTGGTAACAGCAGACAGGCGTCTTTCTTTTCATGATGCTTCAAACTGATCTGTTGCTCAATCAATTTGTGAGACAGACAAAATATGCAAGACAGACAACATGAAGGATTTGGAAAAGTATCCCACAGTGCAACTACAGGAAAACTGACCCCCATAGTTGTATTAAAAATGAAGAAAACAAGGACTACCACCTTCTGTAGTCTTTTAAAACTGGGAGATGGTGGGTCCTGGTACACAGCTCTTAAGTGTGCTCAGATTTTTTTTTTTTTAAAATCATATTCAAGGTCTGTATTCAGCATCATATTTGGGACTGGGAAGGCAATTTCCTATGAGTCAGATTGGTGTCAAAACATGGTTTCTCAATTAGTTTTGAAATCCAGAACATGTAATCCAGGCTTAAATCCCACAAAAACCCAAAGAGTTATGCAAACATATTTTTGAGATTTGGAAAAAAATGTTGGAGAACCCAGCTTGAAGAAGAAGGGAGAAGCTATCTGAAGACTCATTATACTAATTATATTAGCTACATAGCAACTATGGGGACACCAGCAGGAACGGTGAGAAAAGTGCAGTTTAAACTCTGTTGACATGTGAAATCCTTTAACGAAAACTACAGGCCCACACATGCTTCTAAAATGAGGCATACTCTGATAAACTCAAGCTATGTTCTTTTGAGAAAACTAAATGGTAACAAAAAGGGAAAACTTTTGGATCCACCTTATTACAGCACAAGATCAGTCTAGCTTAAACAGCTGATTGAGATAATTACTCAACTACAGATATTGCAGATGTTCTATAAAACCCTGTCACTGTTAGTTCACATTTTTAACAGTATGATCCTTGTGAACACTTTCAAACATATTACAGGTATGCTTCCAAACAAGTTGTAGCATGTAATAAATTCAGAGCGCTACTGGTTTCTTCTTTTTTTTTTTAAAGGCAGCTTCCCTATAGAATTGCATGTTCTAAATTTGTTAGACCAAGTTTATTGGGTTTTAAAGTGTAATAGGCTTTCATAACAAAGATGACAATAATAAGAATTAGAATAATGCTATTTTTCCTTTTCCTCCATCTTCTTAATTGATGAAATTCAGATTGTAAGCATACAGGACAAAAGCTTGACTAATTTCCCATTGTCACATGTTATAAAAGTACAAGCTACATTAGTTTATGGTAGCTTGCTAAGCAGATAATTAAATAAATAAGCTGAAACACTGTCGAAGGAACTTGCCAACACCATAGAATTCTAGGGATCTGCACCTAATTTATAAGCCAACTAATCTGAGCTAATGGGACACTGACTGAGAAACAGATGGAGTAGAAAGCTTATGGGGGCACGCTTATGTGGGCTCACAAGGGCTGACAAAGGTGGTCACAGTGTAGTGGTGACATGGGTAGTCCTGGAATCTGGAAGAAGACTTCCTGGTGCATGCTGTGGGCTAATCAGTGACCATCATGGTAGCCAGGGGTACAGATGTGCATAAGAGTTCCTGCACAGGAACAAGCCATTTCTGCCCTACACTGTTATAGTGCTATTATTCCACTTTCAACCTCCTGCGGAATTCTGGGGTTTGTTGTTTAGTGAGGCCCAAGAGCTCTCTGGCAGAGAATTCTAAATGCCCCTCTCTAAACGGCAAACCTCTGGATTCCAGAGGATGTTGAAAGTGCAATAATAGCAGTATAACTTTGTAGTGTGGAAATGGCCTCAGAGAATTTTGAACCCAGAAAAACTGGCTTTTGGTGAGCAGATTTATTGCTTTCACAAATTAACACTAACTGACCACTGTAAAGGTCTGAAAGACTGTATCACCATACCCAGCCCTTTGAAAATTTAGGGAACAGAACATGATTTGCGTCTTTCTGGATCCTCTTACATTCTACCCCACTCCCACAACTATCTAAATATCCTTTATACCTAAGGCATTAATACCACTCTGTACTGCATCCAAAGAAGTGGGTTTATAATATCCACAGAAGTTCATGTGAAAACAAAAACCAATTGATCTTAAAGGTGTTGCTACATTTCTTTATTAATTTTCTCCCACTCTCCCCTCCTTTTTATGTTAAAAATGATAGTGCTTGGTAAAGCTGAAGGCAGTAAAAAATCAGGAGGACCACATTACAGGTAAACTGATTCACTAAAGGAAGGTCCTGAGATTGCATGACCTGACTTGCAAGGCTGTTGATTACCAGGTCTCTCATGGAAGTCTCTCATAAGTTGAGAGCAATTGGAACGAAAATGACAATAACAAAATATATAAAAAAAGAAGGAAATCTGTAAAGTGATTATCATTGCCACCTGCTAATAATGAACCCCCCAAATATAGAATTATACAAAGAAAAGTCCGATATTACATCATACCAATGGCTAATTTATTCATCATAGACATAGCACCTAACCAGTATCTCTTGAAGCTCTCTAAAATAATAATAACAATAAAAAAAGTCTTTTTCAAACATTTTCCAAGAAATTTTTTTCCTGAACTTCAGAGTTTCTGGTGTGCAAAGTATTTTGTAATGTCCTTTGAAGCAATAATCTGAGAGCAGTACAGATAAATGGAATATTTTATGTACAAGACAGGTCATGCTTTGGAAAGCTTTAAAAAGAAGGGTCAGACGGACACAGGAAGTATATAATGAAAACCACAATCCTGCCAGCAAGATCAGGGTCACAGACAGATTCCAGCACAAATCAAATAAAAAAATTGACCTAACTTGTAAATTAACCTTGGGTACACCCGTATATATAGATTCTTTAAGCAATGGAGCTGAAGTGGAAACACATAACTATCAAAGAGTTCTGTGGGTTTTGTTAAACCATGTTAACATTTGTTAATCATGTTAACATTTGTTAAATGTTAAATCAGATAAACACATAAGTGGCACATTAGAGAGGAGAAATGGCAAATAGCCTGAAGCATGAGAGAAGGTCCAAGACAAATGGTTCCTTAAGTGTTTAATTTTTTCACAAATACATCCATTCAAAGGAAGAAGGAGTCAGGTTTTGACCCAAGTTAGCAAACAATGGAACTCCCTCCTCTTTTGGACACCATAGTAGCCAGTTTGGTATTGCAGCTGGAATGTGAAACTAGGATTTGGCAGATCCAAGTTGTAGCTCATTCTCTGTCATGAACCTCAGTTGATAAAGTAGGCCAATCATTCAAAGCTGATGCCAAAACAGACATCTAAATTAATAATGTAATTTGCAAATTTTGCATGGGGCTGAGGATCATTTCCAACGCAAGCCACAACACTCTTCAGAAACATCCATGCACCTAGAGAAGAGGGTGTCCAAATCAACTGGCATATATCCTAGATTAATTTCATAATTCTTGATTTAACATAGCATCTTGGATCCAGTGGTACAGTTTTCACTTTTTCTCTTCCAGTATCGACAAAAGCTGGAGCCAGATAATGGTTTTTTTAAAAGTCCAAGTAACGTTGCTCCCCATGATGGTTCTAATATTATCTCTTGTTAGACAGAACATTTGGGGACTTTTTAAAATATGGGCAAAAACAGGATCTGTATCGAAATTACAAATAGCTATCCCTCTTTCAAGGAAGCTTCAATGCCTTAAGAGCAAAAACATCTATCATTTGTCCCTCTCCTGCAAAGGTACCAGAGAAATTTATCACACTAATGGAAATGGTAGAAGAACCTGATAATACTAAATAATATAAAATAAAGAGTATTTATGTCCTGTGATGCACTGTTTACAACTTATTATTGCCCTGCTGCATTCATATTTCTTCATTCACACTTCTCACTATTTAATCCTGCCACAATTTGGCATCCATTTATGTAATATGGAGCCTTTTGGAGTGGCTGAGGGGATAAAGTAGAAGAGCATCCATTGCATTAGAGTGTGTCCTCTTTTCTGTCCAATGACTTCTGCAAGCCACACCTCCTCCACTGTTTCTGAACCTTTCATCAACTAATCGGATCCCACAGCTCCAGTCATCATGGCTTGTTTTCTTCTGTGTTCAAATATTTCACTCCCACATTAAGCACAAGCCAAGGTCAGGAATGTGTCAGGAAATCTGCATGCCCGCAATAGCTGACAGGCAGTATCTCCTATCTCTGCATTACTTTTAGCATCACATTAGTGTACAGTACAGTACAGACAGCTCAGACAGTTTCACAGACGCCTCCCTTAGAAAGGGGCTGTGAGGGAGATGTGCACTCCTAGTACACTACAGAGCTACTCCTGCATGCTGCCGTTGCACCATGACATCATCAAGGGTTAGGCAAAAGTGAGATATAGAGGCATATAGGTATACCTTTTTAAAGTATATATAAAGGTATAAAGATATAAAGGAACAGAACAACCCTAACAACTACTTACCACCCCAGCCACTTATGTAAAAAGGACAAATCACATTAATGAGGGGATAGGAACTGCTCCTAGGGATTCAATGGGGAAAGGAGGGAGGGAAGGAAGGAAGGAAGGAAGGAAGGAAGGAAGGAAGGAAGGAAGGAAGGAAGGAAGGAAGAAATCGCACAAAACATAATC